>JACGWL010000013.1:8084660-8309312 GCA_034509725.1 Sesamum angolense
GTCACAGCGAAATTAAACAATTAGGTATGACTTTTCTTTCCCTCACTATAACCGTCTTCATCTGCCTATTGACTTCTGCAACTACTTCTTTTGTTTGACAGTCCATTAAAGCATGATTACAAGACAACCATTCCATCACCAAAATGACGTCAAACTCGCTAAGATTTATTACAACCAAATCTGCATATAGAGTAACACCCTCCACCACTACCGGACAAGATCTCACTACCATATTATCTAATATAACCCCACCAGCAGGCATAGATACATATAGGTCATGTCCCAATGGTTCTATACTAGCATGCACATGGGACGCAAAATTATGCGATATAAATGAACAATTAGATCCTGGATCAATCAGCACATGTGCATTAGAACCACAAATAGAAAAGGAACCAGCAATAACCTCGGGTGCCTTAGGAGCTTGCTCTTTTGCAATTGTATACACCCTTGCTTGGGGTTGAGGCTGACTACTTTGCACTGTTGATGTCATGGAGATAGTCCTGCTATCTCGACCACCTTTACCTCGCCCTCTACTCGTACCAACTCGTTGGGAGTTTCCCCCCACACCACTAGGCCCTGAAATTTGAGATCCCCTGGCATTATCTCTCCATGTAGGACAATTCCTTACAATATGTCCTGGTTGATGACAACGATAACACACAATTGGCTGGGCTTCCCAACATTCACCAGTGTGTCTCCTACCGCAGTTGGCATAGGAAGGAATATATCTTCCACCGAATGATCTGGTTGGACCCTGTCTTCCCTAAACCGATTGAATTAGGCCCACCTCTACTAGAAGACACTGAAGAAAACCTGCTAGTCTGACCCATTCCTCGGCCTCTGTGCCAGCCTCTTTGTAAACTAGAACCCCTAAAGGAAACTGCACCACTTTGTCTATATGTAGGATTCAGATTACCTGTCAATTTCTTTCGTTTAGCTTCAGTAGAACTCCTTTCAAAGGATGTCTCTTCTGCTCTGAATGCCGCTTCGAGCAACGCACCATAACTCGGAGGTTTAATTTCTATTTTCTCTCGGATCTCGAGTCTCAAACCCTTTCTCAAAGCTGTCTCTCCTCAGTTCATTAGTACTTACCTCTTCTGGAGCATATTTTGACAACCTCACAAATTGCAACTCATACCCAGCAACAGATAATTCATTCTGCTTTAGTTCAAGAAATTCAACTTTCTTACGATTTATGTAGACTGGCGAGGTATATTTGTCAGCAAATTCCTTCAAGAAGTCATGCCAAGTCAAGGTGATTTGATGATTTTTGCTCCCGGAACTATTTCCCACAAATCCAAAGCATCTTTTCCGAACAAGGACACTGAGTACCTCAATTTTTGCTCAGAAGTACATTCAATTCTGTGTAGCACTCTCTCCGTGTTTCTCAATCATTCTTCTGCTTCTGCGGGTCAGTTGTACCTGCAAATACCTTCGCCCCCTGTCTCCTCACTATCTCATAAGTTTTATCAATAATTGCATCCTGTGCTTGTGGTTGAGGTTGAGATTGTGGTTGTGGAGCTTCTACGAACTGTTACATATAAAGGTTTGCTTCTGGTGGTGGGGCATTTCTATTTTGGGCTTCTAATGCCTGATGTTCTGATGTATGATCATGACCCTGCACAGACTCTAATGACTCAGTTAGGCCAGCAGCGTTTTCACCTGATGCTTCCATCCTATATGAAATACACACATGGAATTAGATTCCTATTATATGTTTTATATATTACCAGATTTTATAAAATATTCCATAGAGAATCTAATCCTATTTCGTTGAAATTCGAATATATCAATACTCGAACAGAGTAAATTGGAGCTCATTATAGCAATTGAGAGCAAATTATATTAATTAAGAAAATAGGAAGGACGTAAAGAATATTTTAGAAAAAATTGAAAAATAATATAATAATAATAATAATAATAATAATAATAATAATAATAATAATAATAATAATAATATACTACATATATATATACATAGTTAAAAAAAAGAGAAAGTGAAGGGGGGGGGTCACCACCCCACTGCCTCACAAACATACATATATATATATATATATATATATAATATATATATATATATTAATGTTAGTTAGCATTTACAAAAAGAGAAGAATTGGTCATATACCTTTTTCACACCCACCGTTCGCAATAAAAACAGGTATGTTATTTTTAATCTTAAAATTTTTATTAATTTATATAATTATATTATTTAATTAGTCCATTTATTAAATATAGTTTATATTGATTGATGTACTATTTAATCGGAGTATTTATGATTTTGTCAATTTATATTAGTGTTGAACTAATATCCCAATTGACTTAAAAAAATATTATAGTTGGTTTATTTAAATTACTTGATTTGATAGATTTAATTATTACTATAGTTAATTTATTCAATTTCGTCGGGCTTATTAACCAAATACATAAATATATGTATTTTTATATAATTAAATTGTATAATAATGAGGAATTAATAAAAAATTCATAGGAATATTTTGAAAATTATGTTTAAGGAATATTATGTTAAAGGGAAATGAAGTTTTTAATCATAATTTAATTTAGGGAATGATATTAAGAACTATAATTATAAAAAGATATAAAGGGTTTTATCAAATGAATTTGTAGGAATTAGTCGATAATTAAATATATACATAGAAAGTATAGTTCATTAGAAAATAAACGGAACGAAGATTTGTATCTCGATAAGAATAAAATATTAAAAGATTGTTGAAATTATACGAATAAAAATTTAATATTCTATTTAGAAATTACATTATTCTCATATATATTGATTATATGCAATATAACTTATTATAGGATTCAAGGATAAAGTAGAGGATTGAACAACTCCTTGTTTGTTAGTAGAGTGTCGTTAGATCGAGGTTTATTGGCTTTGTCCTCGTCCGTGAGGAAGAAGTGCAACGATTAACGTGAAGATTGTCGCATTGAGTCGTTTTATTTCCAAAGCTGCAGAGAAAAGCCTACTTTTCTTCAAGGTATTAAGGAAACTAAAGAACTTCGAATGGGAATGCCTCAATGTCAGCAAGCCTTTGAAGAACTCAAGCAGTATCTAGCAGGACTCCCTACTGGTCAAACCTGCTCAGGGATACCATCTACCTATATCTTTCAGTCACTCTTCAGGCTATTGGCTTTGTCCTCGTCTGTGAGAAGAAGGAAAACAAATGCCGATTTATTATGTTAGCAAAGTGCTTAATGGAGCATAAGTCCGGTATGCTCCCATCGAAAAAATAGCCCTTGCTTAGTACCACCAAAGCAAACATTGGGAAAACTAGATACTTCCGAACATTTTGGTAAAGTTGGCCGTGGAATTAAGCGAATACGATATCTCATACCTACCACGACGATAATAAAAGCTCAAGCCTTGGCAGACTTCATTTCCGAGTGGTAGGAATATCTCTAGGGGATACCCCCAAGTGAAAAATGGTTACTTCACGTGGATAGATTCGTCCCACAACCAAGGCAGTGGTGCATGTACTTGTCACCTCTCCTCACGGAGAAGATTTGGAGTTTCGCCGTCAAATTCGATTTGAAAAGCCTCCAACAATGAAGCAGAATATATGAAGCCTTGTTGGTAGGCATGAAATGGCTCATGAAGCGAGCCAAGTACCTGGTAGCCTACTCAGATTCCTAGCTAGTTGTCAAAGCAAGTAGAAGGCACATAATGAAACTAAGGAGGAAAAGTATGATAAAATTATCTACAGCAAATAGCACGAGCTCAAAAAACAAGCTTTGCGAGTTTCAGCTTACACAAATCCAGAGAAAAAATATCAAAGGTTGAACTACCTCTCTAAGCTTCAAATTCTTTATAAGAACTTGTCCGGACGAGACATACTACCATACAATATCTCCTCCACAAGCCAAGAGCTCCTTTTGGCGATCTAAGCAACTCCCTCTATCGAAGAATTGGAGAACACCTGTGGTTAAATGGCTGGAAGAAGGATCTCTCACAAGGCAACAGATGGGCGGCCGCCAGCTTAAAACATGAGTCGTCCATTTTTTTGTTTACAAAAGAGGAGTCCTCTAACAAAAAATCTACACACACCCCCTACTTCGATGTCTGTCTCAACCAATGAGGGACTTCTATGTCCTCAAAGAAAATACACATAGTGGAATGTTGTGGAGCTACGGGGGAATCTTGGATACTAGCTAATAAGGTCTACCCGGGCAATTAATATTTTTGGCCACTAAGAAGCAAGAATGCGAAACAGTTATGAACAAAATGTGAACGGTTGTAGAAATATTCCTCTCTTATACATACCGGCAAAACCCACTTACCACTATGTTTATCACCATGTCCCTTTTGCACAATGGGGATAGACAGTAGGTCCTATATCCCCTCTTAGCCTTTGGCCAGAGAAAAATTCCCCTAGTCGTAATCAAATTATTTTAGCTAAATTGGTGGAGGTAGAACATGCTCGCAATCACTGAAGGAGAAATGATGAAATTCAAATGAAAAAACATTAAATCTATCGCTTTGGACTCCCAAGGGAAATAATTTCCGACAAAGGTCGGCAAATCTAATGATGAAAAATATAAGATGGTAGTGGAGGATTACACATCAAACAAAGGTTCACTTCCATATCACATCCCTAATCATGGGCAAATCGAAGTCACCAAAACCGTAATTTTTAGTACAAGAAATTAAAAGAAGCTAGAAAGAATCGATGGAGAACTAAATAGAATAGTTGATCCTAGTGTCCTATGGGCGTACAAGGACAACTCTCAAGGTCTAACAGAGGAAAAGCCCCTTACTTTGGTGTACAGAAACGGACGCCATCATCCCTATCGAATTAGGTTATGCCTTCTCATAGAATTATGCACTTTCGGAGAAATTATAACAGCCAACTCCTTAAAAGAAAACTTGGATTTCATCGAAGAACTAATGGAAGAAAGCCTTATTTGCAACATAGAGATACAAAAATATCATGATCAAATGCCTACAATAAAAGAGTAAAAAAAGTAGAATTTCAAGGTTGGGGACTGTATTACGCAACGTGGACAAGTTAAAACCAGTCCGGAAGATTGGACCCACCTGGGAGGTCCTTATAAAGTTTCGGGAATAAATAGGCAGGGGCGTATGAACTAGAAGATTCTTGAGGCGCCCCTACCTCGCCCTATAGGAAGTGCATAACCTCAAAAAAATATTATTATAGAGAGGTATACGTCCTCTACGTCACCTTGAGTCGTCCTGAAGGATACCCCGTAAATAACTACTTAGAGGGTAGCCCCCTCTTAAAACTCAAATCCTCCTGAGGATGCATTCTAAAGTCCTCTAAGAGGATTCCCTTAAAGTTGGGGACATCTCCCTACAGGAGGTACGACATTCTTTTTAATTTTTACATATTTCAACAAGGCGAGGCAAAAAATCTCATAGGAGTAAAGCCATGTAGAAGATTTACATAGGCATGCCATCACCAAGACAGGGATTCCAAGTCCCTACCCCAAAATCCCTCATACCCTTTCACTCATCTATCACATAAATGTGTTCTTACTTTGCAACACAACTCTCAATGTATGATTATAAAAGCTTACCGCTATTTTTAAAGAACGCAAATGTGCAGGGAACACAATACAAGGAATGCCCCTTACTGGAAGAGGCTCCCAAATCCCCCAATATAAAAAAAACAAAGTCTCCCTAGTCAAGCTAAGTGACAACGCATATATTCACCAGCAACATGAATGTGAATAATGAATATAGCAAGGAAAGATCAACATCACATTACGACCCCCTGACCTAAAACAGGCCGGGGAAAAAATGAAAAGCACATCCACAGCAAACGAAGGGAAATTATCTCATCTCATGTCTCAATGGAGGAAAAGAAAAGCATATATTAAAGAAGCGAATTTGTTTTACCTAAAGGGAAAGGGGTCGATTATCATCTTCTTCGCATTATCATCACAAACGAGGCCTTTCTTTTCCTTTAGTTTTGTCAACCCAGAAGGAGGACAACTCATGGTTACTGCCGGAAAGTCCTTTCATTAGTGGCTGAGGGGGCACTCCTTCCTTGGGCTCCGGAATCTCCTTCTCCATCTGGAGGTCCCCGTAAAGAGGTCAATTGCTACTGCGGGAAGGGGGAGCCATCTCATTGTCATTGGCTGACTTCCCCCGAAACATGGTCAAAAGTCTCCTCTAACAAAACCACACCTGCCCCAACATCATTTAATTTTCATAAAATATCATATGCAAATAAAGAAATAAAAGAAAACAACCTAAGTCCGGGGGAAAAGTCATCGACTGCGGACCGCTTGGAACAAAAATTCCTTCTCTAGTTGGCACCTGATTACCTCTAATAATAGTGTATAACACAACAAGCACCGGCCTTCATAGAAAACGTATTAATTTTTTGTAATCATAAGAGCACTCGTCGAAAATTATAGATGTACAAAAATTATTATTCATGATACAAATTAATTACCAATAACCTTTAGGGGAAAAAATCCATCCTTTAATTTTGCCCGTAATTCATTTTAGTGCTCTAAGTATTATCATTATCAATGTTTTATTATTAATTTGCCAAAAAATATAAATATGGTCCAATTTAGGATTTTTTTTTTAAAATCCAACGTTTTTTGCCGGAATTCCAACGATGTAGAAGCGATGTGACACACACTTGAGTTATTGTAATTTTTTTATTCTTCATGGGTTTGAATCCTAGTCAATTGAAATAATTATTCTGTCTTCTAGTACTTGAGCTACAACCAACTTGTGATTTTCAAGCTCAATCATGCTCTATATTTAAATCTACAAGTATCTCAATATAGACTGATAATAATTTTTCAATGTATTAAATATTGAAACAACTAATATATTATATTATTTTTCTAATGGAAAAGGTTATACTTAAAAACAACGAGATTTGAGTAAAAAATGAATTTTAGTATATTTATATTTCAACTCATAATTTTAATTCTTAACTAAATTTTTTTAATAATTAGCAATTAGTCCTACAATTATGTATTATAATTTTTGGGGCGTCACACTTCTTCTTCTCTCTAACACCTATAAATCATTGCAAATGTGAGCTCCACAATCCAGTACCTAATACCCAAGAAGTAGCGTTAGTAGTCATATTAATCTTAACAACAAACGTACATTTGATTGGAGAGGAGTTTGGGACACTCCCTCTTTCAATGTCAATTCTCACGACAATGGGTGCAGGCATTGTTTGCCCTTGATTACTCCTGTGAACCAACCTTCCTCTTTCCCTTGCCCATCCCCACTAGGTCAACAGGAGCACTCTTAGCACTTACAGCTGCAAATATGGCCTTCGACTTTCCGTTTCCCTGCTTCCTCTTCCAGCGTCCAGTCCTCTTGCCTTTCGCTTTAGAGGTCGAAACCTCCGTTGTCAACACCGACAACACAAACTTTTAGTTGTTTCCTCTTATTGAGCCAGCATATTAATCAACTTATGAATAGATTCTCAAGACCGTCCATATTCAAGTTAATTAAACGGGTTGTAGGATAGATGAAACGACTGAAGGATTACGTCTATGTACGTGTCATTGTCAAGCCCAGATTTAAGGTCTTCGAACTTCTTCACTATGAGTAGCATCTTGACCCCATGTTCTTATACATAGGACCCTTCAATCATCTTGGTCCTAAAGAAAGCTTTAGAGGCGGCATATCTAATATGCCTATCCAGAACAACATAAACCTCTTTCATGTGGAATAGTATAGATGCGACATTGTCCAGCCTACTGCCTTTGTATGTCATTAGTCATAGAAGCAATGTATGATGCTTTAGACTTTATAGTGGTCCGCCTGTTATTTTCCGAATGCCAAGCGCTCTTCTGGAGTGGACTCATCCGGCAAAGTCCTCGGAAATGGCTCATTCAAGATGTAGCCTAGGTTCTCGAAGTCGAGGAATATCCTAAGATTCCACAGCCAATCAGAATAATTTGCTAAATTGAATTTGTAGTCTCTAGTACAACAATTAATGAATTCTTAGACATTATCTACGGTAAAAAAATGTAAAGTAGAAAAATTAGTAAATGAAATATTATATTCATGTTAAAACTTAGTCTTTAGTCATTAATCCTCCCATTTTTTCTACGAAACCCTATCACTCTCAAATGGCGTTTCAAAAAATCATTTTTAAGTGGGCTTGGGGTCCATAAGCACAATCCCCCATGCCCCACTTTTATGATTTATACGGGAAAAGCCTTATGGAAAGTTACCTATAACATTCTCAACAATGAGATCATTAAGATAATTCGCCTTTTCACATGATTCTGATGACTCCAAGTGAATCATATTACTCGGTGTTAGGCCCAACCCATCAACAAAATTATACTTCAACTATCGCCCCCACGACTCGTGATATAGAAAACTAGGAGCATATTCCTTTGTTCACAATAATAACACAACTTTCTTCCATTCCAAACGTGCCATGATTCGTGAGACCATATTTGGGTGAAAGTAGCTACTACATTGTCATAGATAGAAAGCTTGGAATATTAACAAACTCTTGTTTTAATTCCACTATGGGCCTAATATTTACTTGGCATGACCAAGTGAGAGTTTATTTGTAAATATTGACCGAGATCTCATCACATTAAATATTTTCCATGCATATAAATATCTAATATTTGAAGCATTGATATATAAAATGCATCACGTGCAAAATTAAAGCGTAGCATATCCCTGTTGGATAATCGCAAGACCAGTCCTATGCGACTCACTGATCCCACACTGGATATATGGTCAATTCAAGATTGCCCGACAGTACTGCAGATTTTAACCCATTATTATGCTAATTAGCCTTGTAACGTCTTTCAATTCCTTAGGCTCTCCATCGTGGGGTTTGTCCTTCGAGCATTTTCTTTTGCTTCCAACGCGTTGGGCTTGCTTCATTACATTTATTTACAATAAAATAAAAACAACCTTTCGACCTATCTACTCTTATTACAACGGAAAAAGAAATCTCAACCAATAGCTAGGGGGAGTACATAGATAAGGAGAAGCAAGCCTTATAATTCAAGGCAAAAAACAAGAAAGATAAAAAACGAGACCCACTGGCCCCACCCAATAAAAATTAAACCATTCACACGTGTCATTGGCTTTGTTATCATCTTCTTGTTAATCTAATCAATGATAAATCACATAATTATATATCTTACAGAATCATGCTTCCACATAATACATGCCATATAATATACAATTGATTTTCAATATCAAATAATTAAATGCCGAAAATACATGGGTAAAAATGCAATTAAAAATTAGATATTAGAAAACTAGTACAACCCATGTACTATTATTTTTTTGTCTGGAAATTATTTCTAAATTAATTTTGGACAATTTGATTCTAGAAAAAAAAATAAATTTTAACCAAAATTAAATTAGATAAAATTAACCATTTCAGAAAATACGCAAAAACTTAAAAAATCTAATGATTCAAAAACAACGAAAAAATGGTCCATCCATTTGGCCGTCACAGCCAGGCGACAATCAGCACCTGCCCAACTCAGGTAGCAGGCGGTCGCACAGTAGGGGATCAAACTGTGTAGGCACTGCGTCCAGCAGACGTGTTAGCCAGGCAGCGTGCAGGACTCTCGCTCGTGCAAACTTGATCGCGCTCTTGCTGACAAGTACTGGGCAGCAGGGTGGCTATCGTTGTGCAATCGACCTGCAATATTTTTTCTTTTCTTACATATTCATACTGAAATAGCAAAAGTATAATTCATAAAATCTAATTATCTAAAACCCTAATATCAAATAATTAAACATAATTAAACATGTTTTTCTATACATATAATTATGCAATCCAACGCAATAAACATGCTTTGATAATCGATCTAAACATGTAAAATATGTCAAGAACACGTAATACATGTAAATGCATGCTATACATCAAAGACTATGATACTACTTGAAGAAAGTGGATCGATCGGAGAACGTGCTGAAAGCATGAAACATTCAGAATTGAATAAATAAAATTGAATTAAGGGGTGTACCTTTGATAATCCCAAGTATAGGTGTATAAAATTGCAGAAATAAACCATAAATATACAAGCAATTTTTGGCCCATAGATTAAAGAAAACAAATATGCAATAAATACCCATTACCATGGGTGGTTGTCTAGCAACAGGCAATAGCACTAGAGACTACGTGAATAATGGCATAAATATTTAGACTTTCGAGTTCTATACGGGTACGGTCCTTCCATTAACAGTCTCAGGGCCTTAGTTTTGGGTATGGAATTGAGCGTCGGTTCCCATCCTAAGTTAAGCATCTCTGCTTAATACTCAAGACTTCACTTACTGTACTATCAATATAGGAAAGCTAGTCCTATTCGATCAATCACTATGGTTACGGATTCTAATGCTTAAACGAGTCTTAGAGCGTATAGGAGATACTGTTGTCACAATAAAGACAGGGGAATGATTCTATCTTGAACCCTCTACCCTCTGTACATATTCTGACTACACTTGATGAGACTTATAATGACCATATCAAATATACGGTCATTGCTTGTTAGATCCAAGATACAACTATCATATACATGTGATTGTCATAGTTCCTCACGTATGGGGACTACTCCCATATTATCAAAGCTAAGAACTCCAATCATACTAATCAAGCCTCCAAAGCTTCCGTACTATGGTTCCCTACAAGTCAGTTTAGTCGGTCTAACAACCTAGCCAGCCAACTCATTAAAATTGCATAGACGGCTACCTCTCCCACCGATGAAATATGGCAATACAATACTTAGTGCAAGTTGTTATAGGACTCTAGATGCCTGTCTTGAGGTCCCCAATTTGGAACATTTCAGGCCCAACTCTCAAAACTTGATTTCATAGTGTCATCTAATGCTCAACCCAACTCCATAGGTTGTCCCTTTGGTCTATGAGTTTTGTTGTGATGTTAAGTTAATTTAATATTTAATATAAGTTAGCACAACAAAGATGATTGTCATGAACGAATACTTAGTTTTATTTATCAAATAATATTACATTACATTTGAAATTGTCAAAAATAAATTACATAAAATTCAATTTAATTGACTTTCTGATTACTTATTCTAATACGATCAACAATTGAGGGGAGGTACTGTGACACCCCTCCGTAATCACATTCAATTACCCTCACAACTCACAATTATCTCAATAAAATAATTGACAAAGTCGATATCTGACGAACACTCAAGCAAATTACATACTTCATTAGAGTTTTTAACTATTACAAAATATAAGACACTAACTACTCATAAATTTGTCGTATATTTTTCTTTCAGGAGATAGATCATAAGTCAGCGTCAGCCGTATAGGTGGGTCAGCGGTGCCATGCTAATTCGAGAGCTTTAGATAGATGGATATAAGAACATGAAATTGTGATTAAGTTAGTGTCTTATATTTTGTAATAGCTAAAAACTCTAATGAAGTATGTAATTTGCTTGAAGTGTTCGTCAGATATCGACTTTGTCAATTATTTTATTGAGATAATTGTGAGTTGTGAGGGTAATTGAATGTGATTACGGAGGGGGTGTCACATTGGGTGGTATCAGAGCAACAGAATGTTTCCTCCGTTTAACCCATTCAAACGACCAATTTGGTTTCTTCTCAAAACTAGAAAGTTTTATTAAACACCTCAAAGATTACACAGGTTCAAAAATCACTAAATTTGGACCAGTATAACAGAATTGACTCCTCTTTCACTTTAATTGGGTATTTTCTTCCATTTTGACTAACATGCAGCTCCTATACGAATTTAACCATGAAAGTTCAGCAAAACCTACCAAAACTTTTGTGAAAATTTCCAAACTTGAAGATGATGAAGAGCAACCCCACTTCCTTCTCTCTTTTCCTCTCTTTCTCTTCCCCTTCTCTTCTTTTCTTTCTCTCCTCTTCTTCTCTTTTCTTTTCTTTTCTTCACTCTCCCGTTTGTGTGTGTGCTTGTTGAATGTGTGTGTGTGTGTGTGTGAGTAGATGCAAGAGGTGAGGTGCTAGGTGGCAACTTGTGTTGCTGCCACCTCACTCTCTCTTTCCTTCTTTTTTTTTTAATTCTTTTTTATAATTACCAATACATCCTACCTAATTTCTTTTGATCCCAAATATTATATCGAACTCCAATTTACTCCGTTTAAGTTTTAATATAATCAAAAATAAATATAGAATTTATGTACTAATTAACTAAATTTCATAATTTTTACCAATTAATCCCACGATTATATATTAAAATTTTGCGGATGTTACAGGTACACAGGAGGGAGAAAGAATTTACAATTAAGAGAAATAGAAAAAATAGACTTATAGGCCTTACTTAAAACAACAATAAACAAATCTCATAAGGTTATGGGATCCATAATCAATTGAATTTAGTTCGTGGGTATTTTATCATTATTGCAATTTAACATGGGCTTTCCAAGAAGTTATCATAAACATATTAGGAGAGTATCTCTACCTTCCTAATCAAGTTGCAAAAAGAAAATAAATTTTTCTTTTTCAAACTATTGAATCCAAATACAATTAGAAAATTGATATTTTGTGAAAAATTATTTATTTGTATTTTTAAAATAATAATTCTAATCATATTAGAGATAATATTGAATATTTCTAAGCAAATTGAAAGTGAAAATTAAATTTTCTTTATTCAATTTTATATCTAAATATATTTTTAAAAAATTACATTTAACAATATAAAAGTATTCAAAACAATAACAGAGATAGAAAAAATAAAATCAAAATTTTAAAATTTTAATTTCGATACCAAAAACAGCCACTGACAACACGCTGGCATGGTCGTGCCCGAGCAGGCCTTGTACGCCGACCCTACTAGCGCAAGATAATCCATGCTTGTGCCCGAGCATCGCGTCGTTTTTTTGCCCTGTTCCATAATCTGGATTATTTCCAAACTAAAACAGAATACTTATGCAAACACCACCATCCCATCAAGCCAATCTCTTGATCCAAATCTACGACATGGAATCACAGTCTGTCCTCATCTACTACTTTGGTATCTTTATATATGCTCTACACTATGTGTTTCTCATTCTTTAACATAGGAAAATAAATTTCCTATTTGATCAATTACCTTAGCCATAAGCTTTGGAGAACTCGTAACATAAAGAACATAGGAGATTCTGCATCATCACATGATGAGCAACGAATCCTATTTTGGAACTCAGAAACCTCATGCATGCTTTGGCTATGTCTTAAACATAGCTTCTTACTACTACAGAAGGAAAGATAGTTATGTTAACCATGATCAACTTGTAGCCATCCTATACACAAGGCTAATGTGGAACCTCAAGTCGCAGGACCACTTAATGCACTATCTTAACAAAGGATAATCAGGTCATACCGAACATGCTCTGCATGGCTTTCATATGAAATTTCTTATGGTCAGTTCAGCGAACTTGATAACTCTTTAACAAGCACCAACTAAAGTGCACAGATGTCATAAGTCTTTTCTATGAAATTTGACGATCATCATATGAATGCATGACTTAGTGCAAGTCACTAGGGAATCATGGTCAATGCTCTATCTTAACCAATTCATCAACTTAGAACATTTTAGAACAAATTATAGAGGTTAGTTTCATGGTTACCATCATATGCACGAGCCAGCCTCATAGCATCATGATCTAAGGGCTTCAACTAAATGCATATAAATGTAATGTATAAAGCATATAATGAAGATGGCCATAAAACGTTTCTAAATTAACATTACATTGAAAAAGGATTATCTAGAATAGTTTACAAAGAATCGATCAATTGGTTTGATGGTCACTCATTCTAACGGGAACGTGGATAGGGAGGTGAACATTGTCACGGCTAGGTGGGTCCACCACATGCTGATGATGCTTCCCAATGCTTTGAAAGCATCAACACGATCCCTCCCGTCACTTGAATCGGTTCTAGGTGGGGCTTCCATATCTCAAAACATGTCGGTTGACCTAATAAGGCTAACTCTATCAACCATAATTCCCAGCGCATCGTATGTTAGGCCGTCATCTGCCATTTTTCTATCATTCGTTGAATCCCCTAGCCCATCCTCGATTACACCACTACTAGATATGCGTAGATACATCAGCCTCTCGGACTCGTTGACAGTAAGGATGTAAAGCTTTTTGTTCTAATTTTTTATTATTTTCTTGGGCATTCATTAATATTGTGAATTGTTTATGCAGTTTGTATTAAGAATCTTACAGCACGTTCAAAAAGGCATGGTGCTGACCATATGCCAAATACAATCAAGTCATATGAGAGCATCCTGATTTTTCGTTCCAGCAGATCAAGGTAATTTCCTATCTTTTTTTTAATTTTTAATAAACTTTAATTGAGTTAATTATTTGGGACCTGCAATTTTGCATGTTATATGCTCTTTCCGCTCATGTCCTCTTGGGACTGCTCATACATGGAGATGCAAAAGATATTCAACCATTTGGTACCCATGTACATTCATCGTGCGTTCGATACATCCAGGGCTTCATTGAGGCATCCTCTTTGTTTGACTGAGGAGATATGGTCCCAACTATGCAAGTATTGGACCTCCTCAGACTTTAAGGAGTAGTCCATGAAATGTACCATGGGGTGCATCCTGATGCATAAAAGAAAACTAGTAATTATATTTTAATTACGTTCAAATAAATACTACTTTATTATTAATTCAGGTACTTATGGATTTTAATGTTTTCATAGGATTCCCAGCTCGGCAAGTCACCAAAGCAGATGAGGTCTTATCCAAATGCTATAAAAAGAAAATAGATGGCAACTAGAGTCGCCTGAGGGCGGGGCAAGTGGCAATAAGTGCGCACGCTTCCTCAACAATTTTGAAATTTAAAAAAAAATAATTAAAAAATAATAAGAAAATTCAAATTTATTTTCTAAAAATAAAATAATAAAATTTGCATAAATTTTTTGATGTTGCTCCCATCGTAATGTAGAAAAAAAATAGCCTCATCAAAAATCAACTCACACCCATTGCAAAATTTGATCTCAATTTGCGACATCGCAAAACTCATCCCAAAGTTTGCAACATCTCCCATTGTAAAAGTTTATCCCCAATGAGTCACATGATTTGTAGCAATTCTAACAGATGCTCATTTGCTAAAGAATGTCCCAAATTAGCTAACTTTTTGAGGATGTTGTGATAGTTTCCCATCTCAAATCTGTCCCAAAATATTTACATAAAGCACAATATAGTCCGTCCCAAAGCCGTCAAAGATTTCATTACAAATTTAGTAAAAACATATCCACCAATTTGACACAACTTGCGACAGTTATTTCAAAATCGTCCCAATGGGTCCCAAATATTCCATTGGAATGTCCTCTCCCTTCGGGACTTTTTCATCCTAAATACCGTCACAAAATTATAACTATCATCATAATTCTATGCAATTTAGTGGCAAGAAAAAAAAATTATGTGATTTCCTTCACAAACAAATTGGTCATAATAATTAGATATGTTTAATAAACTCAATATTACCATTCATTTTTCTCTTTCACCTTACTCCATATTTGTTTCTTTTCATAGATTTCTTTCTCCTCCCCTCACACCATGTTTGTTTCTTTACACAATATTTTTTCTCTTCCTTTCATATCATAATTCTTTTTTATATGATCGAGAGAACCGTGTGCGACGACGACTAGTTGGATAATAAAAGGAAGTTAGATTCTTTTTAGCTCATGGTACGAATCATATCAAAAGGAAAAATTATTTGTAATTCATGTTGTACTAGATCCTCAAATCTCCACGACCATTGATGTCAATCTATTTGATTTGTCTTTTACTATAATTTGCCTATATAATATCTGATGGAGACAAGAAGATCAATCAAAAGGCAATCCAAAAGTAAAGTCACATCCTTTCCATAACAAGCAATTGGAGTTCAAGGCTGTACTATTTGAATTATCCTACATAATAACTTATATCCATAAATTAGTGGTTGGTGAGGGATAAAAATTGATTTTACACCCCTCACATAGTATAAATACCTCCTAGTAAAAAAGGGCTTTTGGAAGAGCAAATAAAAGAGGAAGATCTGTAGTTCATGACGTGGTGAAATATGTTTAGACTGCGAGTTTTAGATATTCCCCATCAAATGAGTGCAATCTGTGGGAACTTGATATAAGCATTATGAATACTCGATCATGAGCTAGGAATGGGAATGTTGGACATGAAGAGTTTGAAGTAGGTAAAAACCAGGCACATGCTAGTAACATCCCAGAGGCCCCACCGACTCACAACTTTCAGGACGAACGAATGAGGGCCTAGGATGAGCAGGGTCGTGAAGGCTTTCGCATTCCACCTCTGCCACCGCTAGTTTAGATAACTCTTGAGGCACTTCGCCAACTAGTAGAAGTTGTCTCCACTCAAGCTGCAAACAAGGTTGTGGCTCACTATATCGCAAAACTTGCGTTGCCCCCATGACCCCCTTGTGATCCTCGTAGAGGAAAAGAAACTCCCTTGGCTCACCAAGACGGCGAGTAGAGGCTCGGGGACGCTCATTAAGGGATGAACTACTACGAAGAAGCAAACAATAGGGACACATAACCTGAAGACAATATTTCCCTGCACCACCTCCTTGAGGAAGTGTGCATGATGAGGATTACTTCACCCTGCACCTCCCAAATGAAGTGTGCATGAAGATAATTACCTTCCCTCACCTTTTCCAGATGGGATATCGCTGAGAACAAAAGACGCTTAGACAAGGTGAGAGGTCAGGGACCTCCTCTACCCCAAGTTCCTTAGCTCGTGACAGCATGGGAGCTCCAAGTTCGCCCGTTGGTAGTGGCACCCCCAAGATGCAATCCATTCGCACTTCATATATTGGCGGAAGCTGTCCAATCAAGGATCAAAATCCCAAGTCTAGGTGAATACAATGATGTGGGTGACCCTCAGGACCACTTGGAGAGATTCTTGGCTAGGGTCAATTTGTTAGACATTAGTGACATAGCCTACTGTAAACTATTTCGAATCACTCTCTCCGCAAAAGCAATGGCATGGTTTAACCAGTTGCTCTTGGGAATGATTGAAGCTTTTGAGCAGTCTTCACAACATTTTCTGCCCCACTTCACTATCAATAAGAAGCACCCTAGGACCACTTCATATCTAATCACTATAGTCCAACGAGAAAGTGAGAGCCTGAGAACATATATTCAACCTTTTCTCAAAAATCATACTCGAGATTCACCACGTGAACCCAGAACTCTTAGCAAGCATCATACAATATAACCTAAGGAGAAAAAGGTTCAAAAAGTCAATTTTTGAAAAGCCCCTGGCAACCAAAGAGGAATTATTGTTTGGAGCCAAGAAATACATATTGTCGAAGAATATGTGTTGTTCAAGGCCGATGACTCCATTAAAGTGGAGGTCAGGTGAAGAAGATGGGATGTTAACCCCAGGGCTGAAGAAAGTGGATTGTGCAATAACATGTATCTGCGTGATCTAATTCAATATACCCCATTAAATGCCCTGCGAACGAAAATTCACTTGATGGTAAAGAAACAAGGTTTGGTGTGGTGGCCCTTTCCCATGATAGATAACCCCCAAATGATGAAATCTGACAACTACTGTCACTTCCACAGAGATCAAGGCCATAGCACAAAAGAATGTCACCATTTGAAAAAAAAAATAAATTGAAAAGCTCATCCAAAGAGCATAATTGAAAGAATTTGTAGGCCAAAAGAAGATAGGAACCCCAGAACATGCTGTTGAAGAAGAACGCACTGCGCCTCTCATCAAGATAGAGAAAATTGAGGATAACAAAAAATGAAAGACAATTTCCCTACCACAAGAGTTATTAGGGTCATCTCGGGAGGCCCCATTGAAGGAGACCGGTGCAAGCATGGAAAGTCGTTTTAAAAGAAGCAAGTGAGGCAACCAACTACGTTGTGTTCAATAAAGTTGCAATGACTTAGCAGAAGAATTGTCAAAGTTAGATAGTTTTCAATCACCAGGACTTGTAGCGACGCATTCTTTCCAACAACAACGCAATGGTAGTGACGACCATCATATCAAATTTTCGGGTTAAAAACATCCTAATAGATAGTAAAAGTTTAGCCAACATCATCTTTTTCAAAGCCGACAATGCACGATTATCACCGGTTAATACTCCACTCACTAGCGTAGTGGGGAAATAGTCGAACCATTAGGAGGGTCATGTTGCCTATGTCACTGGGTTCTTACCTAACAAGGCAACAAGACTTGTGAAATTCCTGGTGGTGGACTCCCCCTCTGCATACAATGTAATCTTAGGCAAGCCGAGTTTGAACCTATTTCAAGCTATAACGTCCACCTATCACATGAAGATAAAACTTCCCACACCCCGTGGTTTGGAGAGGAGATAGGGATAAGAAACAAGCGAGAGAATGCTATGTTAGCACACTAAGAAGATCAGCAGCCATTTCTAGTGCAAAACTCAAAGGCAATGTTAAATGACCCAGCAAATAGAAGCCATGTCGATGGACAGCTAATGGAACTTAACAAGTATAATCTTCCCATGGAGAGGAGGGGAAGATATAACAAGAAGTTAAAAAAAAAAAAGAAAAAAGAAAGAAAAGTCAAAGAGGAACACATGGACGCCATATCAAAGAAAAAGGCGGTAGAGATAGAAAGAAGTGGAACTTATCGTCTATGAAAATTGGAAGCACTCCAAACGTGATAATTTAAAGGAATAAAGCATGTACATGTTAACCTTTAAAATAAGAAAATCTTGATTAATAAAATAAGGGAAAGCTTATCACATCTTGCTTCAATTGTTCTCAAGTTTACTATCAAATTAATGATTGTTATGGAAATTATCTTTAAAAATCTATACTATCAACCCCCGGGAGAAAAACATATAACCATGTTTGAGGCACAAGAAAAATGAACTCTTTTACTTAAGTTAATGTCAATCAAGCTTTCTTGATGCATATAATAAAATGCCCCAAGGCTAATAACAATCGACCTTCCTTGAAGTACATAGTAGAACACCCCAAAGTTAGTAATAATCAAGCTTTCTTGAGGCACATAATAGAACATCCCGAAACTAATAACTATCAAGCTTCCTTGAGGCGCATAATAGAATGCGCCGAAGCTAGATAAAAATGCGACAATCCTTAAAGAGTTCCCAGACGGGAGATAATTACGCAAGTAAGATACTCCATGTCAATATAATAAGAGACATCCCATGACTAATAAAATTCAAACTGCAAAAATAAGTTCAAGGTTAAAATAATGGCAGAATTTCTCGAGAATACTTAAACAAAGGAGTTTTCAATGTCCAACATAGCAAAGGAAACTAAAATAAAATAAATAAAGTCTCTAAAGTCTTATCAACTTCAAAAGTTGATATCTCTAGATCGTCTATTAAGCTTCACCAACAGGAGTGTTACGTTTCCCCTCTCACGAGCATTCCCTCTTGGCATCGAATAACTTGAGAATTACTTTCTTTCCTAAAAAAAGACAAAAGAAAAACATGAAGTGGCAAAGATGAGGATCAGACCAAAGAAAGCCAACAAAGAGAAATAATATCATAATATCAGCACAAAATAAGGACGCAACAACGAGGACCATGTCAAGTATGGAAGTCGATTCCCCCCAAGTGGTCACTAACACTCAACTAGAATCCGCTACGAAAGCAAAACATCTTCTTCAAAGGACCATTAAAGAAGTGCATCCCTTCAAAAAATTTACAAACACGGTAAAATTAAATAAACAAAAAAAAGTATGATTTGTTGGCAACTTTTCCAAGGAAAAAAAGTATAGAAAGCCTGGAGAAGGAGTAAGTCAAGAACCCCGAAGCACCAAAAGAGCTCCAAAAAGTTATGTGAAAAAATTAGGGGTGAATCGACTAACACGCAGATTGGTACAAGCAATCATTCCTAAATGGAAGAGCATGAAGAGTGTGGAATCCAAAGCAAAGAAGTCAAATAGACTGTAAAGAACTCCAAGGAGGATGCTTGAGCCTATCACATATGCTAAAAAAGACGAAGGAAAAATTGGAAAAAAGATTAGTCATACTTCTATTGAAATTCTCAACTTTTATGTCGCGATAGCAAGGTTTAAACTGGGAGGCTACTGAGGACTCAGTCCCATCCACGCAGGACTCATTTAAACTGTCATCGAGGAGAGTAATAGAAATTTTCTTGCATCATAATCAGAGAACAAGAAATGCATTTTACGACAAACTATAATGATCGAGAAGAGACTAGGTCGAGAAGCCCCATCCGAACTCCGACCGAGGATGCATGCCTCGATCATAATCTGGCCAAGGCAGCACATTCCTCGACCTGAATCTGATCTAGGCATGCCGCTTCAAAAACGGTATTTACATTCCTCTTTTTTTGGTACATAGATATATTAAAAAAAAAAAAAAAAAAAAAGAACAAGAACAAGAACAAAACAAGAAGAGAAAGTAAGAATCACATTTGATGAGTGAATGTATAATATTGAGATGTTGAATGCCACAGCATGCAAATGCACACATAAACCTATTCAGTAGTTAGTGGATATAATTTTTTAGTGTTCAACTACTCAACCAAATTGGAGATTTAGTTTAATTAATCTTTTGTTAAAATCATTTATATTTCATCATTAATGATAATATTTGTAGAAGAATACAAATAACAAATGTCATAGAATATTCAGCCAAAGAAAATAGAAGAAGTTTAGACGATGACAAGTTATTGATGGAGTCTCCCCAAAACTTCAAAACAAAGACAAGACCTAGCAAGGGACTGAAAGGGCCAATCCTACACTCAATGGGGTATACAAATCTAAGTGAACTCCTAAATACTTTCCTAAATATTTAGGAACTGGGGGGCTGCTGATGGAGAAAAGAAAAAAAAAAGATCAATCAAAGGGCAATTCAAAAGAAAAGTCAGATCCTTTCCATTACAAGCAACGAAAGATCAAGATCGTACGATTTGAATTATCTTGTAATTACTAAATTACCCCTATATAATAAACTGTATCCACAAATTAGTGGTTGGTGGTGGGATGGAATCGATTTAACACCCCCTCATGTTTATTACTAGCATAGTATAAATACCTCCTAATTTTATTGTAAAATGATGGGGCTTTTAGAAGAGCAATTAGGGGGGCAAAAAAACAGAAGGATTTTTCAAGTTGATAATGTATAAAGCGTGTCTCTACTTGGGTTTTATTGTTGTTGACAGATGTTAGCAGATTGTACTCCCCGCTTATGCTCTCTTCTGTCAAGCAAAGAAATGGAGGTGCTCTCCTTTTCTGGCCGCTTGATTTGTTTGATTTTCTGGCGTAGGTACCCCAACAAACAACCCAAAACTTCAAGTTGAGATCTATTCATTGCTAACTAGCAATGTGACAGAAACTTTTTGACACGCCAAACTTTTGACTCAACTTGACGGTAATCTATATTTCTTTACATTTTCTATTTTTTTGTTATCGGGGAAGCTTTTGTAGGTGATAAGTTGGGCCCCATTATTCGAGCAAAGTGACGAAAACTTTTTGAAATGCTGGATTATTACTTCCAACCCATTCCCTTTTTTGATGATATACTTAGAAAACTATTTGTAGGGGAGTAGTGCTCCTTATTTATGCTTTATTATTTAAATTGTAAGGGAGTAGTACTCCTTATTTATGTTTTTTATGATTGTAGGGGAGTAGTACTCCTTATTTATAACTTTCTAAACGATACTAGGGAGTTAGAATTCCTCGTTATAAATTTTGCTATTTTTCATTTTTTAATAAAGAAGGGATGAAAACCCTAAAAAACTTCCCCCATCTCCAAGTTATTTAATTAAATAAAAAAAACACATATAAAACGTGTTTAGATTTCGAGTTCTCAATATATTTCCATCAATATCAAAATTTACAATTAAAATAGAAAAAAAAAAATTGTACTCCTCTAACAACTTCCCACATGACCTAAAGCTAAAAAAGATATTTTGTTTTTTCTTAAATACTCTCCCAAATACCACTTCAATAAAATTTAAAAAAAAAAGAGTAGTTTAAGTCAAGGGGAGGATATTCCTGCATGTGAATCATGTAGAAAGTATCCCTATCTGCACAACCTGGGTAGGTATACCCATCAATTTTTAATATCAATGGCTAATATATATATACATATACATATAATACTGAGGGGTTTCCTTATGGATGGTAATACCTACACACATACACATATACATATACACTCCGCCGGCCTCTCCTGTCTCTATTCGCCACTATCCTTCAAATCATAAGATGCTCCCATCTCCAGGTTGTCAATCCCATCACCAGCATACATATTTCCTTCTCCTCTCACAAAAATCATTGCACACATGACTATCATCATTGCCTTTTCTTTTCTCCTTCTTTTTTTTTTTTTATTTTTTTATTTTTTGCTACCCCATTTCTTAATCATTAGTACTATATTAAATAAAATAGAAAATGAAATTTACACATGTATTATTATTATATAAATATTACTATGAAAAGGAGGGTACGTAGTAGTAATGACAATCTTGTACCATATGAAATTTACTGTATTTAATAATAAATATATCAGACACCGGAATATTTAGTATAGATGTTGGTTGAATTGGCCTAGCTGCACCGAAGATAAAGTATTGTTCACAAAATGGGCAGGAATTCTTTGTTAAAAAGCACATGACGGATAAATATTTGTGATGAATGTGCAAAAAATTCGTATTTATGACGTCGAACTTTCTAAATCACTTTAAACTGAAACCAGTTGATCAAAGCCCCCCCCCCCCCCTCCCCTCCCCTCCCCTCCCCTCCCCCCTCGATTATTATTTCATAGAACTGATAATTGACACAATTGAACAAAGAGTACGAATAGTCTTACTCAAAATATCTTTGCCAAATATATATATATATAGTTACTATTAATTAAACTTGAATATATCGCTTAATTACCCCTATAAATGAGATTTCAGTTAGAAGATAACAATTAACAACATGAACTTTTATTGATTTTCATTTTCTTAAAATATTTGTACATAATTTTATCTTTTGATTCTACTATAAAAAAATTATTTTTCTATAACAAACACGTTGTTACAATCAAATACATAGATATTGCTTTCTTTTAAATTGTGCATGCGTATCGAATATGTCCAACTGCTAATATTAAGGGGAAATCCCTAAAATAAATATTATGGATGAAAAAATATGAATTATCTAAAATGCTCTTAGTAAACATATTTTCATCACTAATAACCATTTTTTTATTAATTAACTTTATTAATAATTCATATTCCTATGCATTTAAATTTAATTCATTTATTAGCCTTGATAAGGTTATTCATTTAATTTTTAATTTAATTGAATAAATATAATAAACATTTAAATTGTACATGCATCAAATGATTGTCATTATCTATACTAATATAAAAAGAAAATGCACTTTTTCGTTTGTGACATCACTGCACCAAGAGTTTTGTTGTGTCGAAAAATCTTAAATTATTTTTTTTAAAAAAAATTAGCCGTTATGGCACACCGTCCCTACATATATATAATAATTAAATTTTTACACTTTAAAATATATTATATGTTTAATATCAACTTATTATTTATATATGCTATTAAATAATAAGTATTTTACTTTAAATAGTGCACGTTATAAAATCTAGTGTGTCAGAAATTACTCATCTATACCTTTATATTAAGGTAGAGCACCTATTTGGTCTCTCCTATTTTCGGTCTATTTTTTATTTAATTTATTTTTTTACTTTCATCTAACTCCCCACTCCCCCATTTTCTTTTCATAGTTATTATTATTTTTTTATAATTTTTATTCATCTTTTTTTATTACTTTTTTTTTTACAAAATTTAATATTAATGTATTATTTTGTATATATTTTATTTAATAATAAATTTTTATAAATATTTTATTTTAAATAGTATTTATAAAAATTACACATAAATAATGTGTGCCACCCATTATTAGTATATTATGAAGAAAGGAGGGTGAAGTATGAAATTGAGCGAGGGAAAAGCCCATTTTAGCTAAAAGGTCCGCCGCCCCTACCATACTTTCTGTGGCAAAAGCTGGTTCCGACGTGAAGGAAACTACTCACTGCCCTTCACTACTAATTTTAAATTATATATTTTATTATTTTAATTAATATTTTATGTACCTCTACAACTTCTGTACATCAGCATAGGTTAAGGGATCTCAACGGTATCCTGTTGGGATGATTAAATTCATATTTCTTGATATTTGGTATAATTATATATAAAATTTTTGTAATTTAAAAAATTATATCTGGCATTCTGTGGTTTGTTTCCGTATAATAAATAAATTTATCCGTTAGTCAAAATTCACTTAATTTATTGATATTAATAGAATAAAACTGAACAAGAATTTTATGTACCTTCGATTGACTAATTACTGACTTATTGCAGGTCAAACAATTCTTTTCGAACTAACTATACACTCATAACGGTAAAAATACACCTATTCACATGCATTAATGCATGAAAACGTATGAGAGTAATTTGATAATGAAAAATCTTATTTAACCTGCAATAAATCAGTAATAAGTCAACCAACGTTAATGTAGATTTTTTTTCTAATTCTTTTGTTAATATCAGCCAATCCAGTGAATTTTGACTAACGGGGAGGCTTATTTGTTAGACAGAAACGAACATCAAGAGTGCTATATGTAATTTCACAAACTGTAGGGGGTTTATATGTAATTATATCAAATTTTAGGGAATGATAGTGTAACTATCCGTATTTTATTTTTTATTTATTAAATAAATAAAAGAGTGCATTATCGTCCTTTATTAATTTGCATTAAATTAAAAGAAATAATTGAAGTGGGCGATGAGGTAGAAATGAATTATAAGCTAAATGCACATAAATCCTAATCACATCCCAATTGCTGCAGCAGCCAACCCTCCACCTAAAAGTTTCGGCTTGGACCACCAATCACCATGTCATGTGCTTCCATTTCACCTTATCAATTCCCACCTCCAAATCCTACACCCCCCCCCCCCCCCCCATAAAACTTTGGAAAAATTGCAATTTTAATCCCTAATTTCTCACGAATTTGTCCTAAAAAAGCGCTTTGCCTACATCATTAGCCCTCCAGACGAGAGGTTGAAAGGGACACATGGTCTCGTTTCCATGGGGCGGCGCCAAATGATGCGGCTTGCTACTCGATCGATGTTCCATTGCACGAGTTATTATTCGCTCTGTCTTCGTATGAGCCTCACGAGTTTGGCCATAAAAAGGCATCCCGCTAGGAAGATGAGGTCTTGAGACTTACAAGTCACTCCAAATCCTCTTCAGCAACCAATATGGGACGTTTTGTCTGCATAAAAAAGATTGACATATTAAGAATAAAATCAATCGATAATTTCAAATTTTGCTGGAATTTGGCACGTAAGTCTCATGCGAGTCTCAAATTCCAGACGAATTAGATAGATCCATATTGTCCTTAATATGCTAAATTTTTTTATTTACAGGATTTAGTTGTCAAATTAAATTATAAATGTTGGACTAAAGTGTTATTCCCTATAATTATTGGACCAAAATCGCAATTTTACGTTAATTGTTTTCTCGAAGATACAAGCTTCAACTTTTTTCTATTTTTTTACTCTCATTTTAAAATATTCCCAAACACCACATTTGCTTAACATATAATGTCTTTTACATTTATTACCACTTTAAAAGCAAAAATCATTGCAAACACATCTTGAAATTAAATTTAATTATACAAACACCCATTATTTTTTGTTAAATTTATAAATACACTCCTCGAGGTCTGATATAATTAAAAATACCTCCTAATTATTTAAGAAATTACAAAAATACCCTAATTTAAATATCCGTATAAAGAGCCCATTCTCCTAGCTGACCAAAATTAATATCTTTTTGAATTTTGAATTATAATTTATATTTTTTTAAAAAAATTAAATAATTTTATGAACTAATGTGCTATGAATTATTTATTTACGCATGATATTTTCTCTTTTAAGATTAAAAATCACGAACGGTAGGGTAATAATCTCCACCCGTCATATAGAGCTACACAATTATTTTCTATTTGAAAAGTATTTATAATTTTCAAACAACGAGATACTATCTATAATTATAACATATTTTAAATAAAATAATTATAATTTATTCAATAATTTACTCTAAAAATTATTTCAAAGACCCCTACAATAATTGTGTCACACATTGATGGTGAAGAAAGTGTCTTTTCTACCCTTTTATTCCGTTCACACGATATGGATATGAAATAATCTTTTATGTGATGTATCATATGCTTGGGAATCTCCCAAAATGAATAGTTTGCAGTTGAGGTTACATATTTCAGCCCTTGGCATCAACACTAGGTCTTCTCCTATAAAATTAAAAAAATTCAGACTCATTTAGTTATCAATTTTACGTTATTTACGGGACTAAATGTATTTATTTTCTATTTTTGGATGATTTTAAAAAAGATAATTAAACTCCGCTTTCCTGAAATTTAGTGTAATTATACGTAGACTCACAGTGATTTGAAAAATTACATTTAACATCTCTAAAATTTGCTATAAATTAGATAAATATAAAAAAAAAAATGTATCATACGTCGATTTTACTTTCAATCCCACGTTCTACAAAATTAGCCACGTGACATGGATATGACCTCAAATGTACATCTAGAAGAAAATTAAAATATTGCATTTTGGTCCCATAAAAGAAATCTATTTCCTTTAGGCTAAATAGCGCAAAATCCCCATATGCTTTAAAATTTTTGCTAAAAAACCACCTATATTTAAAAATAGACAAAAACCTCTCGATTTATTAAGCGTAAATTACTTGCCCCTTTTCATTAAATTGACTTAACGGTGTTAACTTTTTTTTTTTTTCATAAGACTGTTATGCACTTGTTATTATATATTATTTTTTATTTTAATGACCAATGGATCTTTGTTTTATTAAATAATGATTGTCATATCTAATCAATCCATCTCAACAGTTAGATTTTAAAAAAATAAAAGGTTTGAATTCAACAAATTTAACTTATATTATATAAATCATTCAAAATTACAAAAATATTATTATACAAAAAAGTAAAATATATTATATTAATAAAATATATATTTTAATTAATTAAGAATAAATTTACATAATTATAATAATTATTATGTTTAAATTAATTTATAACTTATAATTATTATAATTGCTTAATATTTAGATTCATCTAGGTATCTAAATTTAATAAATAAAATTTAGCATATTAATCTTTGTAATGTATTTTTTTATTTTTTGGTATTTTGATATTTAATATAAGTATATTAAAGAAAAAAAGAAGTTACATTTTCAGAAGAGAGCAAAATGCACAAAAAAAAAAGTCAATTTGACCGTAGTAATTTTAAATATAATATAGGGAGCATTTTAGTCTATTAAGGACAAAAAAAATTAAAATACGCAAAAAATCAAATCAAAAACGCACTTCAGGCCCGTGACTCCTTCTATTAGAAGCGGGTTTTGTGTTGAATTGATAAAACACAAAGGGATTTTTAGCCTACTTCAAAAACAAAAGATGATTTTTAGCTATTTTAGAAAAATAAAGGGGATAATTAAATGGAGTTTCGCCTTTCATCTTTTGTCCCACATTTTGGAAGATTTTGTTTTTAGTCCCTACTATTAGGGACTAAAATTAAAAACTTTTAAGATACGAGACTAAAAGTAAAATTAATTTATTTTACTGGACCAAAAGTGATGCAGTTTTCTTTCATATGCAGATCTAACGTCTACGTGTGTGTGTGTGTGACATGGCTATACATCTCCTTTAAACTTTAACAAGAAAAGTAAAAAAAGACTAATCTCATGAAAGTATGGATTAAAATCATATTTCATTAAAGAGATGGGGCTAAATGTAATTTTACCCCATGATATTATAAATGAGCAAATTAACCTCCCAATCTAACGAGATAAATTGTTTCATTTTAAAAAAACACATAGAATAAATTGCCACATTATAAAAAAATATAAAAATATAAATTATTATTTTTTTCACAAGAGGGTAATATGCTAATTTGCAATATACAGGAGTTTCTTGCATTTTTTTTTCCTAAAAAAAAGGGTATAAAAATAAAATAAATCTATATTGTGGGGGCTAAAAGTGAAATTCTAAGAGGTAAGTCTGATTGGGGGGAGGCATATGCTTTTCTCGGACTGGAAGGAGAGGTGACAAATTTGGACACCTCTTCCCCCCTCTTTAACTGGTGTTAATAATTGCTCCCAAATGGTCCATAACACCGCGCTATTAATCCCCCACACACACGCACTTCTAGAGAGAGAGAGAGATATAAACGTAGGTATGAACAGATGAGAGGGAGAGAGGGTGTGAAATGTACAGTAAGGGTAAAGGGTGGTCCTGCGTGCGACAACCAATCAACCCAACTGGGCATGGGGAAAAATGAGGCCGAAACAAATATCATATCATATCTGTCACAATTAATTATTAAACCATTCTTCAAATATTTATACCATATCTCTACTTAATATACTTTATTTTTTGGAAAAGGACGTTTTTGTCCCTCTACAAATAAATACTTACTTAACAAGTTATATGGAGTTCACGTGCATTTTCTTTTATTTTTTTCTTCTTTTTTTTCAGTTCGGATCGAATTTGATCGAATGATTAGTTGCTACGTAACTGTTGATCATGCTTTCTTAAAGTGGTTCAGATCATGCCGTGTGGATCCTTAATTACATCTGTCAACCCATGTAATTCTTTACAGAATAGAAAGAACGCATACAACTTTCTTGTGATATGGGGTATGTGCAAAACATCGCCGGCCCTCTCATCCTTCCGACCCTGTTCTCTCTCTATATAAATATATATAGTTGTTAATTCTATATATGTAAATATATTATAAAATTTATATAAATATATATTAGATAAATATTCAAATTTAGAAAAAAAAAAAAACAGGCCATTGATCTTGTTAGTTGAATTTGGACCTTATATTTAATTAGATCTAACAGTTCTTAGATAAAGCTATAAATGTAAATCTATAATTAAAAAATAACAAAATAAAAAAAAGTGTGTGAACTTCATAAAATTACGTGAGGAAAGTAAATGTTTCTATTTTAAAAAGTATATACATGAAGATAAATTGCTACTTTTTTTAATAGAGGGGTAATTTACTTATTTACAATATCACAGCCATAAATTGCATTAAAACCTTTATAAAATACTATTGCTCATTTTGTAATAGAAGATATATGATTTTAAGACTTTTTTAACATCAAACTCTACAACTAGTTCCGTTGTTACCTGATTTGACTATTAAGCCTTTTAGAGAGTTGTTGTTGCGGGTGACATCTTAACGAGGCTAATGATCCTGTGTTTTCAAAGTACCATTTCTTGCCTTGATTGAGAATAGTCAATTTCATGTTGTCAATCAGTTCAAATACGATCGATTCAATCCAGATCACAAACATATACATTTTTTCTCATTTTGTTAATATATATATATATATAGAGAGAGAGAGAGAGAGAGTTAAATTCATTTTGACCCCCTATGATATGTGAAAATATCAAAAAGCTTCCTGTGAAAATTTAAATATAAAAAATCACTCTTATGTTATGACCAATGACCCACACAGTCCCTGGTGAAGCTGGTCTCAGGAGATTTTTTGAATTCTTTTTCATATTTCATTTTCTCAAGGGGTTTTTTAACATTCTCAATATCACGGGATCCTTGGATTTTTTCCTTATATACATGTATATATATATAGGGTAAAATACAATTTACCCCCCCTGTGTTAATGAAAATGAGCAATTTACCCTCTATGAAAAATAAAACAGCAATTTACTCCATGTGTTATCATAAATAGAGAAATTTACCCCCCTGACCCGTGTAATTCACAAAACGCGTCAAGGGGGTAAATTGCTCTATTTATGATAATACAAGAAGATAAATTGCTATTTTTTTTTTTTTTTTACAAGAGGATAAATTACTCATTTCTATTAACATAGAAATAAATTGCATTTAACCTTTATATATATATATATGGAAAATAAAGAGGTTTTGATCCCAAAAGTGAGAATATATGAGGGGATTTCTTTACTCCATCTTTTCAAGTTCAATAATTGATTTGTTCTTTTGTTATATATATATGTGTACGATTTGTTACTTTTAATCTATACATTAATTATTATGTACTAAAAAAAGTGAATAAGCCTGATCATCATCATCATCATCATCCGGTTATGGATGGCTGTTACCTGAGCTTGGTACGGCGCTCATGCACATGGACAAATTATTCATACCTATTATCCTATTATTTTTAATTTTACCCATTTCCTCATAAGTCTTCTTATCCAATCCATTACACCATTTGTTGGTAGAAAAATTAAAGGAATTCCAACTGTAATAATAATATGTTAACTCCATTACTGCTGTCAATGAGGCCTAATTCAATCGACAGAATTTAAATCCATGACTTCTTCGAACCCCATTATATATGTGTGAGATGTTGTTTTAATTATTTCATCGTAGGTGTTGGTTAGAATTAATTTATTTGATATTACTGATCATGATATAATAATATTATAATTAATTTATTTTAATAAATAATAATTCATTACTTTTACTTTAAAAAAATAAAAATATCCATCACTATTCCTCAAAGAAAATATTTAGAGAGATATAACATGTAAATACATTGATAATGTAGAGTTTAAAATATTCCACTAGAATGATTTTGAATGTGAATTTAGAAGAAAATACTGGCTGACGTGGAGATCAAAATCCATTTATGACATTGGGCGGGAAATTTTTGTCCGGACCTGGTTCGATTAAACTTGAATCAATCATATGATAAGTGCAGTACATTTGCCATGTGATTGGTGTACAGTTTGAAAAAAGTGACAAATCACAGAGCAAATATTTTATACTTGCTCTGTGATTAGATTGGTTCGGTCGAACTAGATTCAAGCAAGAATTTTCCAGGCATATTTATCAAATTAACAAAATAGAAAAAATACAATTTACTCCCTTGTGATATAATAAATGAGCAAAAACCTTTTTTGAAAAATAAAATAGTAGATTACCCCCTGTGTTTTATAAAGAGAAGTTTGAAACACTCAGGGATAATTTGCTAATTCTTTTTTTATAGGAAAAATTTACTCATTTCACATATCACAGAGAGTAAATTGCATTTAACCCAATATAAATATATATGTTTGAACAAGTTTATTTTAGGCATTCATTTTTCAATATTTTTTGTTAAAATCTTAAAAAATATATAGTTTTGTCATTCTTATAACTTTTGGCCGATCGAGGAATGTGTAAGATTCTAATCCTTATGCTTAAGCATATTAATTAGGATATTTTGAAAATTCTAAATTAATAACCTTAAAGTTTGCAAAGTTATAAACCCCACTAATTAACTTTAATTATTTGTTTTTCTTTTTTCAATTTTCTTCGTCTCCATTCTATCGATCCTTCTGTCATAGTTACATTCATGTCTTAATTATATATATATATATATATATATATATATATATACGATATTTTTATTTCAACTTAATAGTATTTATTGCTGTGTATGTTAGGAGTGGTATTTTAAGAACTGTAGTTATAAAGCAAGCAATTAAATAACAGTAAATTCTTGTAATGTGAGGACTCTCTAACTTGCTGGTTGACGTAGATGAAATTAGGGTTTTTAATTTAAATTAGAATTTTGCTTCCGAACATTCAATCAATCCTACAAAGTTAAAGGATTAAAATTATAAAATAAAAAATATGTACGATCAAAATGCTATTATTAAAAGTTAAAAAATAAAAACTCCAAAAAATTTTAAATTACATAACCAAAAATATATGTAAGCCACATATTTTTATTGACGGATATATATATCATATGCAAATATTTTTCAAATAGTGTTCCTTGTCATCACTTATTGTATCCCACCGATGATGCGACGGGGTCTGCCACGACTCTTTGGTGACCGTCACTAAAATCGTTCCAAATCTTGAGTTGCGGTGAATTTTTTAGAAAATTTATCACAAAAGCCGATCCCAAACACTACAAAAAAATATAACATTTAACCATGCATAGGTAATTATCATGGTTAATAACAAAATAGCCGTAGCAAATAATCATTAACCACGGTTATGCAACGGTTGTTGGCTGTGGTATCTGTAAGGGTGGCTAAAATATTTGCCATGACTATTTTTGCATCAAGTTTACTTAATTATCGTGGTCAATAAAAAGCATTTACCATGATTTTTAGTCTATAATTATTTAAATTATAGTCAATAGTCATATTTTTTTCTAGTGAGAAGCGCGGTTTTTAAGAAAAAATTAATAATGTAAAGGATTAATGATTATTAATTAGCCGAATGAAAATAATTTACATAGAGATATCATGACTCTGAGCTCTACCAAATAAATAGGAGTTAAGTGTACGGACAATGTAATATTAGGACAGAAGAGATGAATACTAATTAATGTGATGAAGCAATTAGTTCTGAAGGTCGATGACTGCTTCTGATCACACTAAATTATTGACATAGCTACATTAATTATATTATATTATAATAAATTAAAAAAAAAAAACAAAAGGTAACTGAAGTGTATGTATGTACGTAGTGAGTGAAGTAGGTAGCTAGATGAAATAATCATCGTACGTACACAATGAATTAATAATTAATACATATATGTAATAATAATAATAATAATAATAAAAATAATAATAATAGGGCAGCTCACATCCCTAAGCTACATAATTACAAGTTGCAATTAGAAGCTCGTGGTATACGAAACAGCTGGCACAAATCCTACTCCTGCATACGTACATACTCAATACTGTACGTACGTAGTATTATACGTATATATGTATATATAGGATACACGTTGGTCGACCCAGGTAGATGACAAGGACGGGCTCACATGAAGCCACCCAACCAGATAATTGATGGGCCCCCACTCACCCCCCTCTACCTACGTATAAACTCTCTCTCTCTCTCTCTCTCTCTCTGTGTCCGAAAGTGAAGAGAGAGAAGTGAGAAGAATTGGTAGAATAAATTCAAGGAAAATGGCCTAACTTGAGAAGCTTCCCTGCTGGAGCCACCCCACTAAGAAAACAACCTGCATAATATATACACACATACAATACATATGCATATATAGTATATATATGTGTATGTATACATATAAACTCTCTCTCTCCTCTCTTTGTTTCTTTCTCTCTCTACTCACAATGGTCAACAAGTAGTAGAAGAAAACCCGTATAAAAAGTTGCAATCTTGGTGGGATAATTTTGCGGGGGGGGGTGGGGGTGGGGGGGGGGGTGTATTCGCTAATTTGTCAAATTCTTGTAAAGCACCGACCCTTAATTCATATTTTGTTGGTATGGAATTCTTTTCTTTCCCTTTCTAAATTTCTGCTCTCATATAGAGATGGGCTATAGAGATAAGAAGAAAAAGAAATATCCTGTTAACCCTAGCTACCTAGCTCTCACATTTATTCACACTCACCACAAATACTTCAATTTTTCATATGCCTACAACACTTTTTTGCTTCTTCTTCTTCTGTAGTGACAGTACAAATCAAGAATTAAAGAAGAGCAAAAGTTGCAGCAGAGATATATGTTACACATATTTGTAGCTGTTCTTGTATATAATTTCACTTGGTTGTTGTCTTGTTGTTGTTGTTGTTGTTGTTGATGCCGGTGCTGGGTTGTTAATTCTTCAATCTTCACTTTCATACCTCTCTCTGTCTTTCTTTCTCTCTCTCTCTCCTGATTAGATCTGTCTCAGTTTCAGTTGATTTGACAAGTTTGATCATGAATTTCATGTCGGGTAGGCCAGGGTTTTATGAAGACATTTCTGGGACTAGAGGTACTTCTTCCTCTTCCTCATCGTCTTCTTCCTCTTCTTTTCAACACAAGGGTCTTCCCCTTTACGCCCACCAACGTCACCAAGAAGCCTACGGCCAACCGCCGGACTCATCCCCTACCACCAATGGCAGCGCGGGGGACGAAGAATCTGATGTCGATCACATGCTCGTTAGAAGAGGGGCAGAGGGCATGAGCAGCACGGGTGTTGTTGCTGCTGCTGTGGTGATCGAGAGGGAGCACATGTTTGATAAAGTGGTGACGCCGAGCGATGTGGGCAAGCTGAATCGGTTGGTCATACCCAAACAGCACGCCGAGAAATACTTCCCGTTGGACTCGTCAACCAACGAGAAGGGACTCTTGTTGAATTTCGAGGATAGGAATGGGAAGCCGTGGCGATTCAGGTACTCGTACTGGAACAGCAGCCAGAGCTATGTGATGACTAAGGGTTGGAGCAGATTTGTGAAGGAGAAGAAGCTGGACGCCGGGGATATTGTGTCGTTCCAGCGGGGAGTGGGTGAGTCAGGGAAGGATCGGCTGTTCATCGACTGGAGGCGCCGCCCAGATGCGCCGGAGCTGCCGCCTCCCATCCCCACCTTGTCAATCCCGCACCAATTCTCTTTTCACAGGTCTATTCACCCCTGGAATCCCCTCTATTTGCAGCCACCGTCGAGGGACTATTCGCACTTGCTCCAGCCCAGCACCATTTCAACTACACATCAATATCAATCACATCATTATCATCAACATCATCTTCCCACCGGCTATGCCGCCCCTTACGGCTATAACAACAGCGTCGTCAATGGAAACCCTTGCCCGCCCGGCTCAATTATGTACCTGAGATCGGGTCCGGGCGGAGGGGGAAGCGGAGGTGGAGCAGGCGTTTTGGGTCCGCAAGAGTTGGGATTAGTGCACGCGCAAAGAGGGAGTGGGGTTGGGGTTGAACAAATGGTATTCGAGTCGGTGCCGGTGGTCCAAGGCAAGGCTGCAGCAAAGCGACTGAGGCTGTTCGGCGTGACCATGGATTGTCCCATTTCTGAGTCAGATGAATGTGATATACTGTCCTCTACCACCCTACCCCATTCCACCACAATGCCAGAACAGCAACACTTGCCCCCTTTCGATTCTTCTTCTTCTTCCTCAATTCCTTATCTCCAGTTAAGGCCTTACAATCACAGCGACGACGATGACGACAACAACGACAAAGGCAAGGGCGCCGCAATGTCTTTAGACTTGGACATCTGAATTCCCGGAAACAATTTCAAGAACGCGTTGGGAAGGAGTCATTAGTTCATCAAATGAGGAGCGACCGCGCGCGCCCGGCCTACAACGCTTGATTACCGATAATTCCTGGTGGTGGTGTTTGATGAGTTTTGAGTACTCTGTGTATAATCAATGACAGAATACTAGATAGATAGATGATAGATACATTTTGTAGATCCTTGACGCCCGTTATTTTATGCTTTTTCCATATGTAGGGCCTGGATCCTCAACATGTATCCATGCCATAGTTAAACAATATTGCCCAAGATTCTTACATATTCAGCTACTTATTCATATTCCTTCAATTCATATATATATATATATACACTTCTGCCACTCTCCTTTCCTCTTCCATAACAATCTTCGCAGCTGACAATTGTTTCATAGTTGCGCAGAATGTGTGGCAAATTGGGTTTGAAGACAGGATTGAGAATCATCTTTTGACACTTTTGTTTTTATTACCTTTGGTAGGTTGTTGTTCCTGCTGCTGCTGCTGCTGCTGCGGCTGCTTCGATGGACACGCCTGCCGGTACAGCACCACACTTCTTGCAGAGCCTTTAAAAGGTATAACATTTTTCTTTATTTGCCCGCATTTATTGCCTCGCTCGATTCGTGTTATCTTCCTCTTTGCTTTCTCCTCTTTACTCCCCATTTCTATGCTCCCTAAACCCCAACTTTAGGTTGACATCTATTAGCTGATTGTCTTGTAATCACTCTCCTTCAAGAATTCTTTTTGTTTCTGTCCGGACCATATTTAGTCGAATCAAATTAATTATAAAATAAGAGTATCACAATTGTTTTGTAATTTGTTATTTTCTTTGAACTGTACACCAAGCACACCATAAATATATTGCACTTATTATATAATTGATTCAAATTTGACCGAGTCGGGTTTGGGTTTTGAGTTCAAATCCAATTTATGTTTCCAATCCCCTATCCCCATTGTAATTAAGAAAAATAAAAACCATAATTCAGGTTTGTTCACATTATGTTAGTTCATGTACAACAACCTTAACATTCTGGTCTGAAAATAGGCAGAAGTTCCTTGCCAAACATTTTTTTTTTTTTAATCATAGTTAGTCTACGATTTGATTCTTATCTCTAAGCTATTGGATTTTTAACAAGATTTGCAGTTTCGATCTTTGTTCTTCAAACTTTTCAATATAACTAGCTATATTGACGCAATCAATAACAAATATGCATGTACCGATCAAATACCAATTAACAAGTCCGGTTTGTGTTAGTATATTAAAACGAATCCGGACTAGCTATATTTGAACGAAAAGATTTAAATTTGCAAGAATAGCTAAGGGGAGTATTTCAAATCACAACTTCATATCAAAAGAATTTGAAATCCATCAATATGAACACTATACAGTTCAAACTGAGAGTTGCGACGAATTACACGAACAAATGCAAAGGATTTCTTGTTACAAGCACAATTGATAATGTCAAGGAATTCAGAAGGCACTGTAGTTGATCGACTAGCAATCATATATATATATATATATATATATATATATTGATGTAATTATATTTTGTCATTGATTTGCATTATGATGATATCCACCCCATTGATCCCAACTCTTTATGCATGACTTGCATACTTGAAATTGCAAAAGTAAACACGTTTGATCGATAATTCCAGTTCATTGTTCATATAGAGGACGACAGTTTACTCCAATACAGCGACAGCGGGCGAGGTGAAGAAAGACAGGTATGCAATAATCAAACTTTGTTCAGATTCAAATGTTTGATTAGTCGTATGATATTAATGGCGTTGAGCTTGTGCCGAATTGGTCCCTACACTTGAAAATGGAACACATATACATATAAGGTCGAAAGGTCAATTAGTTTGTGGAAAATATGTCTCATGTTTATATATATATACATGCATATATGGTTTAATGCAGTTTACCTCCGTCTGATATTGCAAATGAATAAATTACGTCCTATAAAAAAAGAATATGTGTTATCTAAAATGAAGTAATTTACTTCCCTATCTAAGTAAGTAGATTGCTTTGTTTTTAAAAATATAGAGAGATAAATTGATATATTTTCATTCGTAATATTACAAGGGGTTGCTTGCATTTTTTCATATATATATATATATATATATATATATATATATATATATATATATATTATTCTACTTTCCCTCTTGACTCAACTCCACAAGTGTTGTGTGTTTATGGTCATATACTTTTCAGAGCTAATTAGATGTTGTTGAAGTGTGTTAACAATGCAAATTTGAGCCTACGTTGTAGGTTTTATTGTAATTTGGATCCTGTTTATGGGTATTTGGTATTTTGATTTTTTAAAAAATGAAAACTTGTGATTATTTGATTCATTATTTCTGTATATTTCATGATTTAAGGATACATTTTGTCAGAAATTTAAAAATAGTCGAAAACCACACGTGCAAGTCATATGTGTTCTCAAATTTAGATCGGCATATGACTTGCACGTGCTAATTTAAGACATATTTAGAATTTCTCAATTAAATGTATCCTGAAATTGCAAAATTTATAAAAATAATAGACCAAATGACAAGTTTCATTTCTTAAAGAACTAATATGCTAAACACCTATAATTGAAGCACCAAAATTATAATAAAGCCCTATATTCTAACAGTAACCTAATAAATTAATGTTCTACAGATGAAAATCATGTGGAAGTGAACCTTATACCACGTGCCAAGGTAAATCGTAGGTAAGTTTTAGAACATGGTTCAACCATTGGTTAGACCTAAAGCACAATTAATGATATAGACTTCATCATGTCCTCAAACAGTAAGCTATATATATAAAATAGTTAAGTTGTGGGAAAATAGTATTTTTTGGTCTCGTAACTTTTTACACTTTTGATTCTATTGGTTTAAAAAATTTTATTTTTAGTTCCGTAATTTTATAAAAGTACCAACTTAGGTCCCATGATACATTTCCATTAGATGTTTAACGGAAAAAGCTACATGCCTGTTAAGTGCATGGGACCAAAAGTGCACCTCATTAAAATTATAGGACCAAAAGTGAGCATTCTGTAAAGTATGAGATCAAAAAGTGTAAAGGCTCTAACAGAAAAGTGCTAAGTATGTGGCAGTTTTCGTTAAAATTTTAACGAAAATATGTTATGGGACCAAAACTATTACTTTATAAAAATTACGGGATAAAAAATAATACTATAACCATTAGAACTAAAAGTGAAAAGACTCTAAGTTAAGGTACATAAAAGTTCATTTTCCCATTAAGTTGACATTGTTATGGCAAAACAATGGGATGATCTTAAGTTTTAGGTATAGAGTCATACAGTAGCTACTGAAATAAAAGTGAGCTGCTCAGGTTTTTAATTAGTACAACTGTAGAATTAATGTTTAAGAGGTCATGTGTTTTTGTCCCTATATATGTTTAAATAATTTATAGGATTTAAGGAGATAAAGGATTTAAATGACTCTAATTTGAAATTAATATTTAACATAATACAGGGAGATAAATTACTTCATTTTAAAAAACACAGGGAGGTAAATTACTGGATTTTAAAAAATACAGGGGGCTAAATTACTATCTTTTTTTAGGGGAGTAATTTGTTTATTTGCTATATCAAAGGGGGGTTACTGCATTTTTTCGTAGTTCAAAATAAAATTGAAATATTTGAAATCCATTAAATTTAGAATTACCTAAGGGCACATGATGGATTAGGATTTGAAGGAAGGATTTGGAGAAAGGATCTCAAATGACTTCATTTCAAAAGCTTTTGGAAACCATCGATCAACAAAAAATTAGAATGAAATGATTTGAAAATGTATAATTATCCAAACAAGATTTGTATTAAGGATTTGAAATCTTTCATCTAAAGGTGCATTTGGATTTATAGATTTGGATTTGAAGGGAAAGAATTGATGAAAGAATTTTAAATGACTCGCTATTTAAAAAATAAAATACATCAATATTCCATAAAAATAATTCAAATTAGAATTCTTTGACATCCTTTAAATTTAGAATAATCCACAAATTCAAAGGACTTGTTATTAAGGATTTAAAATGCATAATTTTAAAATTTTCATTCCAAACACATCCTAAACAAAATTCAAATGGTTTATTATTAAGAATTTCAAGTCTTTCAGTCCAAATGCAACAGATAAAATGGTTTTAGCACACAACCAGATAAAACTCAGAGTGTTAAAAATATGTCTTACCAACGTAGGTAGTATATCTGTTAGTGGCAAAATTTAAGGGTAAAATTGCAATTTAGTTTCATAGGTATCGGAAGTGGCAATTTTGGTCTTGTATGAATTTATGTGGCAATTTTGTACTATAATTTTAAAAATTTTGCACATTGATGAGAATAAAAGTGCTCGAAAAGTGCACCAAATTAAGTTGTCCACGTACACATCACGAGCACTTTTTTTATAATTTTGGCAAATTCCAGCCACTTTTGTCTCTCAACGAGCGATTTTTTTAGAATTATAAGACTAAAATTGTAATTTTTCAAAATTGGAGTATTGGAATACATAGATAAGAAAGTTTCTAATATGTTTGTATATTAATGAATGTATGGACTTATTGGGTGACTTATGTATATATACATATATTGATGATATAGAAAACAGACGGGTTAAATACAATTTATCCTCCTATGATATAAAAAAAAAGCAAAAAATTCCTATAAATTTTTTAAGCAAATTATCCCCTATGTTTTGGAAAACGCAATGAATTCCTCCCTATCTAAATCGTTGTTAGGATGCAACTTGCTTCATTTTAAAAAACACAGAGAGAAAATGACTATCTTCCTTTTTTTCTTTACCGGGAGTTTTTTGCTCTTTTGCCATATTACATGAAAGTAACTGACATTTCCCCCACTAAAAAGACACTTTACAGTCTAGTGGTAGGCGAACGGGATTCAAAATTCTTGCCGATGAATAGGGTTCGAACCTTGGAATGATTCGAAACTCTTTTGCTTCTTCCTAATATGATTGATTTCATCTGAAATATGGAATGGGAAGCTCTGAAAGCATTTATATATATATAAATATATATATATATATATATATATATATTTATATATATATTTAAATAGTGGTGGATCTATGAAGTAATGCTGAATTAATTGTGGGAGGCTGCAATTTCATGTCTCCTGCAGATCTATCAATTCCCTTTGATGAGTTGGTGGTGGTATGTGCATATGAATTGACTTCTTGGGGAATTTTCAGACATTAAAAGTCTATAAATGTGCATTCTGTGACATTCACAAACAGCAGCCTTAGCCTCTACTTTTGACACCTTTTTCTTTTCTTGCATGTCTTAATTTACTGCTATTGCTACAAGAATGAATGAAAGCATGTAATGCTCAAACTTCCACTCAACACTTATTTACTTTAATATTTTATTATTCTTATAATATTATAAATGAGCAAATTAATTATTTTTTTTATCATAAAAAGTAGTAATTTTTATTATCTTATTGTGTTTATTAAAATGAAGCAATTAACCTCTTCAGATAGGGAGGTGAATTGCTTCATTTTAAAAGAATAAAGGGGTAAATTGCTGCATTTTGAAAAATATAGGGAGGTAAGTTTTTTTTTTTTTTTTTTTATAAAAAGGTAATTTGCTCATTTGCAATATCACATGGGGATGCTTGCATTTTTTCGTTTATTTATGTTGTCTTTTTTATAACAAGTATCTTTCTATATATATATGTGTGTGTATGTGTGTGTTGTCTTTATGATCTTCATCCCAATTAGTGGTTTTAACAATATTTTATAAAAAAATTGCGCAAACGTTTCTATCGATTGCAATCCATGTTTTTATTTGAAACGATGAACTATTAGTAATTGAAATAATTTGATTATAATTATTCCCGTCAAACATCATGTCTAACAAAGACAACTACAAAAATGATACCCTAATCAACAATATCAAATAAATAAAATTTAAACAACACCTATTATTACGTATAATAGAGATCTACGTGTCTGAACTGACCACATTATTGAAGAAAAAGAAAAGAAAATTACATGGAAAATTATAGTACAATATATCATAGAAAAGACATTCATTTTCATACTTGTGAAAAGCCACATTAATTATTTAATTTCCTCTTTCAACTCAATAAAAATAAGAATTATTTAATGCGCTAAAGCATGTGTTTAAAATTAATTTAAAATATAATAAATTAGGGGTTCATGAGAGTAATTAAACAAAAATCGCATATGTAATTAAAATGTCGTTTCAAGAATTCGTAGCCTATGCATACCAAAGTATAATAGTCAGAAATATCTTCGACTATAGCATTTAATTAAGGGGAAATAATATATTTTATTTCACGTCAGTATACTTTTTATTCCATATATTAATTATGAAATTCTCGTTAATGTTTCAATAAGTTACAAAAATTCTCAATTTTTTAATTATTTCGTCAGACTCTATTAGTATTTTTGATGAAAAAATCGCGTGCAAAAATAACTAAAAGTGAACACGGTGTTTGTTTTCATTTTCAAGTTGTCTCCGAAATGAGTCAAAACATACTCAATGTTTGACATCGTACAAAAATACATTATTTAGGTGTTTTTAATTGTTTTAACATATATATATATATATATATATATATATATATATAATTAAAAAGTACATGATTTGATAATAAATTGACAATGAACAGTGATTTTTGTATAAAAAAAATACAACATTAAACATATAATCCTTATATATATATATATATACATTTATATATATAAATATATAAAAAAGATATGATTTGACAATGAACAGTAATTTTTGTCTCCCACAAAACAACATCAAACATACAATATTTATTTTAAATTATCTCAAAAAACAAATTCAAACATACAAACTATCTTAAACACATACTTATTTTTATCTTTGTTTTTTTCTCTCTATCTCCACAGAACACAACAAAACACTCAGAAAATCAATCCAAACAGTAGAGAAATTTTTTTATAATTTATGAAACCATTAATAAACACGTAATTAATGTAATTAAAAGTGCAATTTTCCCATTTAATTAACATCCAAATACAACTTGTGAACTTTTCTTAGTGCCTGTGCTTACACATTCCGTACAATCTTGAAAAGCAGTTAGCATGAGTACTAATTCATCCACCCACCTATTTAAACCTCAACGACCATAAATTTTTATAGGTTAATTACACTTTGATTTTCTCTTAAAATGCTAAATCATAATTTTCTTCAAATAATTTCTAAAAATACACTCTTATTCCCTTCAAATATTCATTGTTTTCATCGAAACTCCTTTCAAAATTTACATAAATTTCTAATTTTACTCATTTAATATTTTCATGTAATAACTTTAGCTTATAATAAAAAAAAATGTAATGATGTTAACCTCACTCTATAATATATATTACATTTATTCCTTTATAATAAGTACAAAAATATACTAATTGAGAATGTTGAATGAGGGTAAAATTAAAAATTTACGTAATTTTTTTTGCTAACGTCAGTATTTTTCGTTCAAAACCTAATAGAAATTAGGTCAGGTGTAAACGAAATTTTTTGAAGGGATTGTAAGTGTAATTTCAATTTTTTTTAGAGAAAAAAAAACTGTAATTTTGTATTTTTAGTGAGGTCTAAGTGTAATTGACCCTAATTATATTACCGAGAATTCCAATTGCAACAAATTAATTAGGCCAGAAACGACGTCGAATCAACATATACAAATGAAAATTAGGTCTAAAACAAGAACTAAAGGGGCAAAAAGAAAAGGGAAAAACATAAAAGCCAGGTGGGGTTTTGGTGGGTGGGTAAGGGTTTGAATCCCCATACAAAATGAAAGGAAAGCCTAAAATATGGAGAGAGAGAAATGGAGGAGGTAGTATTGGAGCATGCATGGGGTGCTAGAGTGACAGCACACACCATGCTCCCATGCTTTGCTTTGCTCATCAACATCATCATATACACCAGATGTGAAGGCTAACGTAACAGTTGAAGGCATCAGATCAGAGTAGGTGGGCATACACACATACATACATATATATACACAGCTCCCCATCTACAAAGAGAGAAATGTATATAGGCCTGGGGGGGGTGGGGTGGGGTAGGGTAGAGTCGTAGCTAGGTTTCTTTCTTTTAAAGGCAGTGATGCGAGGTAGAAAGCAACTGAGCGGTGCAAGTGTTTATATATATATACATATAGGAATGGGGTAGGGGGAGTACTGCTGCGCCGTGGGAAGCCACCGGTTTTTAATCAGCAGACAAACCTAACGGAACCATAATTAAGCGCAATCCCAAAGCTTTCATCTACTCTGCGTACTGTGCGCACAGTGCGCCCACCCCCACACCTTCGTTTCCCTACCTTGTACCTTAGAAAATTGGCTTCGTTTTATTAAAATTTAATCAATTACTTTAAATTAAAATATTAAATTCGATAAAGTTTTGAAGTTAGTATATAATTATTTTACAAATTAAATGCGGAAGATACTGGTATTAATGTTCATTTGAGTTTGTGATTGAGCAGGTTAAATTTAGAGTTCAATTATGAATATTTTTTTTGTTTTACGGGATTTATGAAGCTAAATGTGGTCGAGAGTTTTTTGTTTTCAATTTCAGCACTATTTTGAAAATTTCGTAATACATAAAATGGGCTATTTTTTTTCTAATTTTAGGATCATTTTTAGAATTTCATAAAGTAGGGGAGATAAAATGTTGAACCCTCTTTTTTACAGGACTAAACATGTTGAACTCTCTATCTTATGGAACTTAAAGTGTAATTTTGCTCCAAATGCTGCTATCACGTTTTTAAAATCAATTATTTTAAATTAATTCTATCATAATAAAAGTGTTGTAATTAATTATGCAATCGTCGAATCAAATTATTTCAGATATAATTAATTCTTACAACTATTAACTACACTAATTTAGAGAGAAAATAGTGTAATTAACAAATTACTCTATATATAATTCAAGATCAGAATATACTAATGTTTTACACTATCAAAAGTAAAAAAAGTATGAAAATAATAATTAATCATAATTACACAATGGTTATTAGACGGCGCAATTATTTCTACAAGCAAGTCCATAAATTAGTCTTAACTAAAAATTAGGGTATTTGGCCATGGCTAGCTACATTATTGAGTTGTCACGATTTTTAAACAAAAATCATTTTATTGTCGAGAATAAATTTTTTTTAGTGTACTTTAATCTTCATATTCTTTCAATATATATAATTATTAAAACTAGAATGCATGATTGACTTAATCAATTTTCGATCAAAAAAATGCAAAAAAGAGTGATGTCATAACATAATTAAACATAGCTTTAAATATATTTTTGGTCCCATAATATATTAGCACTTTGGTATTTTTATCTTTTATTTTTTTAGGATTGTAAAATAGTCATATATACCTCAAAAAAAAAAGTCATGTAATTTTTTTGACATTTTGCAATTTTTATTCTTCCAGTGTCGAATTCTGCAAAAGTCCCTAGAACAAATCATGCGAGCCTCACGTGGTTCATTTCAACTTTTGTTCAAATTGGTTTACTTGTACCAATATGGATATAAAAAAAAAAAACATAACGTGGCACGTAATTCATCCTAACAAATTCTGCAAATTCGGATCGAAAGGATCAAAATTGTGAAATATTAAAAAGTTACAGGACTCTTTCGCAATCCCTAAAAAGATAAAAAAAATGGTAAAATTACGAGGGCACACAATTTATTCCGACAAGTTTTTTAAAATACAACATCAAACGAACCGAAGTCATAAAATATCAAAAAGTTACAAAACTATTTTACAGACCCAAAATTAAAAAGAATAAAAATACCAAAAATATATTTAAACCATTAAACATCATACAAGGCTGAAGCTAATCACTTTTAGTATATATGTGGGGTCTTACTTTAAATGAGTGTTAAAAATGGGCAGAAATGTTAATGAAATGGTGGACAGACGTCTTTACAGAATGAAGATGCCTAAAAAAACAGCCCACAGCTGAAGTGCTGAGGTTGATTTTGGATGTGAACACAATGATTCAGGCTATATATGCATACAGCAGTAGACCTTTTGGGTTATTAAGGATGCCATAATCATAGAGCAATATGACAATTAGGGACCGCCTTCAGGCTTGATCAGCTATAGGTCTTACCTGTGTCTATGCATAGGTAGGCACCAAAAACAATTAGAGACTGCAGGTAAACAACATGCATCTCACCCTTCTATCTTTATTATAGAATGAGAATCAATTCCCCCCACACCACACATCTCACAACTCTCCTCCCACTTGTTTCTTTATATACAATTGTATTTTTAAGGGATAATTACACTCTCCTTCCCAAAATTTGGTGTAATTACACGTAAACTCCCAGTGATTTGGGAAATTACATCTAACAAATAAGTTATTCCGTTAGTATTGCAGGTCAAATAGATCTTTTTATGACCAAATTATCCTCATACGTCCTCACGCATTAATGTATCTGATGACGTATATCTTCATCGTTATAAGGGAAATTTAATCCGAAAAAAGTTTATTTAACATGCAATAAGATAATAAAGGATTAATATAGATTTTTTTTCTAATGTTGTTTTTTTGGTAGCAGTCAATTCGGTGAATTTTGACCAACGGAGGGACTTATTTGTTAGATATAGGCAAACCTTAGGAGTGCTAGATGTAATTTTTTATACCATAGGGGGTCTACATATAATTACACCAAACCTCAGGGGAGGGGACTGCAATTATCCCTATTTTTAATTAATCCCATGTGGTATAGGAGGTTTAATATTTTTGGTTCTTCATTTTACCTAAATTTTAATATGATTTTAAAATTGATTGTTTTGTACTAGCTATATACTAGGAGGGTTTATATTTTGTCCCAAAATAGAATATTTTTTAACACATTTAGTCCCAAAATTCATTTCCCGTTGAAAAATAACGGTCACGTGCGGAACATGCATATGATTTGTCGCCTATTTTGTGGGGGGAGTTGTGCCGATGGACAAAATGTATAGCAAAAAAAAAAAAAAAAAAATCAATTTTGGGGTCATTCTTTAATTTGTATAAAACACGATTCGTTTTGGTCCTCTAAGTATTGTTATTATCAATTTTTTACCATCAATTTACATTTGGTATGATTTGGTGTTTTTAATTAATTTTTCAACAGTTTTCGCCCGGATTTGTTACGTGTCCGCGGGAATCCACCTAAACAAGGAAATTGATGATATATCCTATGTTTTGAAATACTTATAAATTTGTATTGAATTAATAAATATGTTATTAGAAAAAGTATATCTATGTTTTTTTTACAAAATAATGCATTATTTTTCATGCTAATATCTATATTTTTGCATAATTATTTACTTTATATATTTATTATTATGTATTGTATGTTTTGAAATATTTATAGACCTTTATTATTACATTAATAAATGTTAGTAGAAGAAATATATCTATGTATTTTAAAAATAATGTATTACTTTTTAATGCTAATAATTTTATGTTTTACATAATTATTTCTTATGTTTCAAATCTATTATTATATATTTATGTTGTGAAATGAAAAACTTATAAATTTTATTTAATTAATAAATATGTTATGATTGATATTTAAAACTGCTTGCATTATATATTGCTTATATATTAATTTCTAATATTGTAATTTTTCAAATATTATATAATTGATATAAAATTATTTATTTAGAATTTTTAAATAAACATACTTATTAATTAAATAAATTTATAGATATTTCAAATTAAACATGCAATATATAACTATAAATTTTCAAAATAAGAAATAGTTATGTAAAACATTTTATACGATTGAATTTTTAATAAATAACATACTTATTAATTTAATAAGAAAACATAGATATTTCAAACATGCAATATCACTACAAAAAAATTGGATGCTAAAATCAGCGTCGAACTAATTAGCAAGTAATATTTCGTTGTTAATCTACGTTATTTAATATATCTTTTAAACAATTCGTAGTAGCAAGTTAATTTTCTTGCTAAATTCATAGCAAATAAATTTTTTGCATTAAATAATATAGATTAACAACGGGAGTTTTACTTACTAATTACGTTGACACTAATTTTTTAATATTGCTATTTAATAATTTTCTTGTAGTGTATATAACAGTAAATTTTAAAAATAAGAAATAATTATATAAAATATATAAATATTATCATATAAAAAGTAATATATAATTTTTTTAAATATATAGATATATTGCTGCTACTGATATTTCATTGTTAAGATAAATATCAATATTAATTTGTATATATATGCTTCTTGAACAAAAATAGTATATTAAAATAAATATCAATATATTTAGGTAAATTTTTTCAATAAAAAGATCAATATGATATATTAGTTGACATAGTTGAATAACTTCTAGATATATAGGCCATATAGTATGATTACGCTTATAGTTGATTAGGGTTTGTAAACCAACGGGCAACAAAAATTTTCAGTCACTCAGTGCATGCCACATCATCGCCACATTATTAATTTTCTTGCTAAGGTGAACATTTCGATACACACGTGGCAAATGCATAAAAAATTGCCGAAAAATGAATTAAAACCCGAACCAAATTTACATCTTTTTACAAATTATTGGTAAAAATTTGATACTGATAATACTTAAAAGATCAAAATAAATTACAAACAAAATTAAAGAACCAATTTTTTTCCTAAAACAAAAGGCAAAAAGAGTAGACTCCCCAAACTATCCCGTGGACGAAAAATGCAATTTTTCCTGTATGAAAATCAACTAACGTATACCCCGTTGCAATTATTCTGTATAGGTATCATTTGCTAGCTAGCTCTTCACTTTCTTGATTTGAAATGGATTATTAATGACCTAAATTAATTAGGAGTAAGCCCTTACTAAAATAACTAGGAGGGTTGCTATATAACATTACTTTTTTTTTTTTTTTTAATTAAAATTTCACGATAAGTGTCCTCATCCTGCATAAAATATGCTACTAATCTAATTCGATAACGACAGATTTTAAATCTTATTCAATTATAAAATTTTAATTTAAAAATTCAATTCACTTATCACTGAAACAACAACCCGTGGATCCATAAGCATTAATTGAGACACAGGCAAGTAGTGATGAGTGAGCTGATTATTATATATAAATGTAGAGTCCAATTAAGGGAAGTGCAAGCTGTAGATTGTTGTGAGTATATTTATTGATTGTTCATGCTAAAGCACACAACTTTTGGACTAGACATTATTCTATAAAAAACAACACTAGATTCCACCCACCAGCGCAAACCTCAATTCAGCTACTTAGTCCCCACCCTATACATCACAAACAAATGCATACCATATATATATATATATATATATATATATATGAATAAATTACGACGAACTCCTTTAAAGTTTGACATAATTATGGATACCTCTTATTGTTTGAAAAATTATAAATATCCTCTGATGTTTAGTGAAATTATGTAATATTTGGATGGATGTATGTATGAAGTTGTCAACTTTATCCTTACTGTAATTTTTTTTATTTTTTATTTTTAAAAAGAAACTTATAAGAAAAATCTAATAGGATGCATGATTTTTTTTTAAATTATAAAAAAATTATCAGTTTAGTCCATAAAAAAATAAAAAAATTAAAAAATAAATAAATCTATAATTTTTAATCCACCAAGGCATTTTGATCAATTTACCATAAAAATTGATGAAAACCTAACGGATTGGACTAATTGTTAGATGACCGTTAAAATCAAAGGGATATTGGTAAATTTTCAAACAACAATGGGGTATTCGTAATTATGCCAGATTTCAGGAAAAGTCGTAATTTACCCTATATATATATATATATATATATATATATATGTTTTAGGTTATAGGGTTGACGAAAAATTCTTACACAAACTAAGTTGGTTGATATAAAAAAAAACTAAGTTGGTTGAAATAAATCAATCACGGAGCAAATATAATATATTTGTTAATTGATTAATTTTTTTAAACTATACACTAATCACACTATAAATATATATTATAATATAATTGATTCAAATTCAATCCCTGATTTTCCCCCTTCTTTTGAGTCTATAATTCGGTAGTGTGGTCACAGTTTTGGGAGAGGTCGATATCTTAGGCAATGTAGTGGGCCTAGTTGTTGTTACAAGTTACTATAGTTTAAATCCCAATAACTCCTTCATAACGCGATCACTTAAAACAGTAAAAAAAAAAAAAATGAGGTTTTTAGTATGAATATCTTAAAAAAATTGTGATAGATCAACATTTGCGACGGATGTTAGATAATCAAATAAGAATGTAAAATGAGTCGAGCGATTTAAGCTCGAGCTTTTGATGAGCCAAACTCAAGCCTAAATGTTTCGGCTTGAAATCTAATGAGTGCTTTTCTTTTGGATAATTACACTTTCCTCCCTTAAGGTTTTGTGTAATTACACATAAATTTCTTGTGGTTTAGGAAATTACATCTAACATTCCTGAAATTTACTTCTTTCTAATAAATAAGTAACTCATTTAGTCAAAATGCACCGTTTTGTTGATATTAACAAAAATTTGTTCCTAATCGTCCGCCCACGCCGATCTCCCATTGTTTTCCACAAACATCCTTCGCTTGATCATGCACAGGCAAAATTTCCTCTATCAAGTCCACACCACTTCTAACAAAGTACACCCGTTGAAATTGCTAGAACTTCTAAGAGGCTTGAATTCTAGGCTAGAACTTTTCCACATGATGGAAGAGATTATCTTTGTTTATTTGTTTTATTTTTTAAGGGATAAAATTTACTATTTATTCTAAAATTATGTCTCTTGTATATATATTTATATTTGTATATATGTTTTTGTTTGTAAGTGGGTTTAATTTTGTATATTCTTTTAATTATATGTATATGGAAGCATATACTATTTTTCTATTTTTTTATTATAATAATTATGTTTAATAAATCTTTATTTATTTCAATTAAAAAATTTAAAGTAAAGTTTAAATACGAGAAATTCAGTTAACAAATTTAAAGTAAAGTTAAATATACGAAAAATCAAACTTGTACAAAATTCATGTGCTATATATTTGGAATTATGTTATGAATTAATTTATTTGAAATTGAGTTCAAGTTTTATTAAATAAATGATTATACGCATTACTAATGGATGAAAAATTCTTTTAACGTTATTAGTTACTTGGCCAAACTACCTTGTCACCTATTTTAAAATTTTCAAACCATTATATATTTATTGGGTGAACAGCAATTTATCCTCCCTTAATATTGAAAATGAGCAAAATACATTCTATAAAAAATAAATAACAATTTACCTCTCTATGTTTTAAAAAATGAAGCAATTTACCTTCCTGTCTAAGGAGGTAAATTGCTATATTTTAAAAAATATAGAAGGTAAACTGCTATTTTATTTTTCAGACTGTTTGCCTATTTTCTAACACAGGTACACCACATTTTATTTAATTTTTAAAATAATTGTTTTTTGTTTTCCTTCATTGAGGGATATGGCCGAAAATTTGGAGAGCCTTGTTCTCTAATTTCCGACACTTCCTTATGAGTTGGAGGAGTTTCCAACTCTCCTCCAACTAGGTTCATGCTGGGGCTTGGTCCAGTTAATATTGGCGTGATTTAATTGATCTAATTAATTAAATTTTAAAATTAAATATTAATTTAATTAACATTAGGACCTTACCTCTTGATCTGATTAATTTAAGTCCAAACAAAAATTAATTAATCTTTTTGGTTTAAGCCAAATTTATTTTTAATCCCATAGAATAAGGGTTCAATATTTTCACTTCTTTATTTAATGAATTTTTAAAAATGATATCAAAATTAAAAAAACTCTACGTTTAGTCCTATACTTTACGAAAGTTTGAAATGATCACAAAATTGAGAAAACACGACGCATTATAAGTTTTCGTGAAAAAATAGACGGTAATGACACATGTAATGGGTGTGTCGATTAGTTGTGTGAGCAGTCAAGCTAACAAACACACGTCTTACATGTGTCATTGCCTTCTATTTTCTAACGAAAACTTGAACGTGGGAATAACTGTGCAAGTTTTCTCAATTTTTGGGACTATTTAAAAAATGTCGTGAAGCAAAGGGCTAAATGTGTAGAATTTTTTTAATTTTAGAATTATTTTATAATTTCTGTAAAATAAAGGACTAAAATATTGAATCTTGTACTATGGACTAAAAGTACAATTTTGTCCTTTGACTAACTATCAAATAGGATCATAATTAGACTAAACATTTTTTATGATTAATTTCAATCCCTTTAAATTAATGTCTCTCTTCAAGAATTAATCAGTTATTAATTTTTCAACTTTGTCAGGGATTTGCATATGACCCTTTATATTCATCTTCAATTAAATTTGTGCTAATATCAAACACACTATTTAATTTTTGACTAATTTATATTTAATTAATTACTTCTGATTAGCTCGTTAATCAAAAATATCCATTATCATGGGAGGTCATCTATCAACGATATATCGCACTAAAGAAAACTTTAAAATAGGGGAACATGTATGTTGTGAGCGAAGACATGTAATGATTGCTGAAAGTTGTTGTTCCACCATTGAAGTCAGGCACAGAGCTGTCACAGGAGCTGAATTGCTATTTACAAAGCCAATCAAAGTTGCTATGTTATATACTAGCGCTAGCGTTTTTATTAGTGAGCTCTAGTCTTACGATTTATTAGTAAGAATAGCATTTTCTTCATATATTTACACTTTAGCAATTTTGTTAGGTAAAAACAGTCAGATTAGTTTGAGTATTAACTGCCTTCTCAACGGATTCTAAGCACCTCTATTTAAAAGAGAGCTGAATCAACAAAGGATAAACATTATTAATATCTTTCAAGCTATGCAATTTTCATATTTCTCAATGTTTTTTTTTTGCTCTTTTTTACTTCTGTACATGGTACCAGAGCCATTGTTCAATGGTTCTTGAGCTTTCTTGATTTCTTTTCGATTACACACATCACGTTAAAAACATCTATGGCTGGAATAGAAGAAAAACCATATAAACAAAGAAGCCAGTAGATGAGTCAGAAAGCAATGAAGCTGTAGATATCAAAAAATCCTAAGATGTGCTTGATCTTTGCTTCTAAATGGGAGGAACTATCTCTCCTAGAGTAGATCCATGCGAATAGCCTTGGGGCCAAAGATGAAATTGAGTTTCATCAATGGAAAAAGCATAAAACTTGAAGAAGATTCAAACGAATATGAACAATGGTAAGAAACGACTATACGGTCACATCTTGGATACTACACAGAAATTGTGGAAAACTTCCTCTACATCAATTCAACTAGAGGATTATGGATGGAATTGGAAGCACATTTTGGAGAAAGTAACGGGCCCATGATTTATCAAATCCAGAGGCAGATTGCATCTGTTTCACAAGAAATTTTTTTGGTTTTTGAATATTATGCTAAGCTAAAAAGGCTATGGGGTGAACTATCTTGTCTCAAACATATGCCGTAGTGTGAATGTGGAGCATCCAAGATCATGGCATAAATGAAACTTTTCCAACCAGCTCATGCAATTCTTGATGGGATTGCATGAAAAATTTGATCATGTAAGAAATCTAATCTTACTAATGGAACCTCTACCAAGTATTAATGAGGCCTACTCTATGGTAAACAAAGGTAAGTTAACTCTGGATTGCAAGTTCTATCCAGAATACAACAATGCAGGCTAGGATAACAGAAGAAATATTGGATTTGCTCCAAGATTTGCACAGAAAAGGAAGTCATAAGCAGAAAAGCAAAAACATGGTCGTGAAGAATGTGGGAAAACTAGATACCTAAAGAATACATGCTTTAAAATTCATGGGTACCCTGAATGGGTCAAGACTCTGGTTGAAACTAAAAGGAGCCAAACAAGTACAAGGCAAGCCTTCAATGTCACAGGAATAGAGAATCACGTTGCAGCTGTAGTGGAAAATCTAGTGGATCAAAGACTGACTACTGACATAATCAGGTCTGAAGTTCAAAGGCTAATGACTGAAAATGGTCAAACACAACTCAATATCCAAGATGAGTTTGATAACTTTTCAGGTAAACCTATAACTGATAAATCATGCAGTGACTTAAACATAAATTCTTTGATTGTGGATAGTGGAGCATCTACACATATTTGTTAAAATAAAAATCTTTAGTCACTTACTGATACTATGAAAAAATCATATATAAACCTAGCAAATGGTTCAAGACAGCTGGTTGAGCAAGTAGGAAATATTTATTATCTAACAAGATTAAACTCACCCATGTTACATGTTCCTGAACTTAAGTTTAATCTGCTTTCTGTCAACAGACTGTGTGCTTCCTCTTCTATCTCTTTTATTTTTCGAATGCTCATTATATATTACAGGACCACAAGACTAAAGAAATTGTGACCGTAGAAAAAGTAATAGGAAGAATATACATTTTGGATGAAACATCCTTCAAGATGGAAACAATAAAAAGAGTTCCTTAGATGATCATTTCTGGCATTCTGTTGTTTTAGACTTAGATGTGTGGCATAGAAGATTAGGCCACACACCTTCAAATGTAATTACTCATATTCCACAGTTGAAAGGAACTCATAAGAAAATCAACAACTGTAATATATGTCCATTGGCCAAACAACAAAGACTACCTTTTGCCTTAAGTGAAACAGTGTCTGAGGGACCTTTTGATCTTACACATTGATATTTGGGGTCCCTATAATCAACAATCCTTGTCTTGTTGTACTTACATGATGATGATAGTAGACGATTATAGCAGATGCACATGGACTTTTCTCATGCAACAGAAAACAGATACTGTCCCTCTGTTAATATCTTTCCAAAAAATGATCAGTACACTATTTAATAAGAAGGTTAAAGTAATAAGAACTGATAATGGCAGTGAGTTTTTGAGTAATCAATGCCAAGATTTTTTTTTTTTTTTGAAATGAAGGTATTTTACATCATAAAACTTGTGTATACATGCCCCAACAAAATGGAATAGTTGAAAGGAAGCATAAACATCTCCTACAAATTGCAAGGGCACTTATGTTTCAATCATCCTTACCTAAGATGTTTTAGACTAAAGCTATTTTGACAGCCACTTACATCATTAATCGACTGCCTACCCCTACTCTTAATTGGAGCTGTCCCTATGAAAAACTTTATAACAAACCTATGAACTATCAACATATGAAAGTTTTTTAGATGCCTTTGCTATGCTACCAATACTTTATCCTTTAAGTCTAAGTTGATCCAAGGGCATCTAAATGTGTTTTTCTTGGTTATATGCATGGACAAAAGGGCTATAAACTGTTTGACATTAAGAAAAAGGCGATATTAGTTAGCCGGGATGTTTTTCATGAAGACATTTTTCCTTATGAAGGTGAACAAACTAACCCTATTACATGTTCACTTCCCTTACCTCTACGGATGTTAGTACTGATTCTAATTTAGACTTCTCTGTCCCTAATTATGAGGAGGAAGCCCATGCTGCACAACCTCCAGACATAGATAACATCCTTCCAGAACTTAGAAAGTCTACTAGGACCATATCCAAACCTCCTTGGATGAATGATTTTCTCTGCAATTCTTCTATCAATCAAACTCCTCCTACTATTTCTGCTATTATCTCCGCACATGCAGTTTTTGTTGCTTCAATTTCCAGTTTGCAGGAACCACAAACTTACAACCAAGCAGAAACTCAACCAGTATGGATTAATGCTATGAAGGCAGAGTTTCAAGCGTTGGAAAATAACCAAACATGGGATATAACATCTTTGCCTCAAAATAAGAGGGCCATAGGTTGTAGATGGATCTACAAATTTAAACTACGACCAAATGACACAGTCGATAGACACAAAGCAAGATTGGTTGCTAAAGGCTACAACAAAAAAGAAGAGGTGGATTTCTTTGAAAGTTTTTCACCAGTAGCTAAAGTTGTGACAGTGAGAACTCTCCTTATTGTTGCTACATCTGCAGGGTGGCACATTCACCAACTATACATCAACAATGCGTTCCTGCGTGGACACTTGGAGGAAGAGATTTACATGAATGCACCAGAATGATATTCAGTCCCTCCAAGCCATGTTTGTCGAGTCAAAAAGTCCCTATATGGTCTCAAGAAAGCATCACGCCAATGGAATTGCGAATTAACTTAAAAAATGGAGTCTTTTGGTTTTAGACAATCCAGGAATGGTTATTGTTTGTTTACCAAATCTACATATGTAGGTTTTATTACATTACTAGTTTATGTCGATGATATTTTAATTACAGGACCTTCGGAATCTTAAATTACAGAGGTCAAAAGCTACTTGGATATGCTGTTCACAAAAAAAAATCTAGGACCAGCCAAGTACTTCTTGGGCTTGGAGATAGCCAGAGCTCCAGAAGGGCTGGCGATTACACAAAGCAAATACATTAAGGACATCTTGACAGACTTGGGACTACATGAGGCTAAGTCCACTAATACACCGCTTCCAACAGGGATTAAATTCACAACTCATTCGGATCAAGTGCTTCATCGTCCAGCGGTTTATCGAAGACTGGTATGCAGACTCCTCTATCTTAGCTTTACCAGACTGGATATCTCACATGCCACACAACAACGAAGTCAATTTCTTCAGACATCGTGCAAGCAATATTGGGATGCTGTTGTGCATTTGGCTAAATACCTCAAAGGCACTACACAGAAAAGGCTTTTATTCCCCTCCAACAGAGAACTCAATCTTCAAACCTGCTGTGGTGCTGACTGGGCATCTTGTCCTGATTCTAGAAGATCTCTTATAGGCTACTATATTTTTTTAGGGCCTGCGTTAATTTCCTGAAAAACAAAGAAACAAAATACTGTTTCTTATTCTACAACTAAAGCGGAGTACAGAGCCATGGGTTCTACAACGTGTGAACTCTCATGGATCTCTTCCCTTTGGCAGGATCTTCATATTTCGGTTCATAAGCCCATTCCCTTCCTCTGCGATAACAGAGCAACATTACACATTGTCAGTAACGCCATCTTCCATGAACGGACGAAACACCTCGAGATCGATTGTCACCTTGTCGAAATCATTATAAGTCTGGCTTTTTGACACCTTCTTATGTCCCCTCTAAATAGCACTTAGCTGATGTGTTCACAAAATCACTTACAGGGCCTCTTTTCCATTCTCTAATTTGCAAGCTGGGCTTGATTGACTTCATCCCATGTCCAGCTTGAGGGGGGGTTGAAGACATGTAATGATTATTGAAAGTTGTTGTTCCACCATTGAAGTCAGGAACAGGGGTGTCACAAGAGCAGAATTGCTATTTACAGAGCCAATCAAAGTTGCTATTTTATATACTAGCACTAGCGTTTTTATTAGTGAGGTATAATCTTACGATTTATTAGTGAGGTATAATCTTACGATTTATTAGTAAGAATAGCATTTTCTTCATATATTTACACTTTAGCAGTTTTGTTAGGTAACAACAGTTGAGTTAGTTTGAGTATTAACTGCCTTCTCAACAACTTCTAAGCACCTTTATTTAAAGAGAGCTGAATTAGTAAAGGATATACATTATAAGTATATTCAAACTATGCAAATTTTTAGATTTCTCAATGTTTTCTTTCTTGCTTTGTTTTTAATTTTGTACAATGAGTACCATATGGATACGGTCCCTCTATCAATAAATCTCCCGATCAAATTCTATGTAATGGGATTCTCAGTTGGTTTCCATCATAGATTTCAATATCTGTGTCTACTCTACTTGTGTGTCTCCTTGATCAATATAGAAAACTCCTTTCTTATTGGTCGTTAGTCGTGGCCATGGACTTTCAGAGAGTACAGAACCTACTAAACATAGAAAATCACCATCATCTCATGTTTGGTGATGAATTCCATCTTAGAATGCACCAATTTCTATGTATGTTCTCACAGCACTGGAACATGGCTATTTGGTAACAACGTATTTACGTAACCACATCAACCAAGACCAAAATACAACCACCCCATACACAAAGCTACTGTGGCTCTTCAAATTAAAAGATTAATTCCTATACTATCATAGTATAAGAGTTCTAGTCATACCGATCATGACTCGTTGGATTCTATATTATAGTTTTACGAGTTAGTTTAGTGAATTTGACAACCCCTTGTCAAACATTCACTAAAGCGCATGGACTTCATACATCTATTGTCGACGTAGCACGACACTCATAATATATATACAGTATTTAGTGCAAATCTCAATAGGACTATCAATCATCTTTCTTGAGGCTTCTTGACTTGAAATATTTCAAATCGAACCTCTATAGTTGGTTTCATGATCGCCATCAAATACTCAACCCAACTTCATTGGCTCGTTTAAGTCTGAGGGCTTTGTTGACATACATAAACGATGTTCAAAAGACAAGATAAATGATGTCCAAATAACTTAATTCTCATTACATTAATATTATATTAGAAAAGACCATCCTCTACAATAGACCATAGTGTCGGGTTTGAAAAACATGGGCGGGGAGGCGCAGTGGAATTTAAAATTTTTAACAATTAAATGATCATGCATAACTGTAAAATGTACAAACCTTTGCAAGTCTTCAACATGTTTACAAGTTCATGGAGACTAATTCCCATCTTTTGCATTTTGAAATTAATGAAAAGTTGTGAAATGAGCTTCGTAACTATTGTAGGGTCAAATCCATTGCCAAATCAACATATAGTTTGACATCAAGTTTTCTAGTTTTTTGATGAGGCTTACCATTTTCAATCCATGCTCTAGGACTAATTAGCCTTATGTCACAGGATTCGAGGAACTTCTTTAGAGAGTTGATATCTTGTTACTCTTGAATGTTCACTAAACAATTCTTGCAAGTGTTGAAGGAGACATAAGTCCTTTTTTCATTTTCAAGAAATTTTCCAATTTTGAAGCCAAATCGAATTAGTTAGGGCTAGTGAGTTTGCGTCTGTCAAGAATTGATGCAAGTGGATTTATTGATATTTTTCTAAGTTATCTACAAGAAATAAAATACCAGAGTATAAACATTCATTCGTTTATCACATTTTATTTATAAAACAGGCATTTATTCTAGAAATATCGCTTTATATTTTTATCAAAGTTCCATCACTCTGTCATGAAAAATCGAACAATTAAATTTCTTAGTGGTCTTGAAGTCCAAGTTTGCCCATTACATGTCCCAAGAACATGAGCCATTGAATGAACCACCTAGGTAAGCAACAATTGTTGGTTCTATCACTATGGAGCCTTGTAGGTATTTTGCTCATATTTTTATAAACCCTTTGAACAAGACCCATCTATGATACACAATGTCAAATAATACTCGTCATACAACTATGAAGATGAAGTAATCAAAGCGTCCCTCAACTAGTGTGTCAACGCTAAGGCCCGTCACCCATAAGCATTAATATATAAAGCAATAAACACAATTAGGGCAGCCTCTTGATGTCATTACTGTTAGAATAGGCGATGATAGAAGACATGGATTTATTAAGTCCAACTTAATGTATACATTTTTTCTTGATATAATCAAAGGGAGAGTTTTAATTTTAACTTGAAACGTATTCAAGTGAGGGTTCCAACTTATTGGAATTTTAAAAAATTTCAAGGTCTAATCTAAACATGTTTGTTTACTTTATTCTATCCTAATTACTAGCGCAAGCATTCATAAGTAGGATTAATAAACAAAGCATAAAAATAATGAACGATCATGGCCTTACAATCATATGCAATACACTAGGGTTGTCGTGGATCCTTTGATAAGTCTAGGGTGAGCAATTAAAGTGAAAATAAATCCTATTTATTACATAAATATATTCCATGCATTCATGGGCCTTCTTCCCACGCTTCCATGGCAATCTCACCATCTTCTTGTACTATCCACCATTAAAACCTCATAATTCTAATTCTACTCTCTTTACTAATAAAATTAGGAATCTTGGAATGAGTCCAAGGGAAATACATTTGGAGGGAGATAGAAATTACAATCAGAGTTAAAAATCAGAGAAGACGAGACACACATGCCTCATTTTAATTGCGAACAACATAATAGATACATCCAATCACATTGGTCTAGGCTCCAAAATCAATCCCAAAAATTTATTCATCTCATGAAATCCAATGTAAATAAACATGCAATTTAATTGAGACTTATACAAGCAATTTTAATTATTAGAAAATAATTTTCTTTGATCCCCTTCTTCAGAATTAACCATTAACTCTGAAAAATTCAAATTTTAATAAAATAATAATCATTAGATTTTGCTTACAACAACAAATTTAATTTATAATGGTTGAAAAAAATCAAGAATTATTTATTTAAAAAATACAACCCTTGATGTAGAAATAAATTCACTTCTTCAAAAAATCCCATTTGAAAATAATTAGTCATATTAATTTTTAAAAAAAAATATTTTTTTTTCAAAACATTTTGGAAAAATGCCCAATATCGTGTTGCGCGTACATCATATAGTAGGGGGGCGTGCGTTGTAAGCTTGTGTGTGTAGCAGCTTGTACGTAGAGCGCAGACGGTGCCTACCGCGCAGGGCGTTGGGCGTGCGCTTATTGCCCGTGCGTGGGTTGGCACCTTTGCCTATTCGCGTGTGGGTTGTGCATGCCGTGCACAGAGACAGTCCCTAAGCTTATGGTTGTGCGCTTGCAGGACATTCCTTCATGCACAACTGAAACCCCAACCCCCAGGATTTTTCTTTTTCTGAATTTTACAGATCTGATTCAACCAATTTGAAATGATAAAGTCATAATAATCAATACCAAATTTGCATATATGGATTTAGAAAAATTTCAAAGTATCTCAAAGGATAAATTTAGGCAAAATAATATAGAGAATTTTTTTTGTGTTTGCATGAATCTAACTTGGATACCATTATTGTTGTTCGAAAAATATAGGTAAGTAGGCGTAGCAAAATCTAAAATTTTTAATGATTGAACTATCATTCATAATTCAATATTATACAAGCCTTTTCTCTTTTGAATAATCTATCATGGCAAATCACAGAGTAAATGTGAAATGACTAAATTGGATTTATACCTTTCATACTCTACTAATATAGTTTGTTAAGAAACACTTCCAAGCGTCATCTATCCATGAACAATTGTTCTCAGATTCGTAGATGTTAGAATATGCGACTAGAAAGTCAATTAAATTAGTTGTTTTGGGAACTATTAGTCAATCTATTTAAAAAGTTAATATTATCCTGATGGATATAGTATGTGTTCATTAAAGACATTAGTGTTTGTTTTATTTACTACTTATATTGAACAATGCTTCAATGTCATAATAAATATCCATAGAAAGAAAGGTTAAACTCGTGGAGTTGGACTGTGCATAGGATGACAGCTGTGAAGCTAACTTCTAAGGGTCGGTCTTAGGCGTTCCAAGTCAACAACCTCAAGATCGGGCATCGAGAGTCATATAGAGACTTGCACTAAGTATTACAATATAGAATTTCATTGGCCGGAGACGTAGGTTGTCTATGCAATTTTAGTGGGTTAGTTGTCAAGGTAGTTGACTGACTGAACTAATTTATGGGAATCGACATAGGAAAGCCTTGAGGGCTTGGTCGCTATACTAGAATTTTTAGTTTCGATAGTATGGGATTAGTTCTCGAACTAGAGGAATCATGGCATTCGCACACATACGAAGATTGTAATCTTAGGTGTGGCAAGCGGTGGCTGTGTCATGACATATGGTGATTATAAGCTTTCTGCATTATAGTTGCAGTATGTAGCAAGGACGATGGATTACAAGAAAGAGTATGTCCCCTATCCGTATTCTGACGACGTGATCTCTTATGCACTTTGAGATGGTTTAGACTATTCAAGTCTATAGCCATAGCTATTGATTGAACGAGAACGACTTTCCTACATTGATCAGTAGACTTAGACGCATCTCTATTATAAAGCATAGATACCTAGTCAAGGATCAAAACCGACGCCAATTCCATACCCTAGACTAAGGCTGGGAGACTATTGACAGTAAGACCGTACCCGTATGAAACTTGAAGTCTAAATGTTCACGCTACTATTCACCTAATCTCTAGTGGACTGTTAGACGATTACCCATGGTAACGAGCTATTTTTTATTATTGATTAATTAAAAATAATTAATTAATATGATTTAGTTAATTGTGTTAGATACAAGCCCGAGTCTAGCTGATGGTGAACCCAAAAAGTCACACACAAATCACTGAAAAAGTGATAAAATAAATTTTGAATTAATTTTGGAATAGGAGAATTAATCTAATTAAATTAAATTAATTTTGGATAGTGTGAATGATTGAATCATTTATGTGGAGTTACCCATGAGATGGATGATCCAAAAATTTAATAAACTAAATTTAATTGAATTTTTAATTTGGCCTTTAAGTTAACCGAATTAACTTAAAAGAGGCTCGAGTTAATTAATTGATGAATTGAATTAATTTAAAAGAGGCTCGGGCAAATTAATTAATAAGTTGACTTTATTAATTAATTAGTAGATGGACTTGTGTGATTAGTGAATTAAATTTATTAATTAAAAGTAGACTAGAATAATTACTTGGAGTAATTATATTTGATTGAACTTAGTTAATTAAGTGAATTAGATTCATTTAATTAACTAAGTGCATTTTGGACCTGTGAATATTAATTGGATTAAATATTCACTTGAAATTTCTTTGTTGGGTATTTAATTTAATTTAATTAAATAATAAGCCCAATAGAATTAATTATTGATCTCAATCTAATTTGTTGGTACAAATTGATTGAACCCGCTCCAAATGCACCAAACCTAGACTATGTTGACCTTGTTTAGGTCAACTTAAAGAGTAAAAATGACTGCTAAGGTTTCGTGGTTGATATTTTTGAAATTGATGTGTGGTGGAGGAGTTCTGGGAAATTGGTGGAGAAAAGGAAGTGATCTAATTAACTAGGTCTTTCCCCCTTTTACTTCCAACTTGATTCCAACTCTTCAACAGCCCTAACACTAAAAAACCTAGCCATTTTTCTCTCCCCAAGGCAAAAAAGATTCATGCTCCATCCCTCTTATCTCTCATGTTCTTCTTGGTTCAAAATCAAGATAAGAACTAGGTAGATCGAAAAATACACTAAGTAACAGTATAATTTTTTGACCCCTCTTCCCAGATTTGTTTCTTGCTAGTACAAGGAAAACCTTCACATTTCCAGTATGGTGTGGACGATAGTAGAGGGCTCCTACGTTGGAGTTATGCATGGACATACCCAGATATTGGAATCTACACGTATTACCGGTTGGAGGAGAAAACGAAGGGCAATCTTAATTTACATTTGTGCTCTCGTTTTTTCTTTCATTTATAAGCTTTTTACATGATTAGATCTGCATTTATACACCGAACGCTAAAAAAAATCAAGAGTACACATGCCTTTTGTCGCTTTTAATTTTTTATTTTTCATGCTTCTGCCGTGTTCCCCAACTAATCTGCTTTCTTTCGCATCTAAGACTTTTAAGGTATGTATATCACTGTGAAAGTGTCTTTGAAGAATAATTGTGTAAGCCTCCATGTAAATGTATCAAAGATGATCAAATTATTGTTGAATCATTTTAAAGACAGATTAGGGCACGAGTTAATTTATTTTGTCATCAGATACCCAAAAAAATTATTGTTGAAGGTGTTGTCATTGGTACAAGTGACCAAAAGGGAGTTCCACCTGAATTTATGAAGGTGTATGTTGAGAAAGCATCATTCGTAATGAGAAATTAATGCGACTAAGTGCAACTGTTAATACTAATGAAGCTGTTAACAAATGTGTCTATTAGGAGTTTGTGAATCTGTGAAATTGTTCTTTCATTTCAACATTAAATATTATGTACATTTTCTTTTTAGTTTTATTTATTTGAATTTTATGGTTATATTTTAAGCTATGGAGCTATGAAACAAGTTGATCGAGAAGTTATTTTTTGTCACTTGCATGTATGTTGGGCTTTTGTATGAAATGTTGGTTTTTTGGATTGGCTATTGACATGGTTAAGAATTGTGTAATGTCTACGGCATCGACTGACACTTACACAATTATGTAATTGTTGGTATGTTTGTTCATGTTGGAATTAGAATATTGTACCTTTTTGTCAAGTTAACTTATTATATTTATAATATATGTTAGTGACTTGTTAATTGACTGATTGTGCTATTCAATGTTGGTATAAATACTAATTGTATATGTAAAAGTTATCTTATAATGTTCCTTTAGTTAATTTAATGCTATATGTAATACTTGTTCTAATGTTATTCAATGTTAGAAATTCAGACCAATTCACAAGTGGTAAATGCCAAGCTATGCTTCTTGGTTTTCCAAGAGGTTATAGAGGGGCTAAGGAAGATGCCAAAATCAGTTAAAGGTCTCATAGTGTCCACACAAGATGCTTAATCAGTATCACAATAGGCTACCAAGTCTAGAGATGTTCCTGCAGGAAAGATCAAACCGTTGTTATGTGAGATATCGCAACAGGTGGTGTGCAACATCCCAATGTTGTTTGCAAGGGTGCTACATGAATTAGCTAAGTTGTTGGACTTTGTGAGATATCTGGTCATGTATAATCCAAGTAAAGAATTCCACTAACCAGCCGTCTATAGGACTCATGATTGGACAACATCTGCCCTGTTCCAACAAAGAATTTGATCCCACTAGGAAGTGGAGTTGTTGCTGGTTTTGCTTGTGTCATCCCATCATCTGTAAGCAAGTCTCTAATGCATTTGGTCTGGGAGACTGCAATCCTTTGGGCTGACCTTGCTATTTCTAGACCAAGGTAATCCTTTGCCACTCCTAGATCCTTAATAGTGAAGATGTTGTTGAGATAAGTCTTAACCTCTTGTATACAAGTTTCTAATTTTTCTGCAATAAGAATATCATCAACATAAACATATAAAATTGTCGAACCTGAGGCTGAAGGACTAGTGAAAAGGCAATGATCATGTTTAGTAAGAAACCAAAACTTCAATCTTGAAGGTAAATTCCACATTCCACTACCTCGATGCTTGCTTGAGGCTACAAAGAGATGTTTTGAGCTTGCAAACATGACCCTTTAGTACATGGTAGCCTTCAGGTGGCTGCATGTAAATGTCTTCTTCTAAGAATCCACGTAAGAACGCATTATTGAGATCCACATAGTGTAATAACTAGGTTTTAGAGACTGCACCAGCAAGGAAAAGCCTGACTGTCACAACTTTAGCTACTAATTTAAAGTTATCTATGTAGTCAATGCCTTCTATTTGATTGTACCTTTTGGCAACTAGCCTGGCTTTATACTTATCCATTGAACCATCTGTTTTGAGTTTAAGCTTGAAAATCCATGGAAGAGTAGAAAGAAGAGTACGACAACCAAAGGAAATGAAAATATAAATTATAGTGACAAGAATGTGCATGCCAGCTGGGTTTGACCGTAGCCTATTTATAGACTTTACAAGAGTGAAAGATAAACTGCTACAAACTATTAAAACCACCTAACTAATTAATTAGAAGAATCACTAACTTAACAAACTAAACTAATCAGGGTCAACTGCTAATAAGTGTTGAATTACAAGAAGTGCGAGTGTGTTTCCTAGGAAACAGAGGCATAGGTAGAAATAATAAAAGTGTGTTTACAATAACGCGTTTCTTCCAGCTGCAGAGGTACTCGCCTTTGTTAACATGGAACCTTTAACCTTTGTTGTTTTAGTGAGAGAAAAGAGTGCGGAAGTATGAACGATCAAAGTCACCATTTTCGTTCCTATGACCTTTATTTAGATCACTTTGTAGTAAAATCCAGGTCTTGGTTATGGAAAATAATATACGGTTGGAAATTTGCATCTATTAGCTAACTAACAGAAAAATCAAATTGAGATTTGGACTTATCTGGATGAAGATATTACCATTTATATGCATCTTGTCCAGTCAATTAGAAATTTGGAGAATTTGTTACGTGCTGCTTGACAGGTTGGTCATCGCGAATATAGAGAGAATTAGTTGGAGATTTGTAGTATGTGTACAACGATTAATCCCTTTTGTTTGTTGAGTCATCCTATTGTATCGAACTTGTTTATGGACTCTGCCAAGTTAACACAAATTCAAATATTATAAGCTTAGTACCTTACTAATGGGCTAGCAAAGGTGGGCTTGCTAGGCTATCTAGAGTGGGCCTACTCCTTTGTCTTTAGGCCTTTGGAAGATAATTAAGGGGCTTCATCATCATCATTATATTATTAAAATAATATGATCTTGCAGTCTACATAAACATAAATATAAACTCAATTGCTAAAATATAGTGCTGGTTTAATTAGACTGATCGATCGAGAAAACTTGACTATTTTATTGAACAACCTTATATTTTATAATCAAAATCAACAACTTTCAACCATGAAAATAATCATTCACCAGTCAATAATAATAAATTGAAAGTAAAAATTTGCATATCCCACACAATGCCATTTCACAAATAGACAATTTGATAATACACTATGAAAGCGTAGGATGCTACTTCACAATTAAATATTGAAAACTCAAAGATGCACCACACAGATGTTGTTTCAAAGAAAAAAAAATGGTCACACGTATTTGTAGGCGAAAAAGAAACACAAACATCGATAAATTAGAATGTCGTTTGATGTTCAATGCCACCTAACTTTCAATGTCATCTATTATAGAATATTAAATTGTTTTAGTTCTATATGATATATATATATATATATATATATATATATATATATATATATTATGGTTTATAAATTGATAGTGATATGGGTGTCTAGAGGCGGCCCAACCCATCACCCAACCAAACGGTCCAGAAGGCCCCAAAAGGAGGAAGTTATGAAAGGACCTCTCACAGCCCCATCCACAATCAAGGCCTAAGAAAGTGTTTGGCACAAAGGCATGTATACATAGCGGCACACATTCTAGTAAGGTATCCAGCTGGGCGTTTAGTCCAACTGGAATTAGTCACTTTAGACCAAATCAACTCAAGGAGACCTAGGAGAACGGGGACAAACTCCTGGGCAAGGCAAACCTCTCATACTTATTGGAGTCCCCTGGACAGGAAGACCTTCTACAAGACACTCACAGGATAAGAAAGATAAGAGAGGATCTATACACTATCCACCTACCTTCCTAAGACTTCTCGAAGGCTAGATTCCCCGCAGGTGGGGAGACCCCCTCTATAAGTATAGGTTCCACCCATCTGAAGGAGGAGGTTTTTTCTACTTTTCCTTAGCAACTTTTGTGCATTCCACAAGCATCTTACCACACATTCTTGCTTGTTTATGGATCTTATTACAATATTTCAATTTGATTCAAATTTATTTACTTTTTCAGTTTCATTTCATCAAAAATAGAATATTAATTTGGGCATCGAAATGCTAACATTCTTTCTTGTAGGTTCCTTTCCTTGAACCCGTGTACGCATCAGCCGAAGTCCCAAATACCAGTCCACATCTGCTTGGACCCATGCGATTTTTGCACCCATCAAGAGTTTACAAATATTTTTGCATTTATACTAATTAAGTGTTTTTTTTTTTTAACTACAATACCCTCAAGTAAACCTTGTTTGATGTTCAACGTGGTCTACCATTCAATGTCATCTATTATCATTAATCAGATTAATTTTAGTTTGATATTGATGAATGTTATATTTTATAAATTAGTAGTTTATAAATATTTTTTATTTTACATTACTTAAGTGTTTATTAATTAAAATACCTTTGAGCGTAATTATTCCTACAAAAGTGTAACATTTTTTAAATAATAAGATTACAATCTGCACATTTTAAAACAATAAAAAGGGAAAATTTTGTTTTTAATCCGTTAAGTATACCTAATATTAATTTTAGTCCGGTAATTACGTCCATTTTTGTAAAGTCCTATAAGTTTCAAAATCTGATGAAATTAAGTCCTCTGATAATCAGACTTTTATTTTTGGTCGGAAAAATGACGTGGCATGCCAACTGGATATTCTTTTAAGAATTTTTGATTGTCAACACATTTAATATCTTTCGATGGCTAGTATATACATATATATATATATATATATATATATATATATATATATATTCATTTCACAAAACACATCACATAACTATATTTATTATATTTTTTATTTCGAATTCAATGAAATTAGAAGCAATCTAATAATAATAATAATGTGTGGGATGCATGCAAGTATACAGATAGATGTATGCATAGCATTTAAGAATGACAGTGCAAAGAAGTGGCAGCAGATCCCAGAAAACAACCGAAGCAATAATAAGGAGGGAGGGAAATGTATGTGGGTGTGGGGGTTGAAAGCAACAGGTCAGTAGGGATATAGCAGCACAATCCTCCACAACTGCCGTAAAGATGATGCATTATTTGTGAAGCAAGAAAGAGGGAGTGAGTAGGTACTGTGCAGCGTGGTGTGGTGTGGTGTTGATATTGAATTGTCCCCATTGATCCCACCCCTCAGAGTTTGCAGCTTTCTCTCCCTCATTTAATGCTGAGTTCACACCTCTCATTCCCCCACTTTTCATCACCTCCCAACACTCATTGCTCTGTCCCTCACTCCATCCCCATCCCCATCCCCTCTTTCTCTCCCTTTTCCTCTCTTCTTTTTCCCACTTTTGTCTTCATCCTTCCCCTAATTAACCCCTTTCTTCTATTATCACTTTGCTTCAGTATATATTTTCTTTGTTTAATGGTATTTTTAATTCTGTAATTATGGTTCTTTGATATTTATTTATTAGAGTTGTAAAATATTTCTTTAATTTATTTTAATTTTGTGATTTTAAAATAATATTGGCCATAATTTTTAGAAATTGGTGGCAGTGACATCATAATTCTGACCAATTTTGTCGTAGAATTGCGAAATTAAAAAAAGGTAAATGACCATTTTATAATTTTAAGAAAATACAGGACTAAAATTAATTATAGGATTAAAATTGTAATTAAGTTTTTTTTTTTTTTAAATAAGAGTGGTGAACTATTATTAATTGAAATAAATTAATTACAAGTACAATCATTCTGTTGAACAGTAATTGAAATATCTAACAAAACTATTACAATAATCATATCATGCTCAATAACACCTACTTTACAGTAGACAACAACTCCTACTATATAGTAGACCAACTCCTGATATACAACAAACAACATCCCCGCACCTGTTGGGGTTCGAACCCATGACTTCTAATATCATATGGTCTTAGCTTTGTCAATTGAACTAAGCCTCATTGACAATTAAACTTATTTTCTTTAACACCTTCACATCACACACTAATATTATATCTACCTGTGTTTTGTACGCGACTTGATCACTTTTAAATGATAATTTAGTTTCATTTTAACAGTGTCAATACATATTCGTGTGACACTAACATGTAATACAAATTAAAGTTTGATTAAAAAAATAAAATAAATTCAAACACCGCTTTGTTGGTCAAGGATTTTCTTTCACACTTTCGCATATCACATTGATGTCACATTCACGCGTGTATTATATGAAGCTCGATCTTTAAATAATAATCTAATGTTATTATATTTTTTAATTTAGAAAAAAACACATTTAAAATATGATATCAATATATAATACGAAAGTGTGTTATAAGAAAGAAAAATGTTCAGATCATGCAAAGTGATAAAAGTTGTCATCACTTGCCGTAAAAGAAGTGCCTTAAGTGAAAGGTACCTACAAATCTACCTAAATTACGAGTGAAATATACAATTTCAGTGAAAGTTTGTTAACAAATAGTATCAGTGTTTGATAAATTTGAATAATGTACAAAATTATTATGTCCATTTCACGATGCTATATTGATAATACAAAAAATTATTGTAATTACATAATATATATATATATATATATATATATATGATTAATGATACTTTATATATTATTTTTGACATTTTCATCAATACCACTCACTATAAAGAAGTTAGTGACAAGAATTTTTATTTGATCACGACAATAATTGTCATAGTTTGTCTAGTGACAATTTTTAAGTAAATATGGCAATAAGGTATAATTAGTGGGAAAAAGTTTTGCATAGAGTTGATATTATGAACAATTAATTAGTAACATTTGAACGATGACAATATAGTAAATATCATTGTTATTATATTTGTGTTGTTATTAAATTATATAATTATAGATGTGTCACTAATTGTTTATAGTGGTGGAAAATTTTTATTTTCGGTCTCATATGTTTGGATCTTTTTTAATTTAGCCCAATTTATTATGATTTTCTCAACATCCTATAAGTTTAAATTTTTCTCGATCACTATAAGAAAACACGGCATATACAACAAATACTACAACAATAAAATTAATTTCATAAAAATGGGATAAACTAACAATGGATATCCAATTGCAAATTTAATTGTATTTTTTAAATTATAAAAAATAACATATATAAATATTCGCAACAAAGTTAGCTGCAAACCTATATATATTATATACATACAGAAGAGCTACAGGAATCCGTAACCATGAGATAGCTATAGAAATTAGGTTAATTTTAGCCAAAATTAGCTACATATATATAAGTTTCGAAAGTAGTTACAACCATTTTTGTAGCTACAGATACAAATATACAAGGATGTCCTATTGTTTTGTATTGAATTTTTGTCATCACATGCATTAATTTTTCATCTAATAATTATTGAAAAAATGTACGAAAAAATGCTAGCGGCTCTATTAGTTATTCAACGAAAACTGCAGATGATGACCAAAATTGAGATCAATTTTAATTTATAAGATGCAATATGAAAAAATCATAATAAATAGGACTAAAGGACTAAATTGAAAAGTCCTAACATATGGGGCCAAAATGTGATTTTTCCGATAACTTAACGGATACTCTTGTCCCTAAATAATTATATCATCAACATTATTATAACTTAATATATATATATATATATATAGTGACAATTTTAATATTATAATTTAATATTTTATCACCATATATTATTTTGTATATGTGTGCACGTATATATATTTCCTAGCTTGTATGAGGCTCATACTACGAGCCCTCAATTTGAAATCGAGCTTATACCCTGTTCATACTCGTCTCGAATATAAATATAAATTCTAACCTTATGTTCGAGTTTGGCTTTGCTTGGAATTACAGAAGTTGGGGGTGCTGGTTATCAGATTCATGCAGCATGTGATGCCATCAATGCTATAATACACGAAGTATTGTCTGTTTTAACTTCACACAATCTCGGAGTTTTATTCTAAAAATGCGCTCGCCTACCGAAAATATGTTTTAGGGTTTATAAACAGTTGAAGTTTCTCATCTGCAATCGATATAGAACGTCTGACAGCAACAAAAATAAACTAACCAAATGAACGTCCAATGATTTAATTTGGGTACAATCATGAGCCGTTGGATGTATGATAGATACTGAAATTATAACCATATCATATGTAATCAATGGTTCACAACTGAGTTGAATAGTGTCATCGATCAGATGTGCATTTCAGATGGGGGTTAGGTACGTAGTTACTAGGTTTCACGGTGTTGTGCGTGTATTATAATGGTGTGTAGGTGAGAGGTCCCCCGCAGGAAGAGGAGGGGCAGGGGCAGGGGCAGGAGCAGTCACATTCTTGTCTTTGTTGGTGAAATCCCTGAATGGGCTGTCCTTGTACTTCCACCACCCCATTACGCCCATATGTTCTCCTACGCCGTGCTACCATTTCCACTATTCCCACATTAATTTCAACTCTAATTTACTTATGATGCATGCTAAATTACATTGACAACTTTAAAACATGGATCTGATTATAAAAATGATCTAGGTCGAGGTCGTTCGCCTCAAGCGTCTTTGAAATAGTACTTGGGACCCAAGAAAAGAGCAGATCGTTAGGTTTGTTGGAAGGTTTCCATCTAAGATCATTTGATGCTTGAATTAGCTTGTATCGGGGTTGAAATAGAGAAAAGTGATATGAATGTATTTAATGCGAGTTTGGGTTTAAAAAATGTCCTACCATAAATGATGCATAAATGGTTTAAAAAATATGATCTAGTAGATTGATACTTGATTTGAGCATTGGAATAATCCAATTGATTCAGTCATATACACTAAAAATATATATATATATATATATTATTGGGAGGAAAGTTTAGAACGGTCAAAAGTGGCAGCAAATCCATCTCAAATTTTGACGGTTTTATAATGAATTTTACTATTTTTCGTTGGATTTCTTCAATAGACAAAGGTATTGCATAATCCATCGGAAAAAAAGAAAAGCCAACACAAATTCCAACGAGAAATAGGATGTGAAAAATATGTTCATCGGTAATCATTCGAAATTTGATTGGAAGTTTGTTTTTGAATCTTTGAACGGAATTTCTAATGACATGATGATGGAAGTCGGAAAATTTTGGATGGAATTTGTGACCATTTGATAATTTTTTTGCAATTGTAAATGGCTATGAAAACAATTGGTAAAGGTTAGATCTGAAACGTTCAAGTCTAAATTTTGAGATCGGGTATTGAGTGCCCTATTGAAACTTGCAATAAGCATCACATTCATTGGATGAACGTTGTTTCACTGGCGGCAGATGATGCCAAACCGACTGAATTGACTAGTGGGAAATTATCATATGGAATCTTTGGAGGCTTGGTCGATATGAATAGAGTTTCCCGGCTCTGATGTATGGGAATAGTCCTCATATTTTAGGAACCACGACACTTACGTAAACACAATGGTTGTATTTTGGATCTAGCTAGAGGTGATCGTGTCGCAGACATGATTATTATAAGCATTATCTAATGCAGTCATAATGTGTAGAGAGGACGGTGGGTTTCGAAGAGAGGATCCGTCCCCTGTGAATGTATGACAGCAGTATCTCTTATACATTCGGAGATACGTTAATGCTTTTAAAACTTGTGGCCACAGTGATTAGTGAAAGAAGAAATGATTCCTATGTCAAACAATGGAGCAAAGGCAGTCTCGAGTACTAAGCATAGATACCTAGTCTAGGATAGGAACCGACCCCCAATTCTATATTCCAGACTATGATCGGGATATGGTAGACGGAAGGATAGTATCCACATGGGAGTCGGGAGCCTAAATGTTTACATCAACATTCACCTAGTCTCTATTGCCATGAAACTTTGTTAGACGTCCACCCATGATAACGTGCATTCTTGATTAACGATTGATCAAGAATAATTAATTAAATTGAGTATAATTAGTCAATTGTGTTGGCCAGAAGCCCAAGTTTAGTTTGAAATTAATGAGTTTATATATAAAAATGGAGTTGGGAATGCTAATTCCATTCCCTCCCCATTCCCTCATACCAATCACCAAAAAAGTGAAGGAATTAATTTGAAATTAATCCGAAAGTCAGGAATTAATTAAATTAAATTCATATATAATTAATTGGATCATTTATACACGGGATAGGCAATTGAATGGATAACCCAGTGTTATATTAATTAGATTGATTTTATTGGGTTACTTTGATTAATAAATTAGATTTATTAATTAAGAGGAAATAGGCTTATGTGTTTAATTGGTTAATTGACAAAACCTATGTTTAGTTGAGATTTTATTAAATTGAATTTGAATTAAAACCAATTGGACGTTTGACTTCTTTCAATTTATACTAAAGTCCAATCCACTAAAATAGAGCTTAGTACCATAGTTGACTTCCTTACATGGAAAAGGAGTTGGACTCTTCCTTGTAAAGAAACTAGAGTTGGTTGAGTTGTGCTTTTGGAAAGCGCTAAGCTGTGCTTTTAAAAACACAACTCGGCCAAATGGGAGGTTTCTTCCATATTATATGATTTACATAATATCATACAAAAGATTGTAGAATTAAGGGATTAAATTTTGAATAATTAGGTCATTCATATTCTCCCATGATATACAACGCAATTGCTTCCACTCACAAACTACTCTACTCAGCTGCTCCCCCCCTTTTCTCTCTCCCCCCCCCCCCCCCACTCTCTTGTTCTCTTCTTTGATCTAGGATCGAGTGAGGAACTTGAGAAGATCAGGATCGAGTGCACTAATCCATATTGTGATTTCTTATATCATATTCTTCGAACAGTTTGATTTTTTCTAGCAAGGAGATCACAACCTCTCCCTGCATGGTGTGGATCATCTTTGGAGCATCTCTATGTTGACGTCTAGACACTGAACGCCACTTGAAGATCCCCTACCGATTGAACGCAAGAGGAAAAGGTAACATACATTTATGTATATTGCATATCTCGTTTATATTCATTTATACCCTCATTTGTATGCCATCTATTTTGGATGTTTAATCTATATATGTTACATTGAGCATTTGGGAATGATAAAGGGAACACCCCTTGGTCGGATTTTTATTATGTATGTTTCTATCATTTCATGCTTTCATTATGTGTTTCCAGTTCAATCCACACCTTTAAGACTAAGACTTCTCCCAATGTGATGTGGACATTCTTTAGAGAGCCTCTACTGTTGGATCCTCCATGAAAGAGATCCGAATTTGAAGAAAGGAGCAATGCTAGTAGTCGATTCTGGAAAAACGTCTAGGTAACTCTTGGTTTGGATTATGCCCTTCTCGTTTTCTTTTATCCATAGCCTAGGCATGAATAATGTTGATTATAATCTCTATGTTTTATATACTGGTAGCCCGGAAACATGAAGGATGCACCTCTTTATCCGATTTAAATATTGTTATTTCACACTTTGGTCGCATTCCCAGGTCAATCCACTCCCTTCACCAAAACCATCAAAAACTTTATTAAAGACGAAAATTCCTCCCGAAATTCGATCCCAACAAAACTTTTTTTTTAGTGATATATCTATAGTATTTAAAAAGTGTGAGGGGTAATAGTAATTTGGTTGAAAAAATATCTATTAACCAAAATACCCTGAAGGAAATTTCTTTTTAGATCAAATTATCGTCTCTTTAAATTCTTTTTAATAATATTTTACTAATGTACCTTTATAATTAACAAAAAATTTTTGAGAAAAATATCAATTATGATGATCAGTTTTTTAATTATTTTATTTTTCTTTATTTTACATAATTAAATAAAATAACACAATATTAAATTATACACATATATTGAATATGCTCTCGTCGCTAGTGTGTGTATATATATATATATGGGGTCACAAATTTCTAGGTTTAGTCCATATTTCCGGACTTAGAGCAACATGAATTCCACTTCTTTGCAGTGAATTTCTACTGGGGTGTGGCCCAACATATACAGAATTGGGCCATTTTTAGCCGTAAAAAGGCATAATTTTTCATTACCATGCTCAGGTTTTATTGCAAAGTTGGGAACGAAAGTACGTGATGTGGGCTGCATGTCTTTACCCCAATGGACCCCTTGGGCCGAGGTAGGTATTAATGGCCCAATTTGAGTCTTGGCCCATGACCTTTATAATCCATAGTTTTTGTCTGATGGAGGAAAACCCATTTGAATACCTAATTGAACCCAACAAATTTAAAGGGGTGTTTGCAGTAACTTTGATTTTTGTGGTGAGAATAATTTCCATAATCTTACCACTGCAGAAATTGGTAGAACTGTATATAATTTTTAGTTTAAAAGAATATTTGTAATAGCTTCTTTTTTGTGGTGGAAATAAATTAAAAAATTAAGGAGCAGTAAAAGTTCGAAATATTTGAAAACAAAACTTAAAAGTAAGAAAAAGTTGGAGTTGAAGTTGAAGTATTTGAAAAAATAATTTAAACTGATTTATGAATAAATTGCAGAAGTTGGTAGGAATTGCTTATAATTTTTAGCTTAAATAAAATAAATTTAAATAATTCATAAGTATAAGTTCTAAAACAAAATCACTCTTTTGAGCTCATTTTCTTCGAGAAGTTGTGTTGTTCCTAAAATCAACAAGAAGGTACCTGCTACTTCGAGTGCTCCAAATGATATCTCAGAAATGTTCTAGATCCTACAAAACAAGACAGCATCAGGGCCGTGTTGGAAGGGGTTCTAGCGATGGCTCTATGGAGCTCAAATAAGGTCTCCAGAATAAAAGCGTAGAGAGTTGGGGCCAGATGCAAGAGAGTCAATATTTATATATGCAAATTAGATTGTACAGTTTCATGTGCATCCTTGATCTAAAATATACCTATGATGTCCAGTGAGCTATATATATACTAGAAAGGAACAATGACAGATGGTGGTCCCATAAAAAAAAGACAGTGCTTTTGTTAGTCAAGTACGTCTGTCTTTCACTAAGTACGGAAGTCTCATGGATACCTTGGGTACTTGGCGAAATAATTATATGTTTTCGAACATACTATTGCTGAAGATTTCCTGAGAGTCCTCTACAATAATTCCTTTGATATTAAAGTCTTGATTAATCTTGAAGTTCTCTAATGTGCCATTATAAATATCCCACATCAAGTTGATTGATAAGCGCTTATTTCAAACCCTTGCAGACACTTGCTAAATCAACTATTTTTTGTTTGGATCGAAGGAATTGGATTTAAGAATTTGAAATCCAAAATAACAAATTTATCAAATCTGTTTGGATAAATTCGTGCAACAAAAGATTTCAAATCCTTAAACTTTCATTTTAAACTATATATTTTCTGATATTGTGATGGAACCCAAGTCTATTTAATACGAAGTTATTTGTAATCCTTACTTTGAATCCTCCTATTAAATCCAAATCCGTTCATTCAAACGTAACCTTAGTTTAAACAATTCAAAAATAAAAAATATAAATTATAACATACTTTTTCCCTTCTTTTTCTTATTAATATATGTTGATAACCCTCACGTTAAGCCAATTCAAGCAAAAGGGAAGCCATGTTAACAACAACTCAAAAGGCAATCATAAACTCACATTGAGTTGATGAAGACGATCATGATTCACACTTTATTTACATGAACATTAGATCAGATTACATGAGGCGACAAGCATTGACATTGTCGTCGTTGAAGAAGTTGCTAACTTTGTCATCGCCGCGGTGGGTGACGTGAAGAGAGCCGTGCCTGTCGGTGGTGTTGTAGCCATGGCGCCAATAGTTGTAGCTCTCTTTGTACTCACTCGTCATGTCCTTAAAGTAGTGGCTCGACGACGTGAAGTAGAGCGGCGGGTTCGGATACGGCCAGAACTCTGCCCTCTTCCCCGCCCTCCTCACCGCCTTCAATACCTTGTTACGATCAACGTATCCGATCACTCTAACCTTCTCCATCTCCAAGTCCACCTCCACCGAGTCGATCCCTATTAATTCAATATTACGGTTTCGTGGGATTAGACATGATAAGATTGTGTGTCATACATAATTACACGTTGGTTCATCCGGTTGAAGCAATTCTTATTTATGGGATAGTGTATCCCGCCTACGAGGTGGGATATACACTATCTCATCGGTTAGTCTAAGGTAAGATTAAAAAATATCTTATCTTCCACTTATTTTCACATTAACTTTTTACTTACTAGTGAAAAATACATGCATGTTTAATTGTTTACTTCAAATTATAACGATTTAATAATAAGATATAATAAAACAATATTACTATATTTTTATAGACTTTTGAAGAATATTTGAATTTGGATTAAATATTAAGTTTCAGAAAGTGGTTTTGCAATACTTCTATAAAAAAAAAAAAAAAAAGATTAAACCTTCATTCTCTATTTTTTTTTTTTATTGAATGTCTATTTTAAACTTTTGTTTCATATGACTGAAGGAAAAAGAATATATTTCACAATAATTATTATTTTAAAATTATATTTCAATAACTATTAAGACAATTTTTTTTTTGTTTGTATTAATTATTCACAAACCACAGTGCTAAAATAAAAATAACTTTAGAAAAACTATAGGATAGTATGATATTAGTGACGAAATATCAAGTGATAATTTTAAAGTTGTAACTAAAATTAAAATTAAGTAACAAAAGACTTTATCCATCACTATATAATTATATATTAGTGACAAACATATATTGTGCATAAAGTTGTCATTAAAAACAATTAATGATATGTTTATAGTGAGAACAATATAGTAACAACTATTATTATTGTCACTGGGGTTTCACTTTATGTGTTACTAATTGTATTTAATGACAACTTTCTGCATAATTTTTCGTCGCTAATTCTTGCTAATAAATTTTTTTACAAAATCATAGTAATGATTAAAATCATGAATTTCATTATTGTGACAAAATAAATAGTCTTGTCGCTAAATATATATAATTAGTGACAATATTAAAATTGTCACTTGATTTTTTTTGTGACTAATCTTCTATCTTTTTATAGTGTAATGACACATTTAATCATGCTTTACAACACTTCAACCAAACACCATATTAGATAATCACATGGGCCATCTAAAAAAAACTCAAAAAAAAAATCATCACATGGGATATCGCACATACAATACGTCAAGCCAAAGACTATATAATGAATGATTGAATTAATTATGATTCAATTTTTCAAATAATCTAATCCCATAATACGTAATCTTATCACATGAATCAAATGAGGCTATAGGAAAAATGACATTTTTCTTTCATAAGTTAGCTAGGCCAGTACATTTTCAGTTTCTTTGTTTATGAGATTATTATATATGGTTTCATAACTTGCAAAAAAATCTCTTGGCAACTTCTATCAGGAAATTGATTGAAAAAACTACGAAAAAGTAATGTGATTGTCATGATTTCAGTAGAGGGAAACAACAATGCATATTGTCGTTAATTTTTTAATGAAAATTGGTAGGAGCATTGAAAATGTGAAATTTTAAAATTACAGAATTATTTTTTAAAAAAAATATTGGAATTAAAAGTATATAGAGCTTAAATTATGAGAAGGAAAAATTTAAATTTTCCCATATATATTTAATTTAAATATAAGTAGGTAGGTAAGGTACCTCGAAGTTTGCGAATGGCGTTTTTGACAACTCTTTCGCAGCCAGAGCAACACATCCTGACTTTGAGGTCCACTGTCTGCGAAACATAACTAAGCACTATTATTCTTCCTTCGGGGAAAGTTCATCCTCCGCTTTGTTTGGTTTAGTGAAAGGAAAGCAGAAGGAAATGAATAATTTATATATATATATATTAGATTTCATTGCACGGGTTTTTGCAAAAATATATAAAAAAAATTGATGTGAGATGATAAAAAAAAAGAATTTTATTAAAAAAAATAAATTATAATAAATATGGAGAAGTAAGGAAAAAGAGAAATACGGGGTAGTAGGTAGTTACGAGGAAATAAAATTATAAAATTATTAAAAAATATTGAAATTATTAATTTGACCAAATAATTTTAAAAAGAGAAAATGAAATGAAGGGTAAATTGGGACAATTTAAAATGAGCCCTTTTATAATAGTATAGATATATGATATATATATATATATATATATATATATATATATATATATATATATTGTAGATGGTTTGGTACGAGTATATAAAAAATAAATATAAATATCTTTTGATACGAACAAAATAAATTTCGAAAAAAGAATTAATGTTTATAACTTTACCACTAAGCCTTTCAGCATCACTATTTTGTATCAAAAAATGAATAAATTAATTTTAAATAATTATAAATTATTAAAAAAATTAAAATTAAGACTGAAAAGTTACTAACTAAATATACGTCAAATAAGACAAGAATTGAATATTTTTTAAAGACTATTATTTCAATAACCCGGAGCATTTTATTTTTATATAGGTAATATAATAAATGAAAATAATTTTTTTGGCCTTTTTAGCCTTATATTTATACTAAATTAGACGAAAATAAACTTAGGTTTTGAGAATTCTATATATATATATATTGATTTTATTTTCCTTTCATTTATCCCCCTAATCAAATATATAATTTTTAATTTTTTTATACATCAAATTTTCATCTGAACACAACAAGTTCTTAGTATTTTATCCACTAAACATATGAATGACTTCCATATATTTTAAAAAGATAAAATATGTATAAATTATCTAGCTATCCACACAATAGAACACCCACAAAACCAAACCAAAGATGCTGTCCACTAAAGTAAACAAACATATTACATATGTATATGCTTATATGCCTCCACTTTCTTCTTATTCCATTTGCATTTGTTCCTTTTGCATTTTGGATTAATTCTCTGTTAGTACAATATTAGATACCTTTTATAATTAATTAGTATTATAATTATCCTACCCAGCCCTTGAACTATGCATGCCATATATATATATATATATATGTTAGATGCTTTTATCCACCTAGCTCCTATATATAAATATATAGATGCATATATACGATCTTGTGACATGAGGTCTCTGTGCGCATATAATAAATAATCTTTCACGCATTAAGATAGTATAAATATGAATAAAATATATAAACAGACACACCACAAAAAGAAAAAAATACAAGTAACCCCCTTGTGATATTGCAAATCAGCAAATTATTCCTCTATGGAAAGAACAAAATAGCAATTTACCTCTCTGTGTTTTTTAAAAATGCAGCAATTCACTCCTCTGTATATATTTTCAAAATAAGCAATTTATCTCATTAGACAGGGAAGTAAATTGCTTTATCTTAAAAGACAGAGGGGTATAAATTGCTATAATTTTTTTTTTCATACGGGATAATTTATTCATTTACAATATGAGAGGGAGGTAAACTGCATTAAACCCCATTTCAGAAAAAAATAAATTAATTCAAGAATACTACTAACAAAACCAAAAAATTGATACGATGGAGCTACATAAAAATCATTATTTGAAAGTAAAAAATAATTTTTTTTTTATTTTTATATTAGTATAAATATATTCTAACCTCATATCACCAAGAAATAGAATACCATCTTTCAATATCTGCGTGCCATGATAATATATCTAATACCACTCTATTTGGATTTTCATTATTTTAAGATGGAGCGACGTCTATAAACACATAAAGCATGTGTATAAGATACTTTCTTTGTGAATGGGATATAATTTTGGAAAAATTCAATAACTCCTTATAATATTGAAAATGTTAAAAAATCTCATGAAACCAGATTGACCAAGGTGTTGTGTGAGTTATTGTTCATAATAGAATGGTGATTTTTTATATTTAAATTTTCACAATGGGCTTTTGATATTTTTCCATACCACGGGATCAAAATGAATTGAACTCAATATAATTTATATACAACGTTGTTATATGTAGCAGGCTTTATTGCAATTTCGGTTCTATAATTATAATGAGTTTAATTTGGCGTTTTGATCCTTAAAAAAAAACTGAATTTGTCATTTGGTCTAATCGCTTTGTTGATTTTGTGATTTAAGAATATATTTTGCTGAAAAAAATTAAAATTTATTATAAATTGGACATGCAATTCATGTATCGGCTTAAATTTTAATGCATACGTGAGTTAAAAATGTGATTTTTGACTGATTTTTAAATTTTCATCAAAATATGTCCTCTAATCGTGTAATATACAAAAATAACGGACCAAATTGTAAGTTTTATTTTCTAAGATAAAAACACCATAAACTTGTAGATACAAGATCAAAAATGCAACAAGCCAATGTAAAATACAATATATATAATCAATTTACAAAATAGAGGAAATCGGATTCGTTAATACAAAGCTAGAGGTAGCCTATAGTGAAAGGGAAAAAAAAATTCACAAAATTTAAAAGAACATAATTAATTAAGCGTTTGAACTCTGAGGATAGCCCCACGGTTTTCTCCTTATAATACGCGCACATTCATCTCCACTCAAGCAAACATTCAAAATTTGAACTCAACAAAATCTCGAACAAGAGATTTAAGGCACGATCAAATTTGTTTTACTTTTTTTTTTTTTTGCCAGCAAGGGAAATGGGTGGATTTAAATCCTACCAAAAGTGGTAGAAAAAATCTAAGCTGATACAATATGGATGGAAATCCAACTTATGCCTAAATTACTATATATGCATGTGTTCACACACACGCGCGCGCATACAAGTACACTGATACTGGAAAAATTCTAATTCGAATCTGAATCGATCGAATCTGAACCAATCAAATAGCAAGTGTAGTGTACAATTCAAGAGAAATGAACAATCACATAGCAAGTATGATACACTTGCTCTGTGATTGGTTTGATTCGACCAAACCTGATTCGGATTGTCTTAGAAGTTGACACATTTCATGTTGGACTATTAGCTATTGAAATATAACAAGCAGCAGCTTCAAGCAGAGAGTAGAAGGTGACAAAAACAATATGTAGTCGCGACGACGAAAGTAATTATATATACCTGCAAAGACAGCGGTCGATGAGACGTAGGAGCGCGGTGGTGGTAGTAGTGTTTCTGCCTTTTGCTGGTGGCGCTATGATCTTGATAGCCAAAGAAACAATAAGCTAGAGCCGTTACCAAAGATCCAAATAGTCTTTCGAGTAGTTTAACCATTTTGTCCTTCGTATATAAACGACACAAAGAAGAAGAAGACGAAGAAGAGGAGGAGAAAGAAATGAAAGAGAGAGTGGTAATTGTTACAGTTGAAGAAGATAGGCGTCGTAGTAATAGGGATCCTCTTAGCTCCCTTAACTTCTAATGTCTTTCCTCAACATATATTCCTCACTAAAGCTACCTCCTGCTGTCTACTCTACTATATAATATAACTATATGTGCTATTCTTTTAGATATTTTCTTCTTGCCCCTCTTCTCCTTTTTTTTTTATTTGGGTGGGGTGGGGTGAGGGGGGAATTCTAGTTTGAACCAATTATATGACAAGTGCAATACACTTATTCTATGATTGTTGTATAGTTCAAGGAAAGCGAACAATTGCATAGCAAGTGTGATACACTCTCTTTGATTGGTTTGGTTAAGCCAAACCTGTTTCGGGGAAGAATTTTTCCCGGGGGGGGGGGGGGCATTAAGTATAGTTAAACAGAGCAAAGTCAAGAGCATACGACAATTCCCTTTTACTGTGATATTGGGAGTGTTTACAACTGCTTAATATAAACGCTTATCAGCTTATTAATGAGAATGAGGGCATGAAGCATAGTTAAGCAGATCAAAGTCCAGATCATACGATAATTTCCTTTTGTTGTGATACTGGGAGTGTTTGCAACTGCTAAATATGTGTTTTTAATTTATAACTTCTTTTAAACTGTTTAAATTAAGCCACAGATTATAAGTAGCTCTTACCATGCAAGTGATTGGGAAAATTGTCTGTACTAAGTTATTTTTACATACACTTAAACTTTAATTTAATTTTTTTTCCGTAAATTTTTATTTCCATTTTTCCAACAATACTACCAACTTTCTCCGCTGCTTAAACCTTTTATAAAACCTATTCCCATCATAAAAGTAGGAGCTACTGGCAAATTCTAACTCGAACACGACTCGATCAAACTAAAACAAATCATATGACAAGTGCAATACACTTACAATATAATTAGTGTACAATTTAAAAAAAGTGATCAATTTCTGAACTGCTTGAAAATACCTTTTTAAGCCATCAATATATTCTTTCCCATTATCTTAATTTGTATTTTGACACACAAATAAAATGACCCCTTTTGTGAGAGGAAGAGAATGGCATCAAAGAGGCAATGCATCAATGCTTATTGTGATGTGTGTGAAACCCAAATGGCTGCTGACAGTGAAAACATGAGAATATTAGTGTTGGAAGGACTTAAGGAATTAAAGATGATGAGTACTTAAATGCAAAGGAACCAAATATTCTGAAAAATCTGCTTTTTTCCCACCATCTTTCTTCATCATCTAAGTATTATTGTACCATCCATATGCAAAGATATATTCCCACGCGCAATTAACACGCTCTTCTCTTCTCTTTAATTGAATTTATGTTTTCTTTTTTTATGAATGATGATTTCTGAAAATTAACTCCATTGGGGCTTGTTTTGTTCAATGATTAAATGTTCTTTTTTTTATTATTATTATTATATAGATGGAAAGAGAAGTAGAAACATGTGTGTTTTTCTAGATATTTCTAATTTTGTACTTTTGTATTAGTGTAAATTAAAGAAAGGTAAGTTCGAATTCGGGAAAAATGTAAGTAATAATTTGTGACTTTGTAAATGTTTAAATTGCCTCTATAAAAATATAACAATTTACCTCTTTATGTTTTTTAAAATGCAGCAATTAACCTCCCTGTGTTTTCTAAAATGAAGTGAGGTAAATTGGTTTATTTTAAAAAACAGGAGGGGGCGGGGGTGCTAAATTGCTATTTTTTTCATAGGAAAGTAATTTGTTAATTTGCAATATCACATGGGATAAATTGCATTAAATTCGTTTAAATTCATTAAAATAAGGATTTTGTAAAATATAAATAAATATTTAGAATGTCTTTAGTTATGTTTTGGACAATGAGAAAACGAAAACAAAGAGAGCCTTTTTTGAGTTCCCAACATCCCGACACATGTCACATGCACGATACCTATTCTATCTACATATATCTAAACAAATAATTCAATACATATATTATGTCTTCAATTTGTGATTATTTCTCTCTTTTTTCCCCTCTAAAAGACTTTTGAATATAACGTTTTATTTTTTAAAAATATTATTTTCAAAAGTATCCTCTCAATAATTTAAGTAATGATATGAAACACTTACTTTCCGGCACTTCTTTCCGAATTAATAACTAAAGATATACAAAACTTTTGATTTTTCTAAATTACATTTTAAATACTCCAAATCCCACCAACTAATAAAAAACAAATTAAATTTTTAAATAAAGTAGTCGTTTACGGTAGCATCGAAATCAAACCAAATGAGAGGTTTTATGTTTGAATCAGATTACTGCTCATTTATAAAATTAAAAAAAAAAGAATTCATGTGCAAAATTTGCACTTCTAACGATTTAAACTTTTAAATGAAGTGGTCGTTTAACATGATATCACAATCAAATCGAAAAAATGGTCGTAAGTTCAAATTGCACCGTCGCTCATTTATAAAAGAAACGTTTTCACCTGCAAAATTCATATATAAAAAAATATTTAATTATTTTCCTCTCCAACAATTTAAACTTTTAAACGAGATAGCCGTTGAATAAACGAAAAATTCCTCAATCTATCCCTTTCATATTTGCCTTGCTTAAGATGATATAGACTAAAGCATCAAAAGATAAATACCACATAATTGTTTTCATTTGAATTTTACTAGCAAAGGAAAAGTTCTTTCTAAAGGTACAATTTATATATAATAAGATATGTTGAGCGAGCAAGAAACGGTGGGATGGTACTTGATTGTATCTGCACTATGCATGGTGGAGCATGAAAAAGTGCAACTTTATACCCATCACGGCCGGGTGGGCCGATGCCTTGTAAAATTTAAGTATAAAAGTTGGAAACTTTAGAGACTTATAGCTAGCCCACAAATTATTAATACATGATTTCATCTATAATGGGGAGCACAACAAGACTAGGGCCTCATCCTTTGAGTTTTATTATTGTTCCACTTTCCTTAATTTTGGCAAGAGATAATAGTAGTCAATCAACTTTGATAAATTTAATTTGACACTTGGGTATATTGATTCTTATGAAATTTTAAAAATAATGACCATAGATCAAGACTAAAAAAAATTGAACATATATATATATATATATATATATATATATATATATATATATATATACTTAGAGAATAAAGTGTACTATCTTGGAGATTTTTTAAATTAATTGTAATATTATCCCAAAAATATATAATCCGAAAATGCACTTATCGGATGAATAAAAGCTCTGGTGATTTTCCTATATGAAGATGTAATATTTGCAAGTCCTATATGGTTTATTCTGATTGTTGTGTTTATTGAAGAAATGAAAGGGAAAATTCAAATTAAAATTAGAATAATGGTTGAAAGTGATGTTGAAGTGATGAAAATCATGTGGATTGCAAAAAATAAGCTGAAAGTAGCCTAGAAATTGAAAGAGAATGAGAGTTGAAGTGTGATAAAATGTGTAACCAAAATGATTGCAACATGTCCCATTGTATAAACGTTTGTAAAGCAAGATTCAAAGGGTGGTTAGAGTGACTCACGCCTCATTGGATAGCTATATATATTAGCTAAATAACAGAAAAAGTAGTTTAGGATTTGGACTTATCTAATTGGAGATATGACCGTTTGACTAAAATTTGCCCATCCTATCTGAAAATCTGTTACTTGCTAGTTAAGAAGTTAATTCCAGTCGAATTATTTGAAGGTTGTTATAGATCGTATGACGTGTCATAAGGTATCGACGACCTATTAACATGTCGTTCCAATTGTGTGTTGGCTCATCTTGCTGGATCGGGCTCGCTTCTTAGGCCTACCAGGTTAGTGAGGATATAGAGAGTCATGGGCTCATTACCGGGCTCATGGGGTAATTACCTTGCTCATAGGTCAATAGGGTCTAGCCTGTTGGGCTGCTCGATGGGGCCCATTCCTTATGTTTGGGCTTTAAAGAGAAAATATTTGAGGGGGCATCATCACTTCCCCTACTCCAAGAGTGTAAGACTTGGTGTTGGGCTGTTGGAGTAGAATGAGATAGTCCTGCAAAAAAAGATTTTTTTCCATCTACATTTGGCCAGCAGGGAAAGTCATGTTGGTTGTTTAATGCCCTTGCCCCGCTTTGCTGTTTGTAGAAGAGTCCTTTTGGCTGAAAACAACTTATGCACATAGATTAAGAGAAATTTATATATATCTACAAAAAAGATTAATGATGAATGTCAAAGATAGATGAGAGGGACATGCCTAGTTTGTGTGTAGAAGAGAATGGACCTCTTGATTGGTGGTACAATGTTAGGTAGGAAGAGGAACGCTGAGTCCTTCGCGGATGGGACTGTTGGGGCGATTTCATATTTAAGGCAATTTCTTCCCTTTTACCATTTCACGTGTTCATTGCAGTTATGTAAGTTTTCTCCTTTTCTCTTTCTTCTTTCTTCTTTCAAGAACAAATTCTCAGCAAGATTTTGAAATTTTTGTAGGTTTTCGAATTTTCCTACGGCTCCTTCCCGATTACCCTTTGCTCCTTTACCACCGGTGCTTGGGTAACATTCCCTTACTCACTGCTCCTTTTATTTTGCGATCATGTCTATTGGTAGTGTTGGTAAAAAGGTTGTGGAAGAGGTGATGATAGATTTGGTAGCTTCTTCCGAAAAGAAGGGAGAAACGCCCCGCAACCTCTAACTCTACCTTCTACCATGGAGGTGAGAGCAAGGAGGAAAGGAATAGTAGGGAGGGAGTAGAGAGGAAAAAAGTAGAAGATATGCTAATTGGATTAAGGGTTGAGATTTTTAGGGTTTACCATTCCCCCTTTACTGAAGAAGACGCGGTGATCGTTAGGAAAAAGTACAGGACCTGTTGAATTCGTGATTCAGGTTCTTCTTTCTAATGATCCCCAAACTTTCTCCTGAGAGTTTTTTCTGTTTCTATCTGGTCCAATTGAAAGCTGGTTTACGTTTCCCAATCCTAAGGTTTTTGTTGATGTTTTCACTCTATTTAATATTCATTTAAATCAATTGGTCCCCAAATCCTTTAATCTACTATTTGGGTTCTACATTTTGGTGCGGAACTTCAAGGAAACCCCTTGCTGCTCAGTTCCATTTTTTTTCTTGTTTAAGAAGGTGGGTCCTGCCATGTTTTACTTCACTGCTCAAACGAACACTAGGTTTCTTCCCACCGAGTCCTCTGTGAAGGAGTAGAAATAATATTTTTTCTGTTTTATCTTCCCCCACATTCTGGAGGTTTCCAACTGTGTGGATTTTGGTCCCTCCTCAACAACTCAAGTACTTTATTCATAATATCCATGTATTGCTTTCTAGACCTTATTGGACCGCTTGAATGTCTTTCCTTTTGACCCTTACAAGCTAGTCACCATGTTATTCTTCATCTCTTTGGGTTAAGCCTAAAATATGCGGATAAGGACCCTGCTGCCAGTATAATTTCTTATAAAGTTTCGTATGTTGTTTTTACTATTTGTAAGAAAAATTTTCAAATAGGTATTTATATACATTTGGAACTTGATTTTTTTCAAAAAGATATTTTCGAAGATCCTGTAAGACAAGGCCATTAAGGAAGAGAAAATCTCGGTCTGGGCTCCTCTACCAAGCTGTAGCACCCACTAGCGGCACTATAGTGGTGAGTATTCTCGCCTGTGGACAGATTTGAAGATTGAATAGAACGTGATCACTCTCTATTGGACATTGAAATTTGTTTTTGCTTTATCTTCCTTGATCTTTTTCCAACTCCATTTGGGGAATTTTAGCCCTTATTTCCTTCAAAGGGGCCAATATTAACCAATTACTCCAAATATGCATAAATTAATTAGGAATGCTATGAACTAGCCCTAGAATGCTCAAATTTAGCATGTAATTGAGTGATCAAATGCATCCTATCAAATTTCCCCACACCAAAACCATGCTTGCCCTCAAGCATGTCTCGATCTAAAATATATGAATTATTCAAGTGGTCAATCCCTAAACTTCCCTTCATGTAAATCAAAATGTCCCTTAGCCAATATGTCTTCACAGTTTAAGAGGAGATAGCAATCTTGAGAACATACACTAGTAGCACACATTCAACACACAGTATCTCATTGACTATATCAAAGTCAAAAGAAATAAGTCTCAACACTCTCATGAAGGTATCACTCATGTCACTCGAAAAGTGTTTAGGAAATTGGGACTCACTCAAATCAAAACAATAGAGTGCCATGGCCATAGACTTGTTTGTGAATCAAATCTCCAGCACTACATAATGCAAATTAGTGCATAAATCAAAAGGGTCTTAGCATAATTGTAACGGGGCGTTAGGACAGGGTATGACAAGAAAATGTCAAATTATGGCTTACGAGTTCAAAAGGATGATGCTAATTGCTTGCTTCGCCCGACTCATTTTTCTTCTTTTCAAGGTCAATTGGCAATTCCTAAATGCCCTTATCACTTTAATACACCAATTCACAATAAATGTGGTCTCAAAATGTATTACACAAACAAGTTCTAGAATGCACACACTATGTTTGATGCCCTCAATCAAAAAAATGTATGAGCACTATTAAATGCAGGTGCTTTGACTCAAAAGCTCACACAAAGGCTTTAGTGTTTATTCTTGAACATTTTCGTTTAATGCAATCAATGGGACACATTTCACACAATTTTAAATGCTACTAGTGCCATCTCCTTCTACTAATCTCAACTTAAACCACAATTTCCTCTCAATTTCAGAGATATTATACGACAACATTCAGGAAGAATAGTTCAAACCAAAGAATAATTCCCACATTTCATCTTAAGACACATTGGATTCAAGCACAAGTTTAGGTGTAGTTTAAAATTTTAGTTCAAAACAAATCATTCCTCCATAATGAAATCACAGAAAAATAGGAAAAAAATTTCCCCACACCAGTATGATTGCTACTCCATCAATTACAAAAAAATTAAGCACAAACCATGTCTCCTACCAGTCAATGATTATCAGCACAAAAATCTCAAACCAAGAATAAATATCACGGTCATATCAATACACCCCCACACCAAGTACATACATTGCCCTAAACTATATGAATTACTCACCACTCGTCAAGCATGTCTCGATCTAAAATATATGAATTAATCAAGTGGTCAATCCTTAAACTTCCCTTCATGTAAATCAAGAATGTCCCTTAGCTAATATGTCGTCACAGTTTAAGAGGAGATAGTAATCTTGAGAACATACACTAGTAGCACACATTCAACACACAAGTATTCCATTGACTATATCAAACTCAAAAGAAATAAGTTTCAACACTCTCACAAAGGTATCACTCATGTCACTCGAAAGTGTTTAGGAAATTGGAACTCACTCAAATAAAACCAATACAGCGCCATTGTAATAGGCTTGTTTGTGAATCAAATCTCCATCACCAAAAAATGCAAATTAGTGCATAAATCAAAGGCTCTTAGCATGGTTGTAATGGGGCGTTGGGACAGGGTATGACAAGAAAAGGTCAAATTATGGCATATGAGTTTAAAAGGATGATGCTAATTGCTTGTTTCGCTCAACTCATTCTTCTTCTTCAACCTGACTCAAGTGCTCGAAAGAATTCAACTCTTCGACTTTTCTTTTTCTTTTTCCTTTTCTTTCTTTTCTGAATTTTTCCCCTTTTTTCTTTTTGTTTTTCATCGTTTTTTTTTCCCTTCCACCTTTCTTCTCTTCTTTTTTTCCTTTTTTTTTCGTATCCTCATTTCCTTCTTTTTCTCCCTGCAAACTACGAATCTCTTGTAAGCTGCTTGAGTCATTTCATTTCATGTTGTTCCCATAGCAACTTGCAAGCAACCCAATCATCACCATTCTCTTGAAAAGGTTCAAAATTATCTTTAGAAAATAACCAAAAAAATGATAATTCGGCTTGTAACGTGGTTTAACCATAAAAACAAAAGCCAATGCTCAAAATAGTTTTCTAAAGGTGAATTTTTTGTAGGTTCTTTTCAAGGTCAATTGGCTATTCCTAAATGTGTTTATCACTTCATACACCAATTCACAAGAATGTGGTCTTAAAATATTACATAAGCAAGTTCTAAAATGCACACACTAAGTTGGATGCCCTCAATCAAAGAAATGTATGAGCACTATTAAATGCAAGTGCTTTGGCTCAAAAGCTCACACGAAGGCTTTAGTGTTGATTCTTGAACATTTTTAGTTCAAGGCAATCAATGGGACACATCTCACACAATTTTTATATGCTACTAGTAATATCTCCTACTAATCTCATCTTAAACCACCAATTCCTATCAGTTTCAGAGATAATACACGACAACATTTAGGAAGAATAGTTCAAGCTACGGAATAATTCCCACATTTCATCTCAAGACACATTGAATTCAAGCACAAGTTTAGGTGTATTTCAAAATTTTAGTTCAAAACCAATCATTCCTCCACAATGAAATCACAAAAAAATAGGAAAAATTTCCCCCACACCAGTATGATTGCTACTCCATCAATTACAGAAAATTTAAGCACAAACCATGTCTCCAACCAGTCTATGATTATCAAAAGTCTTAAACCAAAAATAAATATCACAGTCATATCAATACACCCCCTCACACCAAGTACATACATTGCCCTCAATGTATGCAGAAAAGACCACACGTAACAAGGAAATAAGAAGTGATAGAGAAGTAGATAACGTCCCTGAATCGTGTGGTGAAGGCAAGTCGTTAAACTCCGGGTGGTGAGGGTATAGGTCCCCCCAACTTAGTCAGAACTGCATCAAACTTGCGATGTAGCCACTCAACAGAACACTCCAAATTATTCAAACAGGTCTCGGTGTCTTCGTGGGAATAAGACTGAGGTGGACGAGCACGACGGTTAGGTCGCTCTTCAAGATCAAGATCAACATATCCGATCCCACTTGGGGTTTGGTGACAGTCGAAAATGTGCATCCGGTGTAAGCATGCCACGTCCAACGGTTCCTCCTCGCAAGCCACGTGCAAGTCATGACAGTTAAGATTCACAGTACCCAAATTCACAGCTAGATGTGTAATCAAATGTCCAAGTCATAAGTTTTTGGAGGATTTAGCAACAATTTGGAACTGGAAAGCAAGCCAAGCACCTAGGTTCATATGCACCTGATGAATCATACTCCAAATAAAAAATAGTTCAAATTTAGCACAAGTTCCCGCCATAGCGCGACGCCCAGAAAAATTAAAAGTTAGAAATCACTGCAAATGCAGACCTTTTGATTGACTTGGGTGATAAATCCAAGTATCGGATGCTAGTGCTTTCCGCACAGCATAAGGTTAGAAAGGTCCATAATCTATCAGGGATTCTTGATAAGCTTGTGTTGCTAAGTGTTCATCATAGACAAAACCCATAGCTACATTAAAATCATTAATGCTGATCTTGAATCCTTTACCCAACAATCGAAAGTAGACAGTGTTTGGTGCAGTGAGTGTAAATGGGTCAAGCTTAGTGAACACAAATGTGGTATAAATTCACAAATTAGTTCCATAAAGACCGGACAACGAATTTGAACAAACTCACGCCATGGTATATTAAACAACAGTGAGTCTACTTTCTCATTTATACCCAATTCGATCAATGATGGAGGGTGGAAAATCTTATCGGGATTTTGGGGTCGAGTTTTAATTACAGAGTACCTCTTTTTGTGTTCCCGAGTTGTAAAAGTGAGGCACCCTTATCTACCTCAGTGCCTCATAATGAAATCATATGTCCTAAAATTTAGTACCAAGTTTGTTTCAATGCATCTTCTAAGAAATTTTTCAAGATGGCTCAAGCATTCATCAAACGAACCCTATATACAGTAAAATCATCCATAAACACCTCGATGCATTTTTCAATGTACTCAGAAAAGATACTCATCATGCATCGTTGAAATATACTTGGGGCATTACATAACCCAAAAGGCATGCGCCTGAATGCGAAGGTACCGAAAGGACATGTGAAAGTTGTCTTCTCTTGACCCTCTTGACCAATGCAATTTGGTAGTAACCTGAAAATCTATCAAGAAAACAAAAGTAAGCTTTTTCAGCAAGTCGCTCCAATGGAAAATGATATTTGCGTGTTGCTAGATTGAGTCGCCTGAAATTGATGCACATGCGCCAACCATTTTGCACTCTCATTGGGACCAACTCACCACTTTGATTTTTCACAACTATCGTGCCTATTTTCTTGAGCACTACATGCACCGGACTAACCCATGCACTATCAGAGATAGAAAAGATTATACCTGCATCCAAGAGTTTGAGAATTTCTTTCATTACCACTTCCTTTAGCGTCGGGTTGAGCTTTCTCTGCGGTTCACGGGATGGCTTTGTGTTGTTTTCCAAGTAGATCCGTTGCATACACATTGCCGGGCTAATTCCCTTGATTTCAGCTAAAGTACATCCTATTGCAGTGCAATGTTCTCTTAGGAGTGTGACCAACCTCTCTTCATGCTCCTTTGACAACTTACTAGATATGATGGTTTGCAATGTTTCTTCGTTTCCCATTTAGATGTACTTCAAATGTTCCAGTAGAGGCTTGAGTTCTAACTTGGGTGTCTGTAAAACAGATGGTAACAATTTAGTATGCGTAGTGGAGTAATTTGACTCATCAAGAAATGGAGGTCTCAATACTTCACTTAGTGATTCCACAAAATCATCCGTGACGTCATTTTCATCCAATTCCATAATTAAATCCAATTCAGTCCCAACAAATTCTTCTTCCACAACATCATGCACAACTGAATCAATCACATCAATTTTGGTAGAGTGCTTGTAATTCATTAGGGTATTTCATAGCTTTAGAAATATTAAACTTCACAAATTTCCCACCAAATTCAACAGATAAAGTACCCTCATCTACATCAATCTTAGTTTTTGCAGTTTTCATGAATGGTCTACCTAACAAAATTGATGCAGGATTGTTTACACCTTCTACTCCCATCTTTAGAATGTAAAATTCCACAAGAAACAACAAATCATTTACATTCACTAACACATCTTCAACTAGACCCATGGGACGCACATAAGAACGATCAGCTAACTGAATTATCACATTCGTATCTTGTAAGGTACTTAGGTTCAATGCTTGATAAATAGAATATGGCAGGCATGACATTAATGGATGCACCCAAATCAAGTATGGCATGTTTAATTCGTTTATTACCAATTATGCAAGGGAGTGTGAACACACCTGGGTCCTTGCATTTTTCAGGTAATTGACGATTGATAACACCTGAAACGTTCTTACCAAAGATGATTCTTTCTTTGTCTTTCAACTTTCTCTTATTGGTGCACAACTCATTTAGATGTTTGGCATATTTTGGAATTTGCTTTATTGCATCCAACAACGGAATGTTGATTTCCACCTTCTTGAAAGTATCCAAAATCTCCCTGTTATGCTCTTATTCTTTAGATTTGGACATCCTATAGGGAAATGGAAAAGCACAAGTGTTAGATGGAGGAGGTGGAATGAGATTAGAGTCTACCTTATCATGCAGTGCATCAGTGTTATGAAGAGCATTTTTCTCTTCTAGTTTTCTTTGGTATTGGTCCAGTTGGTTGAAGCTCCTCTCCACTCCGAAGTGTTATCGCACTCACATTCTCCCTTGGATTTGTTTCTGTTTGAGAGGGTAGCTTTCCAAATGCTTAAGCTTCCAACTTACTAACGGATGTGGTGAGTTGAGAGATTTGGTTGCCTAGTGTTGCAAGCTTGCCCTTGTCTCTTGTAAACCCTCCCTTGCTTCTTGCAATCCCGTCGTGGTGTCCTGTTGAATTTGTTGAGTCGTGAGAGCAAGGAATTTAACAATATCTTCTAGACTCATACCCGAATTTGGGGACTTAGATAGGGCTTGTGCAGGTGTCGAGACAGGCTAGTTGAAAGACTATGGGTGTGGCTTTGATTGCTCACCTTGATTTTTATAACTGAAGTTTGGGTGGTCTCTCCATCCCAGATTGTAGAAATTAGAGTGGGGATCGTATCACAGTTGAGGTCGCCTGGGAAATCCTCCTACGGCGTTCACGTTCGGCATTACTCCTTCTTGTAGTGAGGGGCATGCGTCTGTTAGATGTCCACAGTTTGAGCATATCCCACAAACTATCGTTTCTTGCCTTTGTCCTGCAGCCATTTGATGCACAAAAACAGTTAATTCTGAAAGCTTTTCTACCAAATGATTAATGCTTACCTCGTTCACCCTCTAGGCACCTCTGTCCGTGATATCCATACTGTCTATAATTTTCAGCTATGGTAGAGATCAAATCTTATGCTTCATCTGGGGTTTTGTCAATTAAGCTCCTCCACTGGCTGCATCTACCATACGCTATCCATCCTTGAGAACCCCTCATAAAAGTATTGAATTAGAAGTGATTCAGTGAACTGATGATGTGGGTAGCTAGCAACGAGCTCTTTGAACCTCTCCCAATACTCGTAAAATGACTCGTTGTTCAACTGTCTGATTCCGTAAATTTCCTTCCGTAGGTGGATGACTCTAGAAGCTGGGAAAAATCTTTGCAAAAATTGTTGTTTCATATTCGCCCATGTCTCAATAGAACCCGAAAGAAGATAGTAAAACCAGTCTTTCGCCTTGTGTTTTAATGAGAATGAAAAGGCTCTCAGATTCAACTGCTCATCGGTTATTCCATGGGGCTTAATTCCTGCACATACTACATTGAACTCTTTCAGATGCTTGTGCGGGTTCTCCCCTGCGAGGTCATGAAAAGATGGGAGTAAATGAATTAGTCCAGATTTTAATTCAAAATCATCGTTAGCATCAGAATATGTAATGCACAGAGGTTGTCGATCGGAATTTGATGCATTCAATTCCGTAATGGTTCTCATGTTATTGGCTGCTATCTCAGTCTTAATCTCCTCAAAGATGGATCCTCCTCCTACAATCAAGTGTACGTCAAGTTTTGCCCAAATCCTTCGTTGCTTGGTCTCCTTCCTTAGACGATGCGCGGTTTTCTCGATTTCTGGGTCTGCAATTCACCTATGCGAGCACGTGGCATACAAGTAAAGAGATTAGCAACAAAGGAAAGATAACAACGAGACTAAGAGACTAAAGTATTTCCCTGGCACCGCGCCAAAATTTTGGCCAGTTGTTGAAGCCGTCAAAATTAATTACTAATTAAAAAAAACTGTAACAGTAGTGGAACCAGGTCGAATCCCTAGGGAACTACGAATTAATTTCTCAGTTTTAGTTGAGTAACCAAATGGGGGGGGATTTGGATTGATATTATCTACGAATTAATAAAAACTAATAGAAAGTAATGATAAATTATTGAAAGAAATCAAGAGGTAAGAATTTCGACCCAAGGGAATGTGTCACCCAATCATTATGTTCATCATTGATCGCTTAAGAATAATTTCACAATCGAGCATTCAACTTTGAAATCCATTAGGATAGCTATAATGAATTCCTGTTTTTCTATTGTAATTGACTTGACTCAAGCATCTAAGTCAAAACTTATTATCTTAAGACTGGGCACGGTAGCGTTCTATATCAATTCAATAATAGCGTTTGCATCAATGAAAACAGTTGAACCTAGATTAAACAATTGAGATAGCTGCAATTATCTAACCTAGTTTTCTTCTCCCCACAAATAATTCATGTAAAGCACATAACTAATTTGGTTTCTACTTGTACCATTCATTCATGACAATTACAGATCACTCAACTCATGCATAGCATTAGAACAATTAATATCGAAACAAATTGTCAGATCTATCAATAAGAATCATTCCATAAGATATAAATCAAGACAAAAAATACTTAGTGAAATCAGATAAAAATCAAGATCTCAAAACATAAAAATTAGGTTCAACGTCTCCCTTGAATCAGAAAAGAGATTTAGCTACACAACATGTTTGTAGCAAAATCAAAGATTACAAAAGAAACATAAACTAGAGAGATTGAAAAACTAATCGACGAGGCCGACTTTCATTTCTTCCTTTGCTCTCAAGCTCCAGATGATAAAAAATCCATCTTTCTTCCGTTCTTTCTCTTTTATTTTCTTCAGCAATTTTTGAATTTTTCATAAACAAGGAAAGAAATCTCCTTCAACAACTTTCCAAAATAGCTTCTTTCACAAAACAGCCTTGCATACGGAATAGGGCGTGATCAGGCCTTAACTGATGTTGAAGTCAGTTTGTGTTCCCATTAGTGGATAGCTTTGAAGATTGAATACGGCGTGATCACGCCCTATTGAACATTGAAATCTGATTTTTCTTTCTCTTCCTTGATCTTTTTCCAACTCCATTTGGGGCATTTTAGCTCTTTTTTCTTCAAATGGGCTAATGTTAACCAATTACTCAAAAGATGAAAAAATTAATTAGGAATGCTATGAACTAGCCTTAGAATACTCAAATTTAGCATGTAATTGAGTGATCAAATGCATCCTATCAGACTCCTCTACCAAGCTGTAGCACCCCCTACCGGCACTATGATTATATCTCCCCTAAATATCTAAAGTAAACCATGTTTATACATATAATTATGCACATAATCTTGTCCCTATGGAGTATATATATATATACATACATATATATATATATATATATATATATATATATATATATATATATATATATATATACAGACACGTAATCCCATCATCACCACTAGCATATTTATGAACTCATCAACAAGATTATACGTGTGTCTATCAAATACCACAAAATAGAATTGTTATAATTAGTTCACATGCCATACTCATTTTTCATCCATATTTATATAACCCTAAAAGGTGATTTCTATTTTTATTGATAGGTGAGGAAAGAACTGCATACTTGCCCGGCTTGACTGAAATGCAAGGTTTGGACCTAGTCCTTGGTAGGTAAAGATCTATACTTGAAAAATATTAGCAGATAAATGAGCCCCCAACTCAGTAAGTAAACAATCAATCACCTATACATGCATGTCAAGTATTTTTTTCAAACAAAATAAGATGAACAACATAAGTAGAATATAATCAACTTTAATTTCAACATGAATAACTTTATTTCATACGCAATCAACTCATAACAAGACAATCAACTAAACTCCTCTTTTCTTAATTTGCTTACCAGAAGGTGATATAGTGTTTTTCTCCACCAATTCAACCTCACCATTTATTACATAATATTTAAGTGAATTCCCTTGACATGTCACGCTCATCATTCTCATTTCTCATCATATCACTTTTAGTTCGCATCAAAGCTCTTTTCATATCCCATCATAGCTCTTCTTATATCACATCATTGCTCTTTTCACATCGCATCATAGCCCTTTTCTTTTCATTTTGCGACAGGATATTCAACAACATCAAGTGGTATTTAAATCATCCACCACCCATACAATTTCATATTAATAAATTTTAGCACGAGTCACAAACTTACATATATAAAAGTAGTATCACAAGGAAATAAAACATATATCGATAATACTAATTATTTACTTATCTTACTTTTCACCAATTAATCGTTTACCATAGTTCCATATTGTCTATTTCTAAACTTTTTGAATCTACCATAACTATAAATTTTTTCTTGATTTATTATTTGTCCTTTTTTTTAGTATTCATAATCTAATTATGAGATAGTGTTAAAGTTTGTGTTTCAACCCAGCACGTAAGAATTTGATTCTATGTCAAATAAAATAGCTTTAATGATAAAAAAATTTTATTTAATCAATAATCGTCCAAAAATAAATAAAAATATTATTTTGATCATGCTAGTTTACAGAAATACTATCCTAACATGATCATTATCAAGCCTAACTCGTAGTATCCTTTGCAGCAACAACACCACTATCGCTAAGTCTTAGGACCGTCTATTTTGGCTTTCTACTCCTCATCATACCTATACTATTCACATATTATGAATAATTTGTATCCAAAACTAAGGGTAGAATAGTAATTATGTTAATACTCAGTTTAAAGGTTTACCTTCATCAAAGATAGGCTTAGGACACTACTTCTTTCAATGGCCCCTTTTTCGAATCCTTAATTGCCGAGCCTTCTTCCTCTTTTCTTTACCTTTGTCTGCTGCTGCAACAGGAGCACTGAAGTTCTAGCAGCAATTGATGATGTCTTAACCTTCTTCCTCTTCTAGAGTCCAACCCCCATGCTTTTCGCTTCCGAAGCCTCACCAGCTAGTACCAAAGACCTAGATTTTTCAATTGTCGCGTAATGGACCAACATACTTATCAACTCATGAAGGCTTTTATCAAGTCTATTCATGTTGTAGTTGACAATAAATTGATCGAATTTGTGAAATAGAGACTAGATAACGTCAACGTACGTGTCTTCCCTCTGAAGATTAGCGTGGAAGTCTTTGATCTTCTCCACAAAGGATAACATCATTATTCCATGCTCTCATACAAACGATTCTTCGGTCATTCTAATGCTGAAGAATGCCTTCATCATGGCATATCTAATATGTTATTCTGGTACCGCATAAATATCTTTCACTTGGATCATTATCGACTAGATATCATCACACCTTTCGTACTGTTTCATATTATAATATCTTTCAAAGTATTTTTTTAGGCATTTCAGAATAGGAAGGTGGCCTGTAGCCGTGCTAAGAAACATTGACTTTGTGGGATCGATCATTCCATAATTGATTCCACTCGTCGAAAGAGTATGCAGCAGATTGAATCGGTCCTTTAGCTCTATTACCTTGGTAAAATATTTTTGTTGATCGAAGTTGTGAATAAGCACACTCCCTATGTTTTTTCCATTGACTTCTCTCCAATAAACCTGTTTAGTCTGGGGGAACGCTTTAAATAGATCTGGCCATCTGTAATCTAGTTTGGCAACAAACCTTCCATCCTACAGGATCCAATCATTATAAAGGAAATAATTAATGTTTCAACTAGAAATATATAACAATATACAAACTACATAATTGAAGTGTAATTTTAGTTCTATATTTTCTTTCTTTTTTCATAATTATAGCCATAACTAGTCCAATAACACAACTATGGTCATAAGCAAAAAGAATTCCATCATTAATTTTTTTACGAAAAGTACATATTGGGATGCGGCTATTAAATCTCGTTAGTTAATTATTGGTCACAATACCATTAAGCTGCAATTTTAATCCCATATTGTATATAGAGGGATTTTTTATTTCCAAAATTGATCAAAATTGTCTGACAAGAAATATAGTTAGTACATTTACGAAACACTAGAAAAAAATTACTATTGGCTACAATATTAGTGGCAATGGCTAAAAACTATGATAAATGACTATTATTAACTACGATTAAATAAAATCAATGCAAAAAGTAGCTTTTTTACCATTGAAAAATCATGTCACGGTTAAGAGCCATGGTCAAATAGCCATGGCAAATCTTTTAGCCACCCCCACAAAAACCACGGCTAACAACCATTGTGTAGCCGTGGTTAATAACTATTTTCTACGGCTATTTATAATTAACCATGACAATTAACTATAATGAAATATTATAATTTTCTTCTAGTAAAATATTAGTAGACAATGCATATATTAATGAATGAATGAAGATTACTGTCATATGTAAAGACCTTGAAGGTGTTGAAAGGATATTTTTTATTTAGATCGTAATTCATCAGAGGATGCATTAATTAATGAATAAATGGAAATTATTGCCCTATATAAATACCTGGAAGATGTAGAAAGGATGCTTTTTATTCATATTACAATCAATCAGACGATGCCCATTGTTATCAGGGCACAAACTATGAACTGTGAAATTTAGTGGAGTTGTAATACACTGTGCACGATTAGTAGTCAGACAGAATGAGGGAGGCCAGTGTTCAACCAGTTTAAAATGTTGAAATGTTTTGCAAGTTTCACTAATAGAAGATAGCAAAATAAATGTGATCAAGTAAACAAATTTGTTAGCCATCTTTAATAATATTTTTTAATCAACTAATATTCCACTTGTCCCACTATATATATGTAAATATTCTTAGTTGGTAATAGTTTTTGGTAACCCTCATAATCAATATTTTTTTCTATAGAGATATGATTGGTCGAAAACGCATGTCCCACTACATATATGTAAATATTCCTAATGCGTACAGACAAATCATGGACTTTATACAGGGGCTAGTGCATAAGGACAAGTTCAAGGAATTGGACGATGATGTAAAGTTGAAAAAGAAAAGCTAATAGTTGGAGCAAATTGATTGCTTGTTTCCCAAAGGAATGGGAAAAAAGAATCTGAAAATATAGAGTTAGATAGCTGCAATTATGTCCATTGCTTCAAGAGTAAGGGTAGAACTTGATTCTGTCATTCTGTTCAGGCATTTCGTTAACATTTCTTTTTCTTAAAAAAATAGTTATAAAATAATTTTACTAATTGTAAATTTTTTTTAAAAATATACTTAATAAAAATGATTTATTTAACTACTAATATCATAATTATATATAAATTATAACAATTGGAATTTAATTTATTAAGATTTTTCATAAAGTGCCCGAATTTATATATTTTATTGTTGTTTCTAAAGTTGATGTACGAAGTTATATATTGTATTATGCTTTATAGTACCTTTTCAAGAGTATAGATTATTTATTATATGTTGAATTTTAACAAGTTGTCTGATTTTGCTGAGGTATAGTAATATAGGATTTTTTAAATTGGGAAAAAAGTTTTCTAGTCATTTTGTTATTATAAGCGCTAATGAAAAATCTCTGCCAAATAAGCAATGCCGTGAAAAAAAAAAGAGGATATTTGGTGGTTTTATACTAACTGGATTTTTTATCTCTTCTCTGCCATGTAATTGAGTACTTGCACAAACAAAAAAAAAGAAGTGAAATGGCATAAAAACAAGCCTTGAAATTATATTTCATACTAGCTTTCGTGACACCACATCTCTGTGTATGTCATCAATTGTCCGCCAACGCTTCCTACTTCAAGTTGAATCTTCCTACTTCAAGTTGGAGCCAGAAATCAGTTTTATTTCCTAGTTCATATATGACTACAAATTAAATTAGCATCTTCAAAATCATGTAATTGAAGGATGTTGAATGTTATGTTCGGATTTAGTCGGCCCTGACTAGGCTAATTAATATATACTTTTATCATGATCATATAATGAGTAAAACAAAGTATATTGTAGTTTTCTGATTATGATATCGTTTTTTTAATTAATTTTCAGACAGTTCAATCAAAATATCTAGATCTCGTTGGTTATATGAGTCTAGTATGATGCTGCAAGTTTCGGTTATCCTCATGCCAATTTTCAAACTTTTCGAGCGTCAAACATTCTCCGGGTAAGTACTCTTCTAGCAAAGTCCCAGGTAGAGACTTATAAAAAATATAGATTTGGTTCTCAAAATTGGGGACTATCGTCAGATTCTTCAGCCAATTTTTCACGGCTAAGAGTCATGGTCAAAACGCCATGGCAAATGTTTTAGCCATCCTTGCAAAACAACGGCTAACAACCATTGTGTAGCCGTTGTCAATGATATTTGCTACGGCTATTTATAATTAACCATGACAATTAACTGTAATTAAATATTATAACTCTTGTAGTGAAATATTAGTAGACAATGTATGCATTAATGAATCAATGAAGATTATTGCCATATGTAAATACCTTGAAGGTGTTGAAAAGATGCTTTTTATTTAGATCGCAATTCATCAGAGGATGCATTAATGAATAAAAGAAAATTATCGCCCTATATAAATACCTAGAAGGTGCAGAAATGATGGGTTTTATTTGTATTGCAATCAATCAGAAGATGCCATTTGTTACCAGGCCAAACCAGACGCTCCAAAAGTTTGAAAAGTGGCATGAGGATAACCGATACTCGCAGCATCGTACTAGGCTCGATAACCAATGAGATCCAAATATTTGATTGAACTGTCTGAGAATTAATTAAAAAAGATGACATAATAATTAGAAAACAACATTATACTTTATTTTATTTATTATATGATCATAATAAAAGTGTATATTAATTAGCCTGGTCGCAAAAGTATCAATCAATTTATACAAAGTTGTAAAAATTTGTGGATTATCTAACAAAGTAATATTTAATCAAGTAAACAAGTAATAGATATCCCAATCCCTACTTATATGCGATCAGAAGTCCTGAATGAATCCTTTGTGCCCTTGTCCTGATCTACCCTAGTAAACACGCCCATATAGTATTTTGTTTGTGATTGAACTATGTATAGTATATAGTATTTATATTTTATATTTTAAATAATAATTATAAATTTAATGAATAATTAAATGCACTGTAGTATTGTGTATAAAATGATTTCGTTAGACTTTATATTTGGAGTGAAAAAATATAATATATAATTCAAATAATAAATATTTTGAATTAAGTATGTATTATTGGTATATATTTTCAATTAATTCATTCAAGTAGAAATAAATTTTAGTACAAAATATTTAAATAGTTAAAGTTGAAAAAAATTGTAAGTAATAGTTAAATGCACAGTATGTGTTGAAAATATTCTTTAGATTTTATATTCGAAGTGATAAATTTCAATAGATAATTGAAGTAATAAAAAATTTGTATTAAGTATGTAGTACTGGTATATTATCCACAATATAGAAAATTGCTAAAGTATTTTATTAAGGTAGAAAATTTTTAAAAAATTTTAATCACTGGCATTAATTAATATTGAATACTTCTAATTATTAGTTTCATAAATTAATAATTATTTTTTATATATAATTATTAATTAAATTTAAGATATATTATATATTATATAATATAAAATATATATATATAAAAGAAAACTCATTTGCTTTGCCCACCTCCAAAATGGGCCAAAACCACAAACAATCAAAAACATATCTAGACAAGATGTAAAATGTTGCGATCCAAACGTTAGATTGGTTTTGGCCCATTTTGGGAATGGGCCAAAATCGAATCCAAACACAGTGGTAAATATGTTACCTAAATAGCAAAAAAAAAAAAAAATCCTTCCCATTAAAAAAAATGAATAGTTGTTTACACGCTTCAGAAATGAAAGTAGGATATCATTTTAACCTATTTTCAACCTTTGATCATTTTGAATAGAGAAAATTACCCCTATCTCATTGAGTTATCCCATTTCTTTATATTTTTTAATAATTCTTTACTCTTTTCACATTTTACAAAAAAAAAATATTATAGATACTAAATTATTTGTGTTCATGAAATCTTTATAAGTAAAAAGTATTATTACATCAAATTAAATTTTTATACATATTTTACATATAAAAAATATCAAATATTTAAGATTATTTAATACTTATAAGTTTTTAAAATTAATACATTATTGTTTCCCTAAATATCATAGGTTAATTTGATTTTGTGTTGAATATATTTTGAAATTATATTATTTATATAAATTATAGTAAATAAATTTTAATATAATTATATTTAAATATAAAAAATGCATATTTAATTAAATATATTAAAATTTAAAAAATTAAAAAGTAAGAATTGAAAAAAAAAGAGCACATCATCGTCTTCCCCAAGCCCCCGCCACGCGCCTCTGCTTCCACCTTGAGACCTCCGCCTCACCACCATCTCCGTGTGAGCAGCGAGAGGTGTTGTCGCCCACACGGATTTGGGCGGCGACGAACATTGTCGCCACCTAGATCTAGGCACGACGTCGCTGCCCCAATTTGGGCGACGACCCCCGTTGCTCACTACAGTGGTGGCCGGTGGAGGTGGAGTGGTGGCCCTCCACCGACATATATATATATAGTACATATATGTATATATAAATATATATTTTATGATAAATTTACATAAATATATAAATACAAAATATATTTTTAAAATATATAAAATTTGGATAGTTCATTTATAACTATTTAAGATCAGTGATTATTAAAAGCTGATTAGATCTTAGGTTCTAATGCGATTATAAAAGATTCAATGATCATTAAACTAACAATAATTTATAATATATGACAGTATAACAGGAAGTTACAAAAAAAAAAAAAAAATTAACGCCATTAAGCCAAATAAATGATAAGAGGAGAGTGCAAAATTTCAAAAAATACAGAAACGTTTTTGTTTATATTTTTAAGACAAGAAATTTTTAGTTGAATATTCAAGGGGTTTTATGTAATTTTCATTTTTTATTAGTGTGTTGATACGTGTATTTGACATATCATGCTCATCATCATTATCCGTGACTAAACTAACTAGTTCATCGTAAGACTAACCAATCATTAATAATGGATTACGGCCCCATGCCCCCAGATCCTCCCTTTCTACATTATACCTCTTTTCATTTTTATTTTTTTAGTGTAAATTACAAAAAGTTTTCATAAAATTTAGTATAATTATAAATATTTTATTATTAAATAAAAATTATAATACCCTTAACTTTAAGGATTGTTTATCAATTAGCTAAATTCGTTAGCCTGCATTAAATTTTTAGTGAATTGATCACAATCCCTTGTGGATAAAAAATTACAATTTTACTTATTTTTCAAATTTTATGAATTTTTATAAACTAAGTGGATAATTTTCTTATAATATAAAAAAAAATTCATTCACCCTCTTTCAATTTTCGTAATTTATAATTTTTTTTAAAAATACAATAAATATAAAATTTACAATTCCAATCCTCTATTAAAAAATTACATAGTTTTATTAAACATAAAAAATATATTTATAAATTTTTAAATAATAAAAAAAATATTCATACTTACGTTCAAATTTCAAGAAAATTTATAGTCGTTTAGCCTTTTCATTATTATCCCTTGCTAGAAATAATTGCTTAAAATAATACTAATGATTGTTATCTTCATCATCATATGATGCCAGGTTGAAAGTTGTAATGATGCACCATATTTGTATATTGTCCCACCATGATGGGATTGGGGGTGGGGGTGGCTTTTGAAAAGAAACCGATAGGGAGATCAAGAAGCATCTTCCTACATTATTAATTGCATATCAATTAAAATTGGTCTCTAGACGTCTCGACGTCTATATTAATCTATACTATATAAAAAAAATATATTTTTACTCATAAATAACGATTATTTATATCGTCGTATCAATTTTTATATTTATACTATATAAAAAAAATTATTTTTAAATTACAAATGGTGGTTACTTACACCATCGCATTAATTTTTTATAAAGTCAAAAATGACCTTGAGCTAATAATATAACTAACTTATTTAAGTTTTTAAATTTTATTTTAATTGATAATTAATTTTTTCTTTTTTTAAATTTAATATATTGATTTATATATTTTACTCTTATAGAATATATTTTAAAGTGTGAAAAATATTTATTATATGCACGCAGAAACAACGTGCCACGTTGGCTAGCATATAAAAATGAAAGCCCCTCCATACTCACAAATCGTTGTTAATGACATCGTCGTACCATTTTTTTTAAAATAAAAATATCTTTCAACTGATAAGGTAACTAATTTATTTAAAATTTTAAATTGTACATTAATTGATAAATTATTTTTCTTTTCTTTATTTGTTTGTTTTAATGGAATATATTAATTTATCTATTTAATTTTATTTATAATATGTTATGGACTGAAAAATATCATATATTATATACACACAAAAACAACGTATCATAATAACCAGTGCTATGTAACATGTCAATTAAAATTTGGTCCCCGGATGTCTCCACTACTACTGTTGGTCCACAAGTATGTGCATTCGGTACGACCGAATCGAACTGCAAATTCGATAACCAAAATTTTGGTAGGCCGAAATAGCATACCGAATCCCAAATTTTTGAATTCATTAAAAGAATCCATTTGATTTGGTTAAAAATTGAATTAATCAAATCTCTTGTTTTTTTATTTAAAAAAAAAAAGTTGTAGCAATGGCACAATTTCAAATTTACTTGTCAAACTACAAATAATTCATTTTCAATTCTCGATTCCAATTCATAAATACAAGAAGAAGAAAAAAAAAACATATGAACCCAAATCCAGTATTAAAATCATCAGAAAATCCTATGTATAGAAAAAGTAATTAAATCAAATAAACCTTCCGACACAAGCATCCAATTATTTTTAATTAAAATAAATAAATTGCAAATACAATTATTCCTATCAATATTAATATTTAATAAAAACTATTACAATATTTATATTATACTCAATAACACCTACTATTACAATAGATAACATTCCACGCACCTAACGGAGTTCGAATCCATGACCTCTAAGATCATGGAGATTCGACTTCTTTCATCCACCCCAAAAGAATCCAATATATATGCACCAGCAATCCACGCACAAATAATGCATGAACAAATAAAAATTTATATATATATAAATAAATATATATTAAAAAAAGTTTGGTGGCCTATTCCGTTCAATCCGATAACCAAAATTGAAACCGAACCAAACCCAAGAACTAGATTTCGGCACAGTTGGATCAATTACTAAATTGTGCCCATGCAACAACAAGTGAACGTCTGTAAAATTCATGTTACATTCAATACTATGTGATGCATTGAGTATTTGAATAATTGCCGCTCGCTCTTCATTTTTTTTTTTTCGAAAAAAGGAGCAAATTTCAGTCACGAAACGATTCAAACAGTTTCATTTTTTTAAGAATAGAGTAAATTTCAATCATCAAACTACTCAAAATATTTAATGTACCACGCATAGAGTATCAACGCCTGCATAGCTAATAATGAATTGAAATCATTACAATATTTATACAGCAAACGAAATATAGATGAATTGGGATGCGAGAAAAAGAGAATTTATAATTAATCGAAACTTTATTTTATCTACAAATTATGAAAATACTACAACAAAACTCCCCCCAAATCCATCAACCCCTATACTAAACTATTACCCCTATTTAAAAGTCTATATCATATACACACATTTCACTCTCTCAGCCACTTGAATTTTCCATTTCAAATCCTATTCCATCTTCTATTACATTTAACGCATGCGGCAGATGTGCAAAGATCGACTTGTTTATTTTATTTTTAAAAAAAATATATTCGTACCGCGTAGATATTAAATAAAGACACCAATATATTTTTGTCCTATAAATTTAAATCGTTAATACTTTTGATTTTCATGAATTTAGTTATGAATATCTCATATTTAGTCCCTTTTCAATAAATTTAATTCGGCATTAATAATTTTGATCTCCTTTACAATATAATAACTTTCAATTAAATTGTTAGGATCAAAATTATCAATACACGATTAAATCTATCAAGAAAATAATCAAAATATGATATTTTCAGGGCTAAATTATAAAAAAAAAAAAGAAAAAGAAAAGGACAATATCTGTAAATTGAGTAAATTACCGAACCAAAAGTCTAATAACTTAAAAGTTACAAACCCAAAATTGTAATTTGCCTTAAATAAAATAGAAGATGAAATAAGACCTAAAATAAAAAATTCAATGCCTCTAATTTGGAGGGGGACACAAAGAACAAGAACAAGAACAAGAACAAAGTGTTAATACAGAAATGTACATTTATATACAGCGTAACAGCTAGAGGAGAGGAGGAGGAGGAGGTGGGGCGGTGAGAAGGCGGTGGGGAGTGGAAGGAGGAGAAGCGAAAGGGAGATTGCGTAGTATGAGGAAACGAACCCGCCGGGGAAACGGCAGAGGCGCGTCTTGCAACATGTGCTCCAGCACACGCGCCACCACCACCGTGTACTCCTCCAGCAGCTCCGCCACTATCGCCACCAGTATCATGCTTCCCGGCTCTTTTCCTGCTTCAAGATGATGATGATGATGATGATGATGATGAGATAAAGTCGCTAATTGTTTATCAGTTCCACTTTCACTTAAATAGCTAAGAATCGTTAGTAGAACAGAAGCGGATAGAGAAAACAGGGTGCAAATAAAAAACGTTTTTTCAAAAAAAAACTGGCAGTAATCCGACGGCGGAGAGAGAAAAAGTGTTCGGAGGAAGAGTCAATACCTTGGGCTGATTTTGGGCTTCCACGTGTCCTCCCATCCCCACTAATAATTAATATCTTCTCTGCTGCGCTGGTTCTTATCTTTGCAAAAGCTAAGAAGAACAATGTTTTAATTGTTCTCGAACATACAAAATAAGAAAACAATATTTTTGTTGTTTTCGAACATACAAGAACACTTGTTTCATTAATGTTTTTAAGTGATTTTTTATTTTTATTGGGTTTTTGTGCATTAACAAAATATATTTTTGTATTATACTTAACTAAAATTTGGTGTAATTATACATAAATTTTTCACCATTCTAAAAAATTTAACAAATAAGTCTTTTCATTAGTTGAAATTCATCGAGTTTACTAATTTTAGTAAAAAGACAGGACAAATTCATATATATCTTGAATTGATTTATAACTAATTTATTGCATATTAAATAAATATTTTATGATCAAATTATTCATATACCTCTTCACACTGTAATGCGAGGATGTATATCTTCAACATTATAAGGGTAATTTAGATAGAAATAAATTATTTGACCTGAATTAACGTTGTAATAAGTCAATCAAGAGTGAATATTAATTTCATTCAATCTTTTTGTTACCATCAATAAATTCAGAGAACTTCGACTAACAGATGAGCTTATTTGTTAGGCGGAAGTAAACCTCATAGGTACTAAATTATCCCTAATTATTATGATTGAAATTGAACACAATATAACAAATGTTAATTAGCCACTGTCGTGTAACGACTATTATCCGTTTTTATAATTGAGGCCAAAATATTAAGTTTTGCTAAAAGCTATATATAGCAAATCTTTTGGCCATAGGCAAAATCGTGGTGAATGTTGATTCATTGTGGTTAAACCTCAGACTTATACGTTGACTTTATTTAATTGTGGTAGATAGTATTGATTTAATATTCGTTAATATATGATTTATGGTGTATGAAATAATATATTTTTTTATAGTTGTAGGAAATAAAATATTTTGTGGTAGGTTTTCTTGCTAAAAGGACAGAGGGGATGAACATGCGTTTGAACTAAAAGATGTGGTCTTTTCTAACAATTTCTTGAATGAAAAAAAATGTGTTAAATGAATATTTTGAAATTTATGATCCAATTCTCTAAAGATAATCTCATAATATTTAAATAATATAAATTGAAAAATGAAACCAAAAAACGACCTAATTGTTTGGTGATGGGATTGGGAGTTTGGTGGGCTGCATTTGCCTTATCCGCTCTGCAAGTTGCATATCTGAGTCCCTACTTTATCCATCACTGACTACAACTTCAAAACAATGGAACGTGCAGATGAACATAAATCACGAGGAACAGCTTCGCCCAACTCCGTTTAGAACCAAACTTCATGTTTTATGGTTTCTATTTATTTTAGAAAAATCATCCCATTTATGTTATATTCTTTTAATAGTAATATTGCAATTTGGGATATTATAAATGGGAAAATTATCTCTTTATAACAAAAAAATAATTTATCCCCCTATATTTTTTAAAATGCAATAGTTTATCCTCTTGTATTTTTAAAAATAAAACAGTTTACCTCCTATAGACAATGAAGTAAATTGTTTCATTTTAGAAAAAATAGGAGGTAAATTGGTCTTTTTTTTCATAGTGGTGAATATTAGAATAGGTGACCAAAAAGCCAATTAGATCATGTTTTTGTAATCCATTTATGACAATCGTGATATAATATAATATTTATAATTTGAATAAAAGTAATATTCAATCAATGACATAATTCTTGTGTTTACTTATTTATATTAATGCTTTCTTAACTGCACAACAAAGCCCACATGCGAACTGGTTGAGTCCAAGAAGTTGGGTTGCGCATTGGTTGGTAGCCGTGGGACCAATTTATGTGGATTGGTTTGAAATATTTCAAGTCGAAAACCTTGAGGCAGGGCATCGAGTGTTCTACAAAGACTTGCACTAAATGTTGCAGTCGTGTTCAATCGGCAGGAGATGTAGGTCGTTGTGCAATACTTAGTGGGTTGGTTGGTAAGGTAGTCGACTGACTGAGCTGACTCGTGGAAATCGTCATATGAAAGCCTCTTAAGGCTTGGTTGGTATGACTGGGATTTCCAACTCCGATAGTACGAGATTAGTGCTTGGACTTGAGGAACCATGCAGTCACATGCTCATGATTGTTGTAGCTTGGATCTGCCATGCAATGTCTGTGTCGCGAGATAAGGTCATTATAAGTCTTATCTAGTGCAGTCAGAATGTGTAGTGAGGACGATGCGTTCCAACAAAGAATTCATCCATTGTTAGTATCATGACAGTAGCTTCTCCGATACGCTGTAAGACATGTTTTCCTAAGAATATGTGGCCATAGTGGCTGAATAAGTAGGATAGGTTTCCTCGTGACAATTTAGTAGAGTAAAAGGATGTTCCGATTTATTAAGTATAAATGCCTAGTCCAGGATGAGAATCGATGCCCAATTCCATGCCCTAAACTAAGCTCATGAGAAGGTCGGTGGAATTTTTGTATTTGTGTTGTTCACTAGGCTCTTGTTACAATTAATTCTATTTTTGAATGATTGATAGCATTATTCATTGTCAAAAATATTTGCGTAGACAATTGGCCTTTTATATTCGTAATTATTTATTTAATCCAATAATTAGTGATAATACAACGTAGTTCATTATATCGTAGTAGTAGATTATGTTTTGGAGAATACACAATCTAGCATAAATAAATCCCTATATGAATTTATTGGTTAGAATTGTTGTTTTTTAAATCTTAAGGATGTTCCCAAGGTTGATTACTTAGAGAATTAGTTAATAAATGTTCCTTGGCTAATGACAGATACAAAAAAGATGAGGTCATTAGGTTGTACCAATGATCATAATCAATTCATATTTTATGAATGATCGTTATGATCAATAGTGGAATCAAGCAAGATCCTATATTTAACTGAAAAGCTTTTACCATATTTTTTCTCTTTTTAATTTTGTTTTCTAGATCTAGATTTTAAACCCCCCCCCCCCTCTGAAAATTGAGTTGAAACCAATCCCTGTGGATTTGGTCATATTCATTACATTTATGAGTTTTAATGTAGGAATTTATTTTTATTAGATTCGACACCCATCAGAAAAAAGATTCATTGGCTTTCTATGTCCAAATTATGTACTCCGAAACACATGTGGGAATCTAGGCTTTCGGGTTTCAAGGCGTTTCAACCTTGAACTTTTGGCAAAGCATGCATGGAGCTCATTCATACTCCACATTCTCTTCTTAGCCAGTTGTTGGAAGCGTAGTATTTTTCAAACTCAGATTAACTTCATGCGACTTTAGGTGGAAATCTTTTCTTTTTGTGGAGGAGTATTCTGGCTAAGTAGCAAATTATGAGAGCGAGATGTCATTGAAAAATTGCAAATAACCTTTCTATTTGGATTTGGTTAGATATTTAGCTTCCATGGCATCACACTTTCCATTCGTTTTCACCAGTTTTTGTACTTTCGGAGTTGCCATTTGTTTAGTGAACTCCTTCTCCCAAAGGTACATGGTTGGGACATGGATTTGCTTGCATGAATCTTTTGCTCAAATCATGTTGATTGTATTAGTGCAATTCCCATCCAACAATAGATAGCAGGATATAGTTATCTAGCACTATTCCAAGAATGGTGATTTTTCAACCTACAACTCCTACAACTTGGCCAGGTGGTTGAGGATCGATCACTTATAAGTAAATTGCTAGCGGCTCGGCAATGAAAAGTTGGGACTTTGTTGGGAAAATAAGAGTGCCAAATAATGTGAAGGCCTTTTTTTGGCTTGTATGCCAGCAAGGTATTTCTACTTGTGAAAATCTGAAGCAATGGAGAATTGATGGTAAGATGGTTGTCGACGGTGTTCTTCAGCCTGTGAGGATGATAAACATGTTCTCCTTGAATGTGGGATTTCAGTGCCTTGCCTTGGAGTATTGTTTCGAGGTGGGAATATTCCCTAAGGAGTGGTTCCAAAGGCTAAGGAGTAAACTGGAGGAGGGGCAATACACATTTGCCGTCATGTTAGCTTGGGTGATTTGACGGAGTAGAAATAAGTGGGTGATGGAGGATTTGATTCAGTCCCCGATGGAAGTGGTGGTTGTTAGTTAGCGCTTTCTGCAACTGTTGTCTAATGCACATCTGACCTCTTTTATAATACTTGGGAACTATCATCTCTTCCCAAGGATCATAAAGCAATTGGAGTCAAGTGGTGTATAAGGTAAAGACAAACCCACAGGGTATAATAGAAAAATATAAAGTAAGACTTGTGATAAAAGGCTAGAAGAAAAAACATGAAGTTGATTATGATGAAGTCTTTGCACCCAACGTTCGAATGGAGACTATTCGTTTAGTCATTACTCATTACATTGGCAGTTCAAATGAAGTGGAACACCCATCACCTAGATGTCAAATTAGCTTTCTTGAACAGGAGGTGTATCATGTATGTCGAGCAACGTTTGGGGTGTGTCATTGATGGACATGAATATAAAGTCTTAAGGCTAAAGAAGGCTTTCTATGGTTTAAAACAAGCCCTGAGAGCATGGAATAGTTGCATCAACATATATACTTCCAAGAAAACAGGTTTGTTCGTTGCCTTAATGAATATACGCTTTATATTAAAATTCATGATAATGGTATCTTTATGTTGATGATCTAATTTTTACCGGCAACAATCCAATTTTGTTTAAAGAATTCAAGGAAGAAATGTTCTCTCGAGTTTAACATGACTAATCTAAGCCTCATGTCATATTATTTGAACCAAATGAAGGAAGGTATATTCCTTTCTCAAGTAGGATATGTAAAAGAAATTTTAAAGAAGTTAAATATGATTGATCCCAATCCCGTGAATACACCCACGGAGACATGTTTGTAGTTATCCAAGTTTGGAGATGAAGAAAAGATGAATCCGACTTTATTGTGATAGTGACTTTGCGGGAGATATTGATGATAGGAAAAGTACAACTATTTTGTATTTTTCATGGGTGATTGGCCTATCTCATGTTGTTCGAAGAAGCAATCCATTGTAATTTTGTCAACTTGTGAGTCTGAATATGCTGCAACTTCTCGCATTTGTCATGTGTACTATTAATCCTATTGAGACTAATCAGTCAATATAAATGTGCCCCGAAACGAGTATATGCTAGTTGATATAAACATAAAAAAGACTTTACCTTACACAAAGATTGGATCTTTAGCATTTCCTACGTCTCCCACGAATGACCTTCATCCTATCACACAAGAGCAAAGAGGGTGCTCCCTCTATTAAGTCCACACAATACTAACTAAATTCCTTTTTGAGTTTGCTAGAACTCTAGAGGTTGGATGCTAGAACATATATAAGGAAGAGAGTGTTCTAGGCTGTGTTTTTTGGTTTTGGCTCATTCTCGAAATGCGCTAAAACCAATGCAATGTTTAGATTTCATTTTTGGACACCTTAACTAGGTGTTTTTTTTTTTTTCTTTTTTTCTTTTTTGTTTGTGTTTTGGCCTTGGAGAAAATAGCCAAATATAGGGTTCTCAACTTAAACCTAGTGCTAAGACTTACACGCCCTACTCTCCTCTCTTCTTTCATGCGCCATCAACATCTTTCTTCCGCAACGCCGACGTTGTCTGTTCGTAGCCACGTGTCGCCGCCTCTCCTAGCCGCTTCGTCGCCTGTTTTAAGCCATTTTTCCTTCGATTGGCCGCCTATTCTCCAGCATAACAATGAGATGTGTTGCTCTAATTTTCTCTATTCTCCTCTCCAGGCGGGTTTCAAGTTCTGACAAACCCTTGCCATCACTAAAATAGGCTGGGCTGAAAAAGCCAAGTGGCCGATTTCCATAGTTGGGATCACGGGTTTAGAACACGAAAATCTTGTTTAGTTTTATTCTTAATTTTTATTTTTCAAAAATAGTTTTAATTTTATGTTGTTCTTAGTAAAAAATATTTACAACATTTTCTCACCTCAATTATTACCTCTTCAATACACTTTTCAGTTATTAATCTGACCAAATAACAGTGCATATCTATTATAATGCATCGATATAACATTACAAATGTAATTATAAGCTTCATTCTTTTTTAAAAAAAAAAAGTTACACCAATTTGACACTATTTTTTTTAAAGGGTAAATTTCATAAACTTACGTGTTTTCATAATTTAGCTAAAAAAACCATGTGTTCAAAAAATAGACAAATAACTCCCCATATTTTGTATAATATAGCAAAAAACCCATTTCCGTTAGAAACTAACAGAAAGTGTGTAACACTCACATATTGTGCAAGTGAGCCTCATTTTTTTTGGCCTTTCTTGAGATTATTTTAATTGTACAATGTCAATTTTTCCTCTTCCATTTCATGTAGGCAGCGGCCATCGCAACCAAGGAATATATATATATATATATATATAAATTATAGTTTATATTTATTTATTTATATTATATATAGTGTATGTATATTATATATAAATAAAAAATATATTTAATTATTTAAATCTGGACCATTCATTTTCTAAAATTGAAGATCAATGACTGATATAAGAAAGGTATAACGGCAATTCAACAAAAAATTAACGCCGTTAGGATTTACTTAACGGAGGGGGAGAGTATGCAACATTTTGAAAAATACAAGGGTTTTTTGTCTATTTTTTTAACACAAAGGGTTTTTAGCTAAATTATAAAAATACAGAGATATTTTATGCAATTTACCCTTTTTTAAATGACCAATTTGACACTATTAACAAAAAAAAAAAAAAAATATGCAGCATAACCAATTAGCCAAAAAACACATTTTTATTCCACATGAAAATCTATACACAAACAAATATATGATCTTACTAAAAAACTCAAAATTTGAAATGAAAATAAAATTAAACACAATTTTGACTCCTGATAAATAATGATAAGAAGGAAAAGGGAAGGGTTACTCACCAGAGATGGCCAGTTTTCCACAGGTATGTGAATTGGACCAAACAGATTTGTGAATTGTGTGTATGTGAAGAACTCTGGATCTACATATACCTTTTACAGTTAACTTCTTTCTACACAATTAGAATTTATACAAGCAGGTATTCATTTCACTACCACCTCACTATATAATTACAAAAAACTAAAAGATTTTTAACAACAATAGGACTCAGAATTCATGAAAACTAGGACATTTCCACAGCCCAATGAAAACCACTGAAAGAATTATCACAAAATAGATGCTGACGGCATACGCTTTTAAATAGCTTGCAACTCTGCGGAGGACAGCCGATGTTGTTGATATCATAGATGCCATCTTTGCAATGCCATTTTCTTCAACACATTTGAAGGGCAGCTCTAGTCTTGGATCACAGGTTTGAGTAATCCCCTTATTCTCATCCTCTACTCTATCTTCTGTATGCTGAGACTCCGAAGTTTTATTGGTATCTTCGTTGTCCTGCATTCAGCAATTAAGGAACAACAGATGAGGAAAATCATATCGTCTTTCTAAGCAAATTACATGGTTTTTCAGCAAATAAAGATGTAGGAATAGCAAATTAGTCCTTAAGTTCATTTCAGCAGTTGTCATTCTCACGTAATTATCATAGCTTACCTTGACTTTCATGAGTTAATTTACAGGTCCTATTCCAAATAAATCAATGGAACTCACCTTGGTGATAAGTGATTGTGATTCTTGTTCTTCACTGCTGCTGGCATCGTTGGATTCTTCACAACTTATGGAGTTTGATCCACTTTCCATCAACAGACGAATTCTCCTAGACGTAGTACCCTGGGTAGTAGAGCTCAGTATACTTGGTTGATCCCGTGGCTGACGTGATCGAATCTTGATTCCAGTTCTACTAACATGAGTATTACTATCTTTTATTTGATATGAATGGTAAAATGAATCATCCAGTGAGCCGGAAACTACATCAACAGATGAGTCATCTTTTTCATTGGCATAGTGAGAAAGCAAATGATCAGCAGAAGGCGCAACTTGGAATCGCGGAGATAGTTGCCCCTGCGAGACAATAAGATCAATGTGAGCATTGATATGAGAAAATAGGAACTGGAACAACCAGCACTAAAATTATTTCAAGAGTGAAAGAACACACCAAAATATCTAAAAACAGATTCATTTTAAGCACAAATGAGCATTTACTTTTGATTAAGCGGGTTACAATTTGATTATAAGGAACAAGGTCACACTAGTTCCTACATGATGACGAATTTAAAGGACACAAATTAGAACTGAAACAAATGCAAGATACCAGATCACATGCTGTTTACCTGTGCTTGAACCATTTCTGTGTCTGTCTTGAAACGAATCTTACAAAGATTCGCTCTACAGAATGTAATTGGTGTGTGCTCCGGAGCATTAATCTGCCCAGGGATTTGGCCTTCTCTGGCAACTAAGGTCTTATCGCTAGTTAACTGTTCATGAAAGTAGCTCCCATGATTTTGAAGGCCTTCCAACAGCTCTGATAGGGAGACATCCTGTTCGGATGTCCCATCTTGAAAATGTAATCCATTGGGATCATTGCCAAAGTCATCAGGGAAGGGAGAACCTATGCAAGCTCCTGAGTCGGTGTAATTATGAGACAACAAGGCATCTAAGGCCTTGTCATCAAATTGATTATATGCAGCTTCATTGGACAATGGAATTTCTCTTATTGGAGCATACACCTGAATAACACAGGGGGAAAAAGTATAGATCAGAAATTGAACTTTATTGTTTAAATAAGGCAGAAAAGATGAGAAATATTGGCCAATAAGAGTATACATCTTCCTCTCTGACCTCCCTATCTGTTTTTCCTCCTGAGTGATCAGCTATATTGGATTCATTTATTTCTTTAGGTGTTAGGATAGCAGTAGTTGTATCAGCCACATCTTTCCACTGCATTTTCACATCCTCCGGTTCCTTGAGTATTTCAATACCAAGGACTGCAGGTTCTGTGAAAAGATCAGATGATGATGCTTCTTCGGGAGATGATTTGCTAGTAGAAGGAGATGATCCCGTAGGTTCAACTTCATCGTACTTCGAACAGTCTAGCTTCTCATCTGCCTTGTGGAACAAGCGACATAGGACATAGTCTCCCTATAGCATGTGACAAAGAACTGACTATCAATATAATGGAAATTAAAAACATGCAGGTCTGCCAATCAGAAGTGGGATATAAGAGGCAACAAGATAAAATTGCACAAATTATTATTCTTGGTCATTTTCTCATTTGTCCTATGCAAGTTCTTTTCGCAGTAAGCCTCAAGAATTGGTCCATCAGCACCATAACAAGTTAACAATTTCCCCCACCTCAGCCCACAAATCAAAGAAAACAGAAAGAGCAGGCAACAATGGAAAATATTGTTCGTGATGCAGAGGTTAACATGTCTCCACATGATCTTATGATGCAGTGGATACACGAGCTACTACATAGTCTTTATGATTCAGAGGATCTCAAGTTATATCAATTCTTTACGATGTAGAGGCTACACATTCTTTATAATCAGGCATCTAGGAATGATCTAATATTATGAACATAATAGGGCCTACAGAGCCCTTTTGGTGGCTTGTACAAAAGAAAGAAGCCAAATTAGATGCACCAATATCAAGTATAACATTGGGCCTTCTAATTATAAGATATTTTGGATCCACCATCTTGAGGTATTACATATTGTGAATACTATTTCAGGCTGCACCAAGTCCTTGCAGCTAACCTCTTCTCTTAATTTGATATTTTTGATTGTATCATAAACAAGACGGAAAGGGTTGAATGACATTCTTGCCATTATCCCCCCATGGCTAGTTGGATTTAGTTTACTTTTAGCTTGGTAATTTTACATGTAATTACTACAATGACTACTCTTTCTGTAAGCTGGGAAATCCAGGACATTCTCATGCATATAGGAAGAATCGACCAAACAATTTCGACCTCATCACGACATACAGAATCTCATTGCATGAATTCCACAATTTTCATGACACTAACGAAATTATATTTCTCAAACTAAATTCCAGTACTTAATTTCAGTGGCTATATGGATTAGATACTAGAAAGTAGTAAATGAAGCGAAGTGTAAAAATTAACTTACAGAAGTTAATTATCAACATTACAGTTTTCATACGACTCCAAGAAATTTAACTCATTTATCTCAGCGGGTATGACTGATGCATAATGAGAATTGATAAACCAAGAAGTTCTGGGAGGCGTGTGTATATACACAAACATGTACACATAAATATTTAGAGTTTGTGTGTGTGTGTGTTCAATTGATAATAGTTCGTGCTCCTTAATTTTCAAAAATTAATTATCCACAAGAACTCATGAACAGTCAAATGGCTGCTAAAAATGTTTCTTCCTTTTTTTGGTCCACAGGAGATTACTATTCAACCATCATTTTACCCCTTTCCTTCTGGAATTTATAATGTAGATGAATGGTGTGAAAATTATATTCCTTGGTATGCTACATTATGGAATTATATATCCTGAAAATTTTTGTGGGAAATTGTGGATGAGATATTGTGATGAAAATTTGTCCCGTACACAAGAATAATGATATTACACTCTGCATTTATAGCAATAGATAGGAATGGCACATTTAGTAATTAAAATGTTAAGAGTTTAACACTAAAGAAACTAATACCCAACTAGCCTTACAAAGATAAGAGGAAATACCCAACTACACTCGCTATTTTATCCACTAATTGATTGTCAACTTAAGGAAAGGATGTTATATCCCAAAATTCATACATCAAAGGGTGATTAGGCATGAATACATCCCCGATGAGAGGTCGACGGGAAAGCCTTATGATAGTAGCCACAAAGTCACACCAAGAATAAGATTTAAGTTTTGTATTTTTCACTGCAAATTATGCATGATTATTTTAATGGATTATATTTTCTTTCTGTGTGGAACTAATAGGACACTGATACCATACAGATACTGCAAATAGATTGTAATCCAATCAGCAGAAAACAGTTACAAAGAGAAAATTAAGATTCTAATTCAGTGTTTATTGACACTTACGGTACATTGCTAATAAAATTATGAAAAATGAGTTAAATTTCTTGAAATATGAAAAAATGAGTTGCTAACTACATTTCAGTTAATTTCAGTAAGAATTACTGACTAAATCAACATGAGTTAAATTTCCAGGAGTTGTATGTACAACAAGAGTATAAAGAAACATAGAAAGTAACAGGAATGTTCAAGTGATCTTTAACAACTGCTGGGCTTCTAAGAAATAATCATAAAAATGAAGTAAGAGCTGGCAAGGTGACAATGTTCAAGTGAACTTCAGAGAGTTTAAAAAAAGATAGAAAGTAACAGAAATGTTCATGAATTAATCAAGGCAATATCTGCTGAAGAACATTACCAGAGTAAACTTGCACCTTACACCTATTCCTTTTAGGCGACTAGATGCAATAATCCAAAGAACACTAAAACTAGCATTAAGCCGGACCTAGAGGACAGTGTAATAGCATTCTAACTATACTGAACCCCTAATCTACCACTAAAGTGGAACACTAGAATTCACGTAGTAAACCAAAGATAACTATTGGATCCCTGTAACAGATGTTAGATGTTTCTTTCTCTTTAAATGTCTTATGAGATACGGAACTATTTCAAAAGAAAATGAATGCATCTTCAACTTTTTCATGAGAATCAGCACATATTCAATTTATGGACATTAACCTCAAAGATAAAGTCCTTCATAGTAGAAAGTATGCAAGCAAAGAGCAGTGGAAGTTCAATGGAGTACAATATTAACAGGATGTACTTGTTCTTGTTGATCTTTAACATCAAGCAAGCAACAGATAATAGTTATAAAAGCAAAATCAAGTTGATAAGAGTTGTATAGCAAAGAATGATAAAAAAGTCCAGTCTGAGAATCTGCACATTCAACTCATGGAATCCTCAAAGACAGACAAAAACAATGAATATATAGAGACAGAATATGATTCTGTAATGAATTATTAAAGATATATTCCATGTGTCTTTATACTGAAAGAAGTATAAAAAATTATAAAATTATCAATTTGAATTCTGAAACGCCATAACTAAAAGTAACAATTCGTCCCCACAGTAAGTTGATGAGATAATAAATTTTGAATTACTATAATATTCCCTTTGTTTGGTTTCACTTCTAACCAATTTTCAAAACGAGCGAAAATGACGCTAAATATGATGTATTAGAGGTTTTGACAGGTTTAAAGTCAATCAACAACTCATACTATAAGTACTAAAATCAAAACAAACCTACCATACCCCCTACTCATATATTATTTATATATAAAATAATAGAATACCAACTATCAAGACATGATGTGATTTGACATTTATAGTAACTTTTGTCTCAAAAAATAATATCAAGCATAATTTCATTTATTTTTTAAACACTTCCCACCACTGTCAAAACGTGATTTGACAACTTAGTAACTTTTATCCCTTTAAAAACAATAACATACATGTTATCATCTATAATACACGGACACTCCAAAAAATTACCCGCTGCAGTGTTGGACATCGACACTCCTCGGACACATGTCCGACACGCGGATCGTGTGTCCGAAAATTAAAAAAAAAAGAAAAGAAAAGAAAAGAAAAGGACACGCATGTCCGACACGTTTTGGAGGCGTGTCCAACATGTTTTGGAGGCATGTCCGACACAGTTTGGACACATTTTGAAATTTTTATAATTTCAAAAAGTTTTGGGCTTTTTTTTTTAAAAAAGAAAGAATTTTAACTAGTAAAAAAAAAATGTAACTCATTCATCTCAACTAAAAGTTTGGAGAAGAAATTACAAAAAATTTGGAGATGGTCATGATGGTTTAATTAATTTGAATATTAAATATTTTTTTATTGCATACTTTTTAAAATAAACTGATTATGTATATTTTTTAAGCCACATTTTGGTTAAAAATATAAATGTAGGACATGCCTATTTTATATTTTATGTTGATATTGCATATTAATTTTATGAGAAAGAATATATATAATAAAATATATATTATATAGCAGTGTCAATGCCATGTCGTGTCCTAATTTTTCTACATTTTCCGTGTAGCCGTGTCCGTGTCGTATCGTGTCCGTGTCGCTGTGTCCGGGTCCATGCATTATAGGTTATCATCCCTTTCCAACAATTTTTAAAGCTCCTCAAAACAAAACTCTACATTCACCAATACAAATCAAATTTTGTAAAACCCAAACGCGCCTCTCAAAAACTTTCAAAACCTATCGAAAAATAACTCCAAGAAATTATTTTGGTTACAAGCACGAGTAAGAATATTAGTTGTTAATAGCCAAAGAAATTATTAAGTGACCGCAAAGTCATGTCCTAGAAAATAGGACAGCAATAAGTGTGTGTTTGTGGATGCATGTTTGTGTATGTGTGCACAACAGAGAGAGAGAGAAAGAGAGCGAGAGAGAGAGAGAGGAAATTTCTATTGACCTGTCCAGGGCCAGAACCGTCAAGATCTGGTTCAGTGGCACGATACTCATGCGTGATCCAGTTCGTCCGCTCACCCTTAGGTGCGCGTCCCTTGTAGAATACTAAAGTCTTTTTCATGCCAATTAACTGGGTATTAGAACGACCAGAAGGCAATGATTTGTGAGATTTTATGGTGCGATCCTTGCCCGTGGCCTTCCAATAACCAGCTTCTGTGGCCCTATTAGAGCGATGCCCATTTGGATATTTTCTATCACGAGGGCAGAAGAAGAACCATTCTTGGTCATCAGACTTTATCACTGACAGTGCTGCACAGGGAAAAAGAGAGAAAGGGAGAGAGACTAAGATTTACTTTTCACTTGCTTTTGCATGTCAGGAAAAAATAAACCATGTGGCCAATAAGCCTAGAGTTCAATTTTGAATATCCAGCAACAAACATCACCAAATTCAATTCATGGATCCATCCCATTGTTATTTGATCTGCCAAACCTGTCTTACGGTTACACCACATGAATTGAACAATCAATACAACAAAACACACAGATCCTTGGAAGTAAGTACTCTGCCAGAAAAAGTTCTTCTCTGAGGTAATACAAATAAACTTTCTTTTGGAATGCACTTAGTGTAGACATGACGTAAAACAAAACTTCTTGATTCTGGCAAAAGATTCCAAGGACCGTTCTCTGTCACTTCTGGGGATGTACGGATGAGATCATAGAATATTTATCACAGACAAATACAAAGTCCAAATGGATTAGTATTATCCTACTATAGAATATAGCCACTCAACTTACTCTGCTCTCAGCTTTTCAAAAGAGTAAAGTTTTTTTTCTGAACATGTTGTAGTTGATTTGAGGACAATTAAATAGGCACTTTTGCATCCTCTTTGTCCAAATGAAATCCTATATGATGCTCATCACCTCAGCTCCACAATGATTCATTCCAGGATTACGTGAGTCCTACAACCGCCTAGCTAGGTGGTAGACACAAAATTGCAGATAAAATGTTATGGTCCACTTGCATATGACCTATCTCTTTTTTTTGTGAAAGGGCATATGACCTATCTCTTAGCCCACAGAGTTGTACTCTAGAATAAAGAGAGCAATTCAAGATGTTCTTTTCATATATGTGTTTGTAAATTGAACATGTTTCTGTTCTAGTTATATCTCCTCTAAAAATTTGTAATTACTTTACTTTTACTAAATTGTATAAGATGAATCTCATTATCATCAACACACTCAGAGACATACAGTCTCCGTCTTTCAGAACCAGGGAGAATAGAATAATTCTATACTGAGACAGAGTTTTACTAAATATACATATGCCTAAGAAATCTTATTCTTGCCGTTTTTCATATGTGGAACGTCCAAGAATGGAAAAGCCATGACATAGATTCACACAAGGTTCAAGCAAATTTCACGAAAAGAATAAACATGATATAGGGGCACACCAGTTAAAACTTCCAAGAAAAACAAAACCCACATAAAAAAAATGAGTGACAGGGAATTCACAGAACATATATACATATACAGTGAGAGGACGAAAAAGAAAATTGTTTTTGTACGAGAAAAAAAAACGAATAACATATAATATTCTTGCACACAACAACGGGAAAAAAAAAAGAGGAAGAATAAGGCGAAATACCAGGGAGATCCCATGGCTCCCATTTACAGACATCAATCTCGGGGATGACTTGAACGGAGGAATGGTGGCCGTTAATCTTGAGCCTGAGATAATGGCTGACGAGCTCCTCATCAGTCGGCCGGAATCTGAAACCCTTCGGCAACGCCTCCAATTTCATCACATTAATCAAGAAACCAATACCCCCAATTTTACCAGTTACGCAGTGCTTTAGCAGTAGAATTTGACTGAGAGGTAGAAAAGTAGAATGCAAAAACCTCCACTCCGCTCCCCACCACTGTTTACAGTTCACTTTTCTTTTCCCCTTTTCTTCACGTGCGAATTAAAGGGCTTTTCCAGACAATTTCTCTGGCGGAAGAACAACAACCCGCTCATTTTATTATTACACCAGTATTCTCTAATGCCTGAAAATGTGAAATTGGGTACTTGAAATCGACTTATTCTCATCTGTCACACTGTTATCAAAAGGGAAAAACGTGTGGCAGCTTCTTGGCATTGGGTTGGGCAGAAATAACTATTCTCTATTTGTGTGTGTACTGTGTGCAAGTTTGTTGCGGTTACTCTTCACACAAAGCCCATCTATCCTAGAAATCCCATCCACTCTTGCGATCATCGTATAAAGATTTTTTCTTTCAAGAGGGGAAATCAACATAATGATCAATCTCAGAGCATCAGCAACAGTAATACTGGAACCCTCAATGGCGTGCACGATCATGTTTAACATGACCGAAAGTAACAGAGGAGCAGAAATTAACATTAAAATGCATGTCAGAAACTAAGGGGCCAACACAAGATCAGTCACAAGTAGCAGACTTCAACTTCGAAATCAATTGGAGGCAGTCACCCTATATAATTATCCGGGTTTAAGTGCACTTAGATCATATTTAAAAATACAAAATTATAAAATTTGAAATTATTATTTCATCCCCTTCGAAAATATGTATTTACACCTCACCTCATTTATTAGGATTTGAATAAAAAATACTGATGTTAGCAAAATAAATTACATAAATTTTTTATTTTGTCCCACATTTAATATTTTTATTTATTTTTTTTGTATTTACTAAATATTGTTGCACGCGGTTCCTGCAAGCATATAAAAATAAACTTGATATGAGATTATAAGAAAAAAATATTAAAACGAATAAATTATAATTATAAATTATAATAAATATAGAGAAGTAAGGAGAAAGAGAAATGTGGGGTAGTGGATAGTTATGAGGAAAAAAAATAATTATAAAATTATTTAAAAGAAAAAATTACTAAATCTGACCAAATAACTTTAAAGAAAAAATGAAATGAAAGTAAATTGGGGCAATTTAAAGTTGGTACGCTCAAATGATTCTTTTATAATATATAGATAAAGGGACAGAGGTTAATATATATATATATATATATATATATATATATATATATATGGAGTGAGGTTAACATCATTAGAATTATTTCCTTATAATACAAAATTATTTCATGCATGGAAATATTAAATGAGGTGTACAATTTGAAATTTATGTAAATTATTTGCTAATATCAATATTTTTTATCCAAACCTTAACGAAAGAGGGTCCGATGTAAACAATCAATTCTCAGAGGGGGTCTAATTGTAATTTTAAAACTTTTTTAGGAAAAGTTTCGTATTTTTTTTATGGGGTGTAAGGGTAATTAACCCTAATTATTTAAGACCATGTAAGTGTAATTTTAGAATATTTTTAGGGGAAAGTGTAGTTTTGCATCTTCTGATGGGTTCCAAGGGTAATTAACCTTAATTATCCAAGACCAACTCCTTTCGTTGGGCTAGTTCAGAAGCTCCCTCGCATCCAATGCTTCCAATAGATCTGGACTTGCGCATCTAGGAAATTTGCGGGATATCCAAGCAAGCATTGATCCATTTCATCTCTTGCCACAATGCCAATTCTAGTTTCACGATCGTATGCAAATAAAGCACCGTCAAAGTTGATCTTGATCACCCCATTAAGAGTTTAGTCCACCTAGAGCTAATAGTCTTCGTTGACGTGCGAATTGCAACTTAATGGATTCAAAAAAAGACTGGAGAAGAGAGACAATAGAGGTAACTGTTCAACAAAATTTCGTGTCTGCAAAAAAATTAAAAGACAAGAAAAATATGAACAAATAATTTATCAATTTAAATGTAAGTGATTTACAATCTCTAAATTCAAAGTAACCCCTTGATTCTTCGCTCTGAATATGGATCCAAGGGCTTGAAGCTTGTTCTTGGATACGGATGTGTAATCTCCTCCAAATTTGTGGAGCAAACTATGTGTCACCTTGAAATTTGGTATCAAGGTTTGATGATTTGATGCCGAGGAAGATGTAGAACCTTTGCGGTTGCAGTGCTTCGTCGTGGTAGAGAGTTTTTGGACTTAAGTCCCTTTGGATTTGTTGTGACTTGTGTGTCTGTCTGTCCGTATGCGTTGACTTAAATCTCAATAATGTTAATTTAAGGTCTTTTGACTTATTCCGGAATTGAACGTTATAAACTTGGAGAACTTGACTTGAACTTGAATATCTTTTGGTGGATTTAACTTTTTTATCTTTCGCCAAGATGGGTTTGTGTCCTGTGAACGTTAATTTACGGGTCTTTTGACTTCTTCACGAATCAAATGTTGACTTTGAGCAGTTTCGCAAAAGAACGGCTCGACTTTACTTTGAACGTTGTGGATTTTTCTTGACTCTTGCGTGAGAAGATTCGAGACTTCTTGGATGCTCTCTTGTTTCTGTCTATGATTGTCTCTTCAACTCAATCTCCTTGAATTGTTGGAAAACACCTCTATTTATAGTTGTAGGATAGAAGACTTTTCCTTGTTTACTTGATGAGGTGGTAACTTGATTGGTCCTTCATGATTTTTTTAACATTTGCTTCCATATTTGTAAGATACAATTTTGTTTACAAATTGACTTGCACTTGCTTGATTTGGAAGATTTGATGCACTTGGCATAATTTGATTGGCCGAAAAATAAATATTAATATAAATTAGTTAATTATTTACTTTAAGAATTAAATTCCCAAAATATAAATAAAAATTGATATTTAATATATTATTTTTCACGTGACGCAATTTTATTGGGTAAAAATTTAATATGTCTACAAATGCCCCATCGAGACTTGTCCACGAATTGCACCAAAGTGGAGGAGTGAACATGTCTCGAAATTATTTCTTCCCATGATGTTTTAAATCCTCCACTTTTATCCTCTTCTTGTGCTCCCCCCCTTTTTCTAAAAAAATTTGTAGATAGTTTCAACTCATATCTGGGAGCCTTAAGCTTGAATTTGTAAACAATTTATATCCTTATCAAAGAGTCTTCATTTGAATTTGTGGATAGTTTAAGTTCATATTGAGGAATCTTCACTTGAATTTGGCAGATAGTTTATACTCATATCAAGGAGTCTTCAATTTTTAATTTGTTGATAGTTTTATACTCGTATCAAGGAGTTTTCATTGATTTGATATATAGTTTATACTCATTATCGAGGAATCTTCATTTGAATTTGGTAGTATTTTATACTCATATCAAGAAGTCTCAATTTGAATTTGTTGATAGTTTATACTCATATCAATGAGTCTTTATATGACAGATAGTTTATACTCATATCAAGGAGTCTTTAGTTTAAATTTGTAAATAATTTATACTCATATGAAAGAGTGCCGAGATTCTTTTACAAGACCTTTGCAAGGTGTCTTTGGAAAATGGAATTCATTATTGACGCCTATGTATTTCGTCCAAGACCACGAAAAATATATGATTTTCTTCTATGCCCCCAAATGCGAAGAAGTTCTCTTCCGAGGTGTATGAAGGATGGTAGATTGAGACTCATGGTGGTTTCTTTGAAGAAAGCGCGACGAGGTTGCTTGGTCGAGCCCAATCGAAGAATCTCCCAATGAATTAATTATCCAATATGAAAAACATAATTCATTACAAACTTGTGATTGAATTTAGAATATATCTAAGCTGCCTACATACCCTACAAAAGGATCAAGTCATAACGTAGTTCAAAAAAACTTGAATTTTTTTTTTTTTTTTTAATAGGGGTGATGTACACAATTTATACTTATGTGGGCCAGGAGGAACTTGCAGTTTAGGCTCGTGCGTCATGGAGCAACATGCATTTTAGGCTCATGTGTCATGGAGCATGCTTCTTCATTAGTTTGTCATTTGCAAGGTTTGATTTGAGATGACGGAGGTTCATGTTCTCCACCTTCAAGTTGCGCATGTGAGCATTTTGAGTCTCGTTTTTGGAGATATCTAAGTCAGAGTCTTCATCAACACTGACGTGCTTGGTTGGATTTAGTTTGATGCTTTCTTCGTCATCTTTATCTAAAGTGTCTTCGAGTGATATGATCGTTTGGCAACGAGTCGTTTAATTTTGATTGGCTTGTTTGCAAGGATGAGTAGGAATGGCATCTTACTCCTTCTAGGCGAGACACATGATGTGCTTGACTTTCGTCATTTTTTTTATTTGTTTGCTTCTTCATATCGATTTCTTTTCTTCAATTGTTGTGCATAACCATCTTCGAGATAATTTGACACGGATCCTTTTCGGTGATGCCCTGCACTCCTAGGTGAAGTCTTCCTTGTCTCGCCTAGTTGTTCAAAAAGATAGAATGCGAGGAACAAAAATCTCGAGTTGATTGAATACGGAGACGTGGTTGTCATTTGGCCTTCCACTTTCATCGTCTTTGCTTTACCCATTGTTATGTATTGCATGGCTACACAATTATCTTTCTTTACATGTGCATCTTTACAAGTTCGTCTGGAGCAAAGCCTATGCCACTGCAAGGTTGGTCGAAGCGGAAGCCTTTCCTTCTTAAATCATGTTGCGCTTCAGTCAATCCATGAATCTTTTCATCGGTTAACTCAGGATTTAACTTGTCGAGTCGAGATGGAGCGAAAAGTCGTACCCTGATTTTGCCAAGAGGTGGTAAGCTTTTGAGCTAAATGCCCCCGATATTTCTTTGACTTGATTTTTCAGAAGAAATGGTTCATTTGAGACCAACGGGTGTAGAACAATGACGGGCTCGATTAGTTCGGCTTTGGCACCTTGGGGGTCTTTGATTTTCACCTTATTTGATTGATTGATTCATTTGGATAGTGGAACGTGGTCTTGTGACGAGCATTCTTTGCATTTTTTGTTGGATCAAACCACGTAGGGAATACTGGCGAGTAAGGCGGTTTTTTTTTACTTATGATTTTTGTTAGTTTCCACTTCACTGATGGCCAATTCACTGAACTTTTCAGTATTTCTTTCTGAAAGAGTGGCTTTGGAGTGGACTCCTTAATCAATTGACTGGTCAAAAACTTTGAATTCATTGTTTCCTACATCCTACTGGGTTTGAGGTAGAGCTTGATATCACCAACGTATGACTTTGCTTTGGTGGGATCCACTTTGGCGATATAGGTCTCCATTTGTACGGCCCAAAACTGTTCAGCCAAAGTTTTGGTGGTGTTGTTAGAAGAGATGGTAGAACTTTTTGCTGGTTTTCCGAAACACGCATGTCATTTGATTGAGTAATGCTAGCGATATTCGCGCCTGCCAGGCGCCATGTCTTCGTCATCCAAAGTAAGCGAGCTTTTGTAATGTAGCATATATTGGCTTTGAAGCCTTTCACTTCTCTTCTTTGTTTGGAGGAAATTTGACAGGAGTTGCTTTAACGATCATCAATTCCGTGGCAGTAGGTTCGCTGAAATCTTCATCCATTGAGTTTATGTTTTGCTGGCCAACTGGAAATTTTGTTTATGATTGGCGATGCTTAACTCCATGTCATAGGCACGAGTAGCCAGCTCCTCAAAGTTTCTTTGCTTGATTCCTTGCAAAATGTAGACGAGACCCCAATGCATACCTTGGACGCACATTTCTATCGCAGAGGTCTCTGAAAGTTTGTCTTTGCAGTTCAAGCTTAGAGCGCGCCAACGGTTGATGTATTCGATGATCGGCTCATCTTTCCACTGCCTTATGTTGGTGAATTCAACCATGCTTACCGTTCGACGTGTGCTATAGAAGTGGCATAAGAACTTCTTTTCCATTTCATCCCATCCGTCTATTGACCCAGGTTGTAGATCGATGTACCAATCGAAAGCATTTTTCTTTTAGCAATCGGTCAAATTGCTTTACCAAAAGATCACCATCAGTGCCGGCGTTGTTGCAAGTCTCGATGAAGTGGGCGATGTGTTGTCTTGGATTACTTTTTTACATCGAATTGTCGTAGTTCTTGTGGCTGATATCCATCGGCATCCTTAAGGAGTCGATACGCTTGGTATATGGCTTTGAACAGGTGGGTGAGCTTTGGGTTGTTCCGACATGATGGGTTTTGATGGTGTTTGTGATTATCTCTTACAATTGTTGAATAGACAATGCAGTAATAGACGTTTCAGAATGTGTAGAATTTTTCACAGAGTCACACATCGGTGGTGTTTTATCTACTTGCTTCTTGTTTTCAACATGGTTTGATAAGGAGGCATGCTTGTGGTTATCATGGGGTTCTTCAACGTTCGTATGCTCTTGGTTACTTGTCAAATGCGCAATCTGGAGATCTTTGTCCTCGATGATCTTTTGGAGATTAGCAATGGATTGGGCCATTTGCGCTAATTGTTCCTTCATTGAAGTCGTTTCGGTCATCATGGTGGGGGGAGGATACTGAAAAGCGTGGATTTTGAGTTGATCTCGGTAGGACTTGCTGAGTTTGAATCGTCCGATGGAGTTATATCCACAATCTTTCCCCGGTGGAGGATTGACCGGCGATGTTGACAGCGCTTTTTTCTTTCATGGCGGCTTGATCCTTCTTGGATGCCATTGAGCGATTAGAAGTAAGGTTTTTAAACTTTGATGTAGGAGGAAGGGATGAGGGGCAGAGATCTCTCACTGGGCATGCCAGAAATTGTTCACACAAAAATTTCGTGTCTGCAAAAATAATTACAAGACAAGAAAAATATGGACAAATGAATTTGTCAATTTAAATGTAAGTGATTTACAATCTTTAAGTTCAAAGTAACCCCCTGATTCTTCGTTCCAAATATGGATCCAAGTACTTGAAGTTTGTTCTTGGATACGGATGTGTAATCTCCTCTGAATTTTTGGAGCAAACTATGTGTCATCTTGAAATTTGGTATCAAGGTTTGATGGTTTGATGCCGAAGAAGACATAGAACCTTTGCGGTTGCAGTGCTTCGTTGTGGCAGAGAGTTTTTACTTGAGTCCCTTTGAATTTATTGTGACTTGTGTATTTGTCTGTCTGTATGTGTTGACTTTGATCCTCAATAACGTTAATCTAGGGGTCTTTTGACTTATTCCCGAATTGAACGTTATAAACTTGGAGAACTTGACTTGAACTTAAATATCTCTTGGTGGATTTAACTTTTTTATCTTCCGCCAAGATGGATTTGTGTCTTGACAACGTTAATTCGCGGGTCTTGACTTCTTCACGAATCAAATGTTGACTTTGAGCGGTTTTCACAACAAACACCTTGACTTTACTTTGAACTCCGTGGATTTTTCTTGACTCTTGCTTGAGAAGATTCAGGACTTCTTGGATGCTCTCTTGTTTCTGTCTTTGATTGTCTCTTCATTCTGTGTGTTCTTGAATTGTTGAAAAACACCCTATTTGTAGTTGTAGGGTGGAAGAATTTTTTTTATTTACTTGATAAGGTGACGTAATATGATTGACCCTTCATGATTTTTTTGACATTTGTTTTCATATTTGCAAGATACAATTTTATTTTCAAATTGACTTGCACTTACTTGATTTGGAAGATTTGATGCACTTGGCATAATTAGATTGGCTGAAAATAAATATTATATCAATTAGTTAATTATTTACTTTAGGAATTAAATTCCCAAAATATAAACAAAAATTGATATTTAATATTATTTTCCACGTGATGCAATTTTATAGGGCAAAAATTTAATGTGTCTACAGTAACCATTTGGCCAGGCTAAAGAAAAAGATTTTCCATACATAGCTTGTTTCAACCCCACCAGATAAACCAGTAATGGACTAAGAAATGTTCGAACTCCTTTGGGTCAAAGGATGAGACACATAAAAGATCTAGTCTGAGTTATCTCCCTACTATTGAGAGATAATCATCCAAGGTAGATTTGAAAGAGCACAAACCAATCTCGAATAATGGCATTGAAAAAATACATGATGAACATCTTCTTAGAGTTGACCATAAAAAGGACAACTGAACTAATTTGTACGCATTCTGTTGTTCAAGTTGCATACTGTTAGGAGAGAATCTTGACATATTTTCCAAGTGAACAATTTGATTTTAGGGAAACATTAACATCCAAAGAAGCTTCCATTGCCTTGAACAAGGACTAGGAAGGAAACACTCATGGATACCATATTTTGAAGCTTCAATGCCAACTGATAGGCACTATTAATAGAAAAGGCTCCATTTCTAGTGTAGTACCAACAACAAACATCATCCTAAGTCTCATTAGCAAGTGGAATTTTCAATATCGCCTCTCGATCAATTGGTCAAAATCTCAATGATCTCGGTGTCCTAGTCCTTTGTGCATGGATGAATTAATGCTGCCACTTTGAACTCGTCTATTCCTTTTGGCATGGGAGTGATCAGTTTGAAAAACATTGGTCTTCGGATCCACTTGTCCTTCGGAATACAAACCACAAAACCCAAACCAAAAAGCCCACCTCGATGATGTTGTCATGCTCCAAAAATAGATCTTCAAATAAAGGAAGACCGATGACCGATTGAAGCTTCCAACACTCTTGGTGTTTGGAAAACATTTCACTTCAGAATCTGTGATAAAAGAGAATGAGGTTTCATTAGCAACCGCTAGAATTGTTTTGCAAGCATTGCTAAGTTAAAAGCTTTAAGTGAGTGGAAACCAAGACTCCTATCGAACTTCCCATAGCACAACCAATTCATTGCAATCCAATGGATCTTTTTGTTCCTCATTATTCCAGAAGAAGTTTGAAGCCAACTGTTGGTCAAAATACTGAAACTTCATGACGAACAATGGGCCATCACAATAATATGGGGTGTCACATTGGATTCTACTCGAGAAGACAATCGAAACAACTTGTAGATCACCCTATAACTGCTCTCAAAGTCAAAAGTTATGGTCGTTTGACGTTCTACCATCAAATCATGCAACTAAGGCACTATAGCTTCGGTTTCTAATGTATGTAGTTATCCTTTAGACGAAAAAAATTGAAAAGAAAGATTGTCTTGGTATTAGAAAAGCATGGATTTCCCATAATTAACATGTAATACTAGTAATTGTTCGATGAGATACATTCAATTGCACCCTCAATTATGCATTATCAAACACCTCTTGATTTTAAACTAGAATAATATTTTCACATTTTTGTTAATTTTCTTAAATAAATTAAAAAGTATTTTCCGACTGTTTTGGAACGAAATTGGAATGGATTCTCAAATTTCGTCGGAAATCAGTCGGCAAATCAGTCAAAAAATATCCTCCGTATTCATCCTAAAAAAGTAACATAATATTTTAGATATGATATATCTACATTGACAAGTCGGATTTATGTGAATCTTAAAGAAAAAACAATATGGGATCAAAATGATCGTATCTAACGGTTGGATTTCAGACCGGATTGTTCGATTGAATTTATGTAATGCAACGATGATTGATTATAACAACATACTTGTAACATTCAATTTCATATTCTTGTTTTGTAAAAGTATGAAAAAATATTAATATTACAACATTTTGTATGAAAAAATATTATTTTTTTTATATTATATTCAATTGTGTTGTAACAACAATTTATTACTCAATGATGAACTATTAGGGGTCCTAAACATAATTATTTTTATTTTTGTTAATTTTTTAAAATAAATTAAAAGTATTTTTCCGACTATTCTGGAACGAAATTTGGAACGGATTCTCAAGTTTCGTCGAAAATCAGTTGAAAAATGTCCTCCGTGTTCATCATCGGAAAGTAACATAATTTTTCAAATATAATAATCTACATCGGCAAGTCGAATTTATGTGAAACTTAAAGAAAAATAATATCAGATCAAAATAATTGTATCTAATGGTTGGATTTCAGATCGAATTGTTCGATTAAATTATGTAGTGTAATGATGGTTGATTACAACAACATACTTATAACATTCAATTTTCATATTCTTTTTTTATAAATGTATAAAAACAGTTATTATTTAGTACAACATTTTGTATGAAAAAATATTATTTTTTTATATTATATTCAATTGTGTTGTAACAACAATTTATTACTCAATGATGAACTATTAGGGGTCCTAAACATAATTATTTTTATTTTTGTTAATTTTTTTAAAATAAATTAAAATGTATGTTCCGACTGTTTTGGAACGGATTCTCAAGTTTTGTCAGAAATCAGTCGGAAAATCAGTCGAAAAATGTCCTTCGTTTCATCCTCAAAAGTAACATAATATTTTCAAATATTATATATCTACATTGAAAGTATTTTCCCACTGTTTTGGAACGAAGTTGGAACGGATTCTCAAGTTTCATCAGAAATCAGTCGGAAAATATCTTCTGTATTTATCCTCAAAAAGTAACATAATTTTTCAAATATGATATATCTAATCGGCAAGTCGGATTTATGTGAAACTTAAAAAAAAAGTAATATGGGATCAAAATGATCATATCTAACGGTTGAATTTCAGATCGAATTGTTCGATTGAATTATTAGTGTAACGATGGTTGATTATAACATACTTGTAACATTTAATTTTCATATTCTTGTTTTGTAAAAGTATGAAAAAAATTATATTTATTACAATATTTTGTATAAAAAAATATTATTTTTTATATTATATTTAATTATGTTGTAATAACAATTTACTACTCAATGATGAACTATTAGGGGTCCTAAACATAATTATTTTGAGTTTTGTTAATTTTTTTAAATAAATTAAAAAGTACTTTCTGACTGTTTTGGAATGAAAATGGAACGAATTTACAAGTTTCGCCGAAAATCAGTCTGAAAATCAGTTGAAATATGTCCTCCATGTTCATAAAAAAGTAACATAATTTTTCAGATATGATTTTTTAAATTTTTTAATATACATTAAAAAGTATGTTTCGACGTTTGCGGAACGGAATTAGATTCTTCTTTTTTTTTACTTTTTTTCTCACTTCTCTCTCTCTCTCTCTCTCTCTCTCTCTCTCTTCTCTCTCTCTCTCTTCTCTCCCCCCCCCTCTATTCCCTTGTAAACATGTAAAATTTCATGACCAATTGAACGATGACAAGTGTAAAATAATATATTAATTATCAATTTTTATTAATATTTTAAAATTTACTAAATTAATTCCAAATATAAATAGTCAATTTAATTATATTTTGATATATATTTGTCATCAATTAATGGCCGACAAGTGGCGAGATGAAGTATTCTGGTCAATCAAATCATGCTTCACAGTCAAAGATTCCGGCCAATCAGACCGTGCCATGTAGAGCAATTGCATGTACGCTCCAATCAAATCAAAACAAATATTGGTTATATTTATCTCTTTGAAAAATACAAATATTAAAGAGATAATGCCAAATTGACCAATCATATCATTCCAAATATATGATATATTTATTTCTTTAAGTTAAATTATAAAGAGATAATACATAAAGTGTTCAAGCGCATCATAACTCTACCTCTTTGATACCTATATAAAGGGGTCCTGGCACCCTCATTCAACACACAGAGTTAGAAAACGAAGAGCAAAGTAACGGAAAAACGCAAACAATTCCCTCTATGCAATTTCTCAAGTTCAAGAATATTCAAGGGCGTTCAAGGCAGAGATCGATTCTTTCGTCGAAGGTGCACCATAAATTATAGCGTTTAATTCAAGATTATATGCACTAAGCCCTCGAATTAATATTATAAATATTCAAATATTCTTTCAAGAAGATCCAAGTGGCAAATCCATTTTCAAAATCATCAAGTTCCAAGTCAAGACTACATCGAATAATTTGGGATTACAGGTGTGTTCCCTCGAATTAACGTTATAGAAATTCAAATTCAAGTTAAGGGAATATCTACAAGAAAATTTTACTTTAGAATTTGTCAATGCATTTTTTAAAGAGAAGAATCAGAGGATCAACTAGAGATTGTACCCATTTTTACCTATCAAATATATATTTTTATTAGCGATAATTTTCTTGTGTTTTGATTTTCAGACATGATAAAATTAGCCCTCACAAATTTTGGCATGCCCAGTGGGATAATCTTTACCTCTCATCTCTTCTCATCGCAAATCAACTTGAAAGGCCAACGGATATGAAGAACAATCTTTCCAACTCCCAAATTTCAAATATCTAAGGTCGAGTTTGGAAGCTTCTATCAACAGAACAATCATGTGGGGGCAAGTAAAGATGGCGTTATTGCATTACCTCTCAAGTTTTCACTTGAGTTGGGGGCAAAGAAGCTCAAGTTACAGAGAAAGATTTGCTCGATGATAATATAATTTATTCATTCTCAACAAGTTTAAAAGCTGAAATTGCAACAGTTATGATGGTGCAAGCTACTACACTAGAAGAGCAAATCGCATCATTGACAGTTGCGGTAGGAAATTTATTGAAACATATTCAAGCACACGGCAACCAGCTTAACAAACTACATGACAAGTTACAAATACCCCAACGTTGAATGAATTTGAAAAGCAAGATTTCTCAGTTGAATGCAATGCAAGCAAAAGAATTCATGTCTCTACCGATGGATTTGTTTTTATTGAGCATGTGAAGAATACTGTGAATGAAGCAATAACAAATGCATATGGAACTCGAGTTCAAGTTTTCAAATCTTACGTGAAGCCTTATACAAAAAGGATTGAGCACTTGAAAATGCCAGAAAACTAACTTCCAAAGTTTCAACAATTCAATGGTCATGGGATCCGGCAACATATTGCTCACTTCATTGAAACATGCAACAATACTGAACAGATGGAGATCTTTTAGTTAAGCAATTTATTTTGTCCTTGAAAGACGCTGCTTTTGATTGGTATATTGATCTTCACGCAAATTCTATTGATAGTTGGGATGATTTATAAAATAAGTTTTTTCAATCGCTTTTACAGTGCTCGACGTACTGTTAGCATGATTGAACTTGCTAACCAGCATCAAGAAAAAGATGAGCTGGCGCTTGATTACATCAATAATTGTAGAAACATATCATTAAACTGCAAAATACTTTATCTGAAATATCTGCAGTCGAGTTAAGTATTCAAGGCATGCATTGGGAACTATGCTACATTCTTCAAGCAATAAAACTAAAGACTTTTAGAGAGCTAGCCACTCGAGCACATGGAATTGAAATTAGCTTCATTTGCAAAGAAGATGTATATTTAGTTGATGCCAGTGATGATGATGATGGAACACCATGAAATTTGAAAAAAAATTCAATATTCCTAGATACGAGCATAAACTATCTAATGTCTCAAAAAAAATGTCAATGCTCCTGGATACGAGCATAAACTATCTCATGTCTCAACAAAAAAAAAAAAATTCTCAATGCTCCTGAATATGAGCATAAACTATCTAATATCTCTAGAAAAACAAAATCAATGTTCCTAGATATGAGTATAAACTACCTAATGTCTCCAAAAAAATTCTCAATGCTCTAGTTATGAGCATAAATTGTCTAATGTCCTTGATAAATAAATCAAAGTACTCCTTGATATGAGTATAAACTATCTACAAATTTAAATTGAAGAACTCCTTGATATGAGTATAAACTATCTACAAATCTAAATTGAAGAACTCCTTGATACTAGTAAACTATCTACAAATTCAAATTCAAGAACTCATTGATTATAAACTTTACAAATTCAAACTGAAAAACTCCTTGATATGAGTGTAAACCATCTACAAATTCAAATTGATTAACTCATTGATACGAGTATATAAAATATCTGCAAATTTATTTGAAGAAATCCTTGATTTGAATATTAACTATCTACAAAATTCAAATTGTAAAACTCCTTGATATGAGAATAAACTATCAATAAAAATTCAAGTGAACTACATTTTGACTTGATCCTCCAACGAGGTACGTAGGCAACTTGAGATATATTTTTCAAGTTCAGTCACATGTAAAAAAAATCTCATGAGGAAGAATCAATTTCGAGATATGTTCACTTCTTCACTTCGTTGCACTAAAAGTCTGTGAACAAATCTCGAGGGGCATTTGTAGACATGTAAAATTTCATGTCCAATTGAATGATGAAAAGTGTAAGATAATATATCAATTATCATTTTTATTTATATTTTAGAATTTACTAAATTAATTCCAAGTATAAATGGTCAATTTAATTGATTTTGATATATATTTTGTCATCAATTTAATGACCAACAAGTGGCAAATAAAGTGTTCCGGCCAATTAAATCATGCTTCGCAGTCAAAAGATTTCAGACAATCAGACCGCCATGTGGAGCAATTGCATGTACGCTCCAATTAAATCAAGACAAATATTGGTTGTATTTATCTCTTTGAAAAATGCAAATATTAAAGAGATAATGTCAAATTGATCAATCATATAATTCCAAATATATAATGTGTTTATTTCTTTAAATTAAATTATAAAGAGATAATACATAAAGTGTTCAAGCGCATCAGAACTCTACCTCTTTGACACCTATATAAAGGGGTCTTGCACCCTCATTCAACACATAGAGCTAGAGAATGAAGAGCAAAGTAAGGGAAAAACGCAAACAATTCCTCTATGCAATTCCTCAAATTCAAGAATATTTAAGGGCGTTCAAGCGGAGATTGAATCTTTCGTCGAAGGTGCACCATAAATTATAGCATTTAATTCGAGATTAAATGCACTAAGCCCTTGAATTAATATTATAAATATTCAAATATCATCTCAAGAAGATCCAATTGACAAATCCACTTCCAAATCATCAAGTTCCAAGTCAAAACTATATCGTTTAATTCAGGATTACAAGCGTGAGCCCTCGAATTAACGTTATAAAAATTCAAATTCAAGTCAAGGGAAGATCAACAAGAAGATTTTACCTTTGAATTTGTCAATGCATTCTTGAAGAGAAGAATCAGAGGATTAACTAGAGATTGTACGCACTTTTACCTATTAAATATCTATTTTATTTGTGATAATTTTCTTGTCTTTTGATTTTCAGACACGATAAAATTAGCACACACCTTTTCTCTTTTTTTTTTTTTGTTTTTCTTTTCTCTACAGTAGCCGCTTACTTGCCCGCCACTACCCCTACTCGCCACAGCCGTCCACTGCTCGCCCAGCGCTGTTGTCCAATCGTTCGCCGCCCAGCTCGCACTCTCAGTTCATATTTTCCCTCTTTTTCTTGATGATGATTTAGGTTTTCTGCTCTAAAGTCGACGAGATCTCCTCCTGTCAACACCTCCAACTTCTTTCCGGTATTACTGCTTTATGTCCTGTATACTTAGATAATTAATTAAAGGGGGTAATGTTTATGTCCGCAAATTATGAGGATTTTTCTTAAAGAATTTATGATTGTTCCTTTCTCGGCATATGGTTAAGATTTACTGTAGTTACTGCTCCATTTTGGGATGTCGAGACGTATTGTATGTTTTTTTGATAGAGTTTGCTACTTTTGCAATTTCTGTTGCTTGGTTAGTGTTCGCGGAAATGGAGATTGCTAGATTAGATGATGAGCGGAAATGTTGATTATTAGATTAATGAGAGATTGGTTGTCTTATGTGTCAGACATTGTGAAAAATGCACAGACTAGGAAACAAAGTAGCTATACTTGGGAGCAAGTTATCATATGAAACAAGAATGTCTTTCAAATGCATTCTTTCTAATGTACTTTGGCAACTTCAACAGAGGTAACCTTTTCTTGGGGTAATGAGATGTGAGTTTTCCAATTATAGATCGGATCTGAAGTGCCAGAAATAATTAACCAAAGCTTCACTACAGAACTTAGCCTTTCTTTTTTACAAATTCCCTCATAAATGACCAATCTCTTAGTTTATTCTTACATGTTTCCAAGCTGAAAGTTTGTGGCTGTGCTTTATCTCAAAGATATGATTCTCTATTATTATCCACCTATTGTGGCTGAATCTGGATATATGTGAATTAATTGCGATGCTGGTGATGTTCTTGGAATCTTGATGTTCTCCCGTGGAAAAAGAGATTTTGTAAATAATATTGAAGGTGATACTCTTGATTTTCCTACTGAAGAGTTTGGAGATAAATTGGTTTCAACTTTTATACTGGGAGTTTATTGAAATAGTTGCAAATATATTAGGTGAAAATGGTTGGAATCTGATGGTCAATAGGTTTGATTCCATTTTGTTGTTGGTATTTAAAGATGGTTGTTATGAGTTAACAGTTCTTTCAAGAGCATGGAATGAAATAAAACCATGATTTCATTTGATCATCTGAGGTTGTCTAAAAGTTATCAGAGTTTGTGTGTTGGAATCCATTTATATAGGTTTTTTGGTCATGGAGTTTGGAATCAATATCTCTGAGTTGCTTTTATTGACCCCTGTGTTTATTTCTCTTTGGCTTGGCTTATGAGTGTTGTGGGTCTTGAAGCTAATATTTTACAATCTCATCTCTCAGGCCTGCTTCCCCGTTACCGTGACTCAGTCCGCGCAATAACACCGGGATTACCTCTCTTTCTTCACTACTCAACCCATCAACTCCATGGAATCTTTGAGGTTTGTGTTAATATTATTCAAGTGATTTTATTTATCAACCTGAAAATTATTCAGCATCTATTACAGCTTTGAAATCCTAAGTCTTGTTAAATTAAACTCGGATATGTGTGAATTTGGGATAGTTTTATGCTTATTGTAGTTGAAACTGATATATGCTTTGATTTTCTTTTAGGCTGCAAGGTTTGGCGGCACTAATGTTAACCCCTCTGTTTGGGAGGATAAGAAAAACCCGGGTGAATCACGATTTTCTGTTCAGGTGTGTTGCTTTGACAAAAAATCCCACATGTTTATAGTACTTTGAATGGTGCCATTGTTACAAACCTATTTTAGTTATTTAATAATAAATTGTTATTAGTTATTTACTAATATATTTTATTATTTATTGATTCATAAATTTTATTAAATTATTTTCAGGAAACTTATCAGAAGCTGCTCAATGAGCATGTCTCTCACTGGGAGCAGTGCAGCCGACAGCCGACAGCCTAGGATGCTGCTGACCCTGAGCTTTTAGATGAACCAGAAGCATTAGATTAGAATTTGTTTTAATTTTCAATTATGCACTTTGTAAATCGACATTATTTACTTTTTTAATTAAGTATACTTTTATTGAAAAAATTATAGTTCCCAAAAATTTATTTTTCATAAATATTAAGAAAACTTTAAAAAATTCTATAAAATATAATATATATTTTGGGACGAATTTTTTCGATGACAGTTATCGCAAATTATGTCAGAATAATTTGGGACAGAAATTGTGATCTTTCGGTCCCAAATTCATTACAATGCTCAAAATAATTTGGAACGATTTTTTGAAATATTTCCGAAGACAAAATATACATAATTTTTCCGACTAATTTACTGACAAACTTTCCGATGACAATATAAAAAGTTTCTAAAAGGAAATTCATCAGGATGTTTTATTTTTTGTCCCAACATCCGTCCCAAACTCTGTCCCTAATAAAATACTAATTTTTTGTAGTAATTTTCACTTATTCTCTAGTGCCATGGACTGTTGCTAGACAACCACTTATGGTGACGAGTGCTTTCAGATTAAGTGTTAATTGAAAGTGATTAATTAGATGTAATTTAATTAATCTAATGCAAATATATTTGCTAATATAATTGTGTGTTGATACAAGCTCAAGTCTAGCTGAGACCAAACCTACAGAGTCACACAAAACATCATCAAGGAAGTAGTAGAATCAATTATGAATTAATTCTAGAAGGAATGAATTAATTTAAAGAGTTTAAATTAATTCGAGAGAGATTAAATGATGTGATCATTTAAATGAGAGAACTCATATGATGGGAAGTCCAAGATTTAATAAATGAGATAAATAAAATTTAGGTTAGGTTTAATTAATTTGATAACATTAATTTAATTGAATTGGATAAATTAATTATAGTTTTGACTTGGTAATTTAATGAGATTAAATCAATCGGGTTAGGTTCAATTATTTGTGGATTAATTAATTGGGCTATGGGCTTGGATTTATTTTGATAAGATCAAATAAATTCCATTTGAACTGTTAAAAATTGATTGGATTAATTCTATGTGATATACATATATGTAGGAGGTTGCAAGGATGAGGGAGTTATTGGTTGTGTACTTGTGGTACCTGTAGGTAGTGTACTATGGGGACACACTTTTTACCTATTTTTCACTTAACATGCAATGTATTCATAAAATAAGTACATGAGATGTATCTTGTGTGTGTGTATAGTGTATAAGCTTGTATGTATGTAATTTTGTATATGATACAAAAGAGAACATACTACTCACTTACTTATCATTTTGACTACTCTCTTCTCCTCTTTTTTCTCTCTATAGAAGTTCTTCTTGAACTAGTTTCAAGTTAGAGTAACGTCCTCTTAAGTTTTATACACTAAGGGCTCATTTACTTGGATTTATTAGTAAGGATATCCAAACTATCCTCATTTATTTCTTATTTACTTTGTTTTAATTTGGCCCGCACTTATCTCCAAGGCCCGGTATAGAAATGAATTTATAGTTGATTGTAATCATGATCCAAAGGGTGGTATTATACAATCCTTATGGCCTAATTGTATATTATTAAAATTTAATTACCCAAATAATCCTCCACTTTTAGCATGTATTCCCAAAAACACTCCCTTGTTTTAATTAAATTTTTCAACAATGTCAAATCCCCCTCCCCCCAAAGACGGTTTTTAGTGGCCAATTTTTTTTCAATTACTTATAATAATTTAATACAATATAAATAATTAAATACAATTAAATAATTAATTATAATTTTGTAATACTTATAAATAAAAAATTATTTTAAACTTTACTTTAGTAATTTTAATAAGTATTTATTATAAATTTAAATTATAAAATATCCAATAATAAATACATAAATTTTAAAAATAAAATTTATTTTGACGTAAAAAAAATATAATAGTTTGTACAAGTTAGATATATATTGATGTTATATTATATATAATGTTTAATAATTGTGTTATTGGATATATATTTATATTATTATATATTAATAAATATGATTTTTTATGAAGATGAATATGGTGGTGATGCAAAAATAATATAGATATAAGATGTATATATAAAAAGTTTAATTATTTTTAAATATTTTATATTTTGTGATGTGAACATGTGACATTGATGTTCTTGTTCTATTACGAGGGCAATTTTGTCAATTGCACATTTATCCCTTATAACAACTACAAAAATAAATGCAACATAAAATTATCACATAATAATTATCCAATAATCCCAAATTTTATTGTCCAAGTAAACAAGATATATAGTGTGATAATTTTATTTCATCTCATATTTAATCCATCATTAATCTATACTGGTATAATCTCATCACTCGAAGTAAACGAGCCCTAAGTTAATAGTATAATCAAGTCTCTTATACTACATATACTTTACCTCTAACTAGATTTGGTGTAGACCACCTTGTGATGTAGTGTGTATTTGACATAGAGAAGATCTCATTAGTTTTTGTGTGAGCACAAGGTTGGAGGAGAAAGTTTGAAGAAAGCCTTTAAATTGGAAAGGTAAAATTTTGTGATTACATTCACTCTATGTTACAATAACCACTTGTTTTATTTCAAACTTGTTTTATGCTCTTTGGGTACCAAATGCTCGGGGATTAAGGGACTAGTTTCACTTCGATTTAAAATTCAAATATATTTATTTTTATATTTCTGTTACGTTCTAGCCAAGTTTCGGACCATACTAAGTCTTTCACTATCCACTATCCACCTACCTTCCTCGAACTTCTCGGAGGCTAGACTCACCCCCCCCCCCCCCCCAACACCAAATAAGTATAGGTTCGGGCCCTTGATGAGAGGGGTGCTTTTTCTCTTTAAACATTCTGCAACTATTTATGCGATGTTTATCGATCTTTTTATGATATTCACATTTATTTATTTTCTAGTTTCATTTTATCAAAAATTTAAGGGATAATTACACTCTCCTCCCTTGAGGTTTGGTGTAATTATATGTAGAGCCCCTGTGGTGTGGAAAACTACTTCTTGAACTAGTTTCACGTTAGACAAGGTCTTCCTAAGTTTGATATACTAAGTTAATAGTATATATAATCAAGTCTCTTATACTACATACACTTTAAATCTAGCAAGGTTTGGGGTAGACCACCTAGTGGTGTAGTGTGTGTTCGACGTAGATGAGATCTCATTGGTCTTTGCATGAACACATGGTTGGAGGAGAAAAGCTTGAAAGTGTTCAAATCGGAAAGGTAAAGTTTCGTGATTACATTTCTGTCATTCTATATTGCAATAGCCACTTGTTATATTTCAAGTTTATTTTATACTTGTTAAGTGCCAAATGCCCGGGATCAAAAGGACTAGTTTCCTTTTGTTTTAAAATTCAAATATGCTTATTTTTATGTTTCTGTTACATTCTTGCTACAGGTTCCATCCCTTGACGAGGGGGGCATTTTTTCTTTTTAAGCATTGCACAAGTATCCTACCATATATTTATGCACTGCTTATCGATCTTTTTATCACATGTATTTATTTTTCTAATTTCATTTTATCAAAAACTCAATACTAACTTGATGTTGGAGTGCTAATATTTTTTTTACAGGTTCCTTTCCTTGAGCCCCTGTACATTTCAGCCCAAGTCCAAAACACCAATATTACCTAAAGCAATACTCGTCAAAATGATTGTACTAAAAGTAATAATAACCTTTTTTAATGACACTAGAAAAACATGTCAACAAGTTGCAACACGATCAATAACTCCACTAATTCAATATGCTGTGGGAAACATGGAGTCAACTCTCTCAAACGGATTAAATTTTGTTTAGTATTTGTTGATTTAAAAATTCAAAATTGTTGGCACTTACCAGCTCCCCTTCGGAGGTCCAAGAGAATATTTGTACTCTGGATCCGGACAGGGACAGGGCAACAGGGGGCGGCCCACGTCGGGTTTGGTAGCACAGCCGGCCACCTTGACAGATACTCCTACTGTCAAACATAGTGTGGGCTGGTGGGGAGCTCACTCCAACCCTATTTTATTACAAGATTTTAGACCTGAATGTTGTATATTATTATCTTCAGACGTAATTACTACACGCATACTGCTCTAAAAAACATTTATTTAGAACTCTAAATCTTTGACATATATGTTTGGCAGATCAACATCAACATCCATGGTTGTTGAAAACCAAAAAACAAAAACATGTGGGGCTCCATGGGGCCTCATCTCCCAGCACTCAGTCAAATACCAAGATTTGCAAAACCCACACGGGGCAATGGAGTGGATAAAGGCCGTCCACTTGTCTATTGGATTACCAATACAGAAAAAAAAAATAGTAATATATTCCTTTTTACTTTTTAAAATGTACTAACTTACCTTCGTGTATTTTTTAAAATGAAGGAAAAATTGTTTTATTTTAAAAAATACAGGGTGGAATTTTTTTTTTTCATAGGGGGTAATTTGCTCATTTATAATATCATACGGAGATAATTTGTTTATTTACAAAATTACAAGAGGGTGATCTGTTCATTTGTATTAAACTCATTTTATTTTTGATCCTCTAATTATGTCATGAAATAATTTTGGTATTCCATATTTTTAAAGTTACCAATTTTAGTACTAAAATTTTGGTCCCTGTTGTTAGTTGACTAATAAAATGAACGATTGAATTATTTTGGAGGAAAATATAGGCAGGAAAGCAAATAATTTGCATAACAAATGACAGTAACTAACCCGAAAAGAAATAGAAGAAGAAAGAAACGCAAATTTGAAGTGTACGTAGTACACATAACAAAAATTAACAATAAATATAAATTAGTATATATTATCAAAAATAAACAAAAAAGATATATGGTGAATAAAAAATCAAAATCACCCCATAATTTTAGCATGGACATACCTTGTTTCAAGATTGATTTTTGTGCAAGAAGTTTCAATGAAACATCCTCTTTGGAGAAACCCTTAGTCGAATCGAAGAAAGATGGACTATAATTTTTCCTAATTTTCATTCTATTTTTGTGATTTCATTTTCAAATCTCTCTTTTATTATATATATATATATATCAATTAATGGCTGCCTTGTTGCCAATATTTCCTTCAAAATGGTCTAACCTTAGTTTTTAACGACCAATTAATGATCGAGACCAAAAACGATCATTTTTAACAGGGTAGTTTATATTTTGTCATTCGAATTTTATGTCTATTTTTATATTTTGACATTTTTTTTTTATTATGTCAACTTATCATCTCAACTTTTGTGAAATTTGCACTTTATCATATATGATTATTTTTTTGTTGATTTGTTTGCAGGAAAAATATCACATGATGTGTAAAAAATATTACATCACATAACATTTAAATATCACATCTACACTGCATGAAAATATTTTTTTACAGAAAATTTGGTTAAAAAGAACAGTTATAAATAACAAAGTGCGAAGTTTTGAAAAGTTGGGATTGTAAATTGACAAAAAAAATACCAAAATATAAAATCGACCTCGAATGACAAATTTTAATTTACCCTTCTTAAAAAGTTGATTCACTAAAACTAATGAAGTTGAAATATAGGCCACCAAAATTAATTAAATGGTATAATTACGGACCAAATTGAAATTATGACCTATGGAGAACTAAAATCTTTCATGCCGGTGACATAATTAATCCCCCGTCTTTCACGTTTTTTTTATCCTTATTTTATGCTCCGCTTCTGTCTGTTTCTTTCTCTTCTTCACCTAAATCCACTTTCCGTCTCATTTCGCAGGCAGCTTCAGTGATAGTGCTATCGGCCCCACTGCAGCTACCGCTCCGCACCTCCATCCCCTCCCTTTTAATCACATCCATTCGTGAACAAGATTCCGCCGTCGGTTGATTGCAGAACTCAATCGTGATGGGGTTCGTGAAGTTCCTCAAGTTTCTGAAGCTCAAGGTGAGGTGCAAAAGAGTCGCCGACAGAGTTGCTTCTGTTGATCATGTGGAAGATGTGGGAGATGCTACTTTAATTGCTTGCAAGCAGAAACGGAACGGGATGCCGATGTTATTCTCTTGGGATGATATTGAGAGATGCACCATGGATTTCTCTCTCGTCATTGGATATGGAGGCTTCAGCACTGTTTATCTTGCTCGGTTCCCGGATTCATCGTCGGCCGCCGTTAAGATTCAGTGCAGCAGCGAGCGTCTTAATCAGGCGTACAAGCAGGAACTGGAGATCCTGCTCCATGTCCACCACCCTCATATTGTCAAGCTTCTTGGTCATTGTGATGATCGAGGTATATATATATTTATACATATTGAGTAATAACTATATATGAATTCATGTCATCAGGGCGCCTTTCTTTGCTCTTTTCATGTCAACGGGACCTGATTTATTTTGATCGATTGCAGACGAAGGCGTATTGGTAATGGAGTATGTGCCGAATGGGAATTTGCAAGAGAAACTGCACGGCTCAAATACGCTTCTTCCATGGAAGAAACGCATGGCCATAGCATTCCAGTTGGCTCAGGCCATAGAGCATCTCCACGACAAGTGCGGCCTGCAAATTGTCCATGGAGACATCAAGGCTTCAAACATACTGCTGGACGAGCAGCTGAATTGCAAGCTATGCGATTTTGGGTCTGCAAAGATGGGATTTTCTTCGTTAGTACTACCGCCATCAAGTCCGTCGGCGAGGAGAAATCGGATAATGATGCTGGGCTCTCCAGGCTACACGGATCCTCACTATTTGAGAACCGGGCTTGCCACCAAAAAGAATGATGGCAGCGGTGTGAGTCTTGGAAATAATGGAATGGAAGCCTTCAACCCGTCGAGCGGGAGAGACTGACAACGAGGGTCGAACGGATGCTGCGACACTCGGAGAAGGTCGGGGAAATAGTGGATCCACGTCTCCGAGGGGAGTTTGACTTGGAAGAAGCCAAAGCCATGGCATCCCTCTCGGCTATGTGCCTTTGCGACATCCCCAGCCGTCGGCCTTGTGCGTCTGACATCTTGGCTACCATGCGAAACCAAATTCCTTCCGTATACTAGAAAAATCTGGTTCTATAGAATCAGTTTGGATTGTGTCGATAACTCCTGGATTGCTGTACGTAGTTAGGCTGCTCGTGGACGCTGTGTAAATTTAGTCCCGGCATATTTACAAGGCATATGCGACAACCATGCACATATACATGAAATACGTATACATTTTCTTTTGTCTTCAACACTTGATCCTTTTTCTTCAATTGAAATATCATGAAGTTACGAGCTCGTTTGAAATCATTTTTGCTTTTCCAAATACTCAAATCGATCGAACAGTTTCTGATAAATGGAGGTATTATAGCTAGTTATTTGAATTTCTGACAAGCTGATAGTATAGACTAGTCTTGAGATCAACTGGTAGTATTAATTTCTTAAAATCACTACAAAAAATTGGTTTTCTAGCGGCGGAGTAATTTTGCAACAAAATTTACTACGAATAGTTGTAACAAAATTAACCAGGAATTGAAGAGTGAAATGCAGGAGGCATTCATCTTGTGTGGTAATGAAGAAAATGGCTACAGTCTACAGTTTAAATACAGCAAATGAAAACAGAATTAACTGCTGCTAACAGCTCTCAGCTAACTCTAAACTAATCTCGAACTACTGCAACTAATAAAAAAGCATTACTACTTACAGAAGTGTTAAAGAGACAATAAACAACTTAACAAAGAAAGGAATTAACGTTGTTGTACGGTACTAAACTAATAGAAACGTGTAAAATACAGAGAAACGTAATCTTCTAAAGCACGCGTCTTCTTCCAGTCGAGTGAACAGGGGATTGAGCTTTTCAAGCAGTGGTAATGACGATTCGTTCATCCCCCCCTCAAGTTGGCGCATGGGAGAGCATACCCAACTTGGAGAAAAGCCTAGCAAAAGGAGCGGATGACAGGGCCTTCGTGAACATGTCAGCAACCTGCTGGTGGTTAGGAACGTGACGAGGAAGAATGAACCCGCGCTTCAAATGGTCGCGCACAAGGTGGCAGTAAATGTCGAGGTGTTTTGTGCGCTCATGCTCGACAGGGTTTTCAGTGATGTGTATAGCAGCCTTATTGTCACAATGGAAGTGAATGGCAGCTGGAATAGAGATATTGAATTCCTGAAGAATGCAGCTGATCCAGAGGAGTTCACAGACTGTCGAGCCCATACTCCGGTACTCAGCCTCAGCCGACTATCGGGATACTGTAGCGTGTTTTTTTGTTTTCCAGGAGATTAAAGAGCCACCCATAAAGATATAAAAACCGGTGACAGAACGCCTTGTGTCAATACATGAAGCCCAATCAGAATCCGAAAATGCAGAGAGCTGAAAAGAAGAACTAGAGGGGAAAAAGAAATCCAGAGTAGACGTCCCTTTCAAGTAGAGAACCAGGTGAAGCGCAGCATCCCAATGGGCCTCACGATGGTGCTGAATGAACTGACTAACTTGCTGCACTGCAAAAGAAATGTCAGGTCGTGAGAATCCCAAATACAATAGCCTACCTACCAAGCGTCGATATCGTTTAGGGGAGGGCAAAAGAGGACCAAAAGTAGCATCGAACTTGATCCCAGCCGGAAGTGGAGTTGCTGCAGGTTTAGCATGAGTCAAATGACAATCATGAACATGTCAAGTAGATATTTCCTCTGCGTGACTAAGGTTCCATGAGAGGATCGAGCAAGTTCCAAACCCAAGAAATACTTGGGAAAACCCAAGTCTTTGATTGTGATGTGGATATGCGTCCCACATCGGTTGCAGACGAGGAGCTTGAGTAGCTTATAAGCCCCAAGACCTCCTCTCCCTAGCGAGGTGCCTTTTCAGGACAAACTCGTGAGGCTCATACGGAGCCAAAGCGGACAATACCTCGCGCAACGGGGCACCGATCAAGTCGCATGTCGCATCAATGGCGCCGTCTGTGGGAACAAGGCCATGTGCCTCTACCCAAGCCCCTCGTCTGGGGGGCTATGATGTAGATATGCGTCCCACATCGGTTGCAGACGAGGAGCTTGAGTGGCTTATAAGCCCCAAGACCTCCTCTCCCTAGCGAGGCGCCTTTTCAGGACAAACCCGTGAGGCTCATATGGAGCCAAAGCGGACAATACCTCGCGCAACGGGGCACCGATCAAGTCGCATGTCGCATCAGATTGTAAAGAGATTCTCCAAATAACATTTAACCGTTGTCAATGAATCCAATGAATTCCCTGTAAGAAGGACATATCATCTAGGTACAAGTAATGACACAAAAATAGAATCAGTATTAAGAGTGAATAGGCAATGATCGTGAGGATACTGCTTAAAACCATAACTCTCCAATTTAGAAGTAAGCTCAATATTCCATTGTCTAGAGGCTTGTTTCAAGAAGTAAAAGATTGTACAAACCTGCAGACAAGGCTTTATTGTACCTTGATATATCCCTCCAGTGGAGACATAAACACCTCCTCGTCAAGATGTCCATGGAGGAATGCATATTGGAATAGGTTTTGTTTTGCTTTTATGAGCGATTTTGTACCCCTTTCTTGGAGCTAGTTTCGCACCTCTTGTCTAAATGGGCTTTGTACCACATGTTGGAACGGGTTTTGTTTCTCCCTTTGGAACGGCTTTGTACTTTTTTTGGATTTGACTTTATAACATTTTCATATTATGTGATGGTAAATTATACCAAAATACCAATTACATAAATCAGTAAAAATTTAAAAAAATTAAAAAGGTCTTTTATATTACTTTTAAATATTTTTTTTACATTTAAACTAATTTAATATTTCTTATTATAATAGTTTCTTTGAATTTTAAATTTTATATATCTTTTATTTTTTAAATTTAATAATTTAAATACAAATAAATATTAATGACATAATTAACAAAATGAAATAAATATTAATTTGAAAATTAAATTTTAATAAAACTAAAAATAAATAAAAGATCCTTGATCTAAATCGGTCTCCCCATCAACAGCATCCGCATTGTCCTGTGAATCATCGTTAGGGGTCCCAGGAATCAGCTGGAGGCTAGGACCGATCAGGCAACCGAGGGATGGGTAGATTCATTGTCACATGGATGAGCATCTCTTCTAGCCTCGTGACCCGATCATTTAGATCTGAGTTTCCCGCTTGGTGGGTGTGCCAATGTATGTGTCTGACTGGACTCTGATGGTCCAATAGTCAAGGTGTGGGCCTTTGAACCCAGACCGGGGACATGTACCCTTATTTCGGCCGCTAACTGCTGACATCCACAGTTGATGCTTGGTCATGCCCACAAAGGCTTTAGAAGAGCTTGGAGGATATTGCTCACTGGGCGGTGCCAAAACCTGTTGGTCCTCCATCATTTTTTGAAAATCTTCGATGTAACAAAGAAATCCATCGGTAACAGAAATATAAATTAATCAGAATTGAATACGAGAACCATTTCTATAAACAACTTACCAGCATATGCGATATGCTCATGGGCCGCTCTAGGGATTGTCGTCCTTTTTCTTGTAGCATCTGGAGAACAGCTCCATTTGTTTAGGAGTCCGACCGAGCTGTGACTCCTTTCCAACAAAAAAAAAAAAAAATGATGGAAAATTAATTATTCATTCAAACTTGAGGAAACAAAAGAAAAAGAAACTTACCAACTTTCGTTTGTGCTTCCCAATGGAGGATGATCCCCCATAATTGTTCGTGTATAAATTATTTAAAATTCTTAAAATTAAAAGGTCATTTATCCGCTATTTTTATTTATAACTAAGTTTTACTAAAATAAAATTAAAAATAATCTATGTATTTTATAGAAATCTAATTAGAATTAATAAAATAAATTAATTTATGTATTAAAAAGATATTTTAAATTATTAAACTATTTATTTTAAAAAAATTATCCCTTCTTCCCCAACCACACCGCCATGCCCACCCTAATTTTAAAAAGTTTGAAAATTTCCACATATTTTGGACCTAGCGCCAGTTAAATTTTAATTTATAACGTCTTTTAAAACAGTTTTATTTCAAAACTCATTCCAAAAATTGTACCAAATATTGATTTTTCCATGAAGTATATTTTAGTTGGAATGGTGTTTGGAACAGTTTGTTTAAAAACAATAGTTACAAATATTTTTTTGTTTTTCTTTTGAAATTTTATTCATAAAAAACTATAAACTTAGATATTTCATTACAAAAATAATTATATAACTAATGAACAAAAATCCAAATACTAAACTCAATTGTCATCTTCTTCAACCTCTTAATCCTTGAAACTATCTTCGTCATCTTCGTTCTATTCAATATTGGATTGGCCATGGGGTGAACGGGATGTTCCAGCTCCTTGTTGAAGTAAGCCACAGAAAGACCAGTGATTAGTTTTATACCATCTGGATCATGCAGGTAGTATGTCTGATTGTATGTGGCAACACACACGTCTCGATTATGTGGCATTCTGAACCGATGAGCCATCTCTTCTTTGAGGCTCCACATGCCCGGGCAGGGTGGTTGAAAATAGACCTTTGGGTTCTGTCATCATTGCTCATGATATCATCGTTTATATTGGGTCTACTTCATTTGCAAAGAACGTGCGATTCAAAGTAATCGGAAGTAAATAGCTTGATTTTTTCGACAATGTATGCCTCGTCAATGAATACCATGACTTGTACTCTGTTCTTCACCCTATTCTTCAAATCACGAAAAAACCTGTACAAATATTTATATTTCCTCATAAGCGCGACTAATACTATAAAATCAAACACAACTAAATCTTTTATTTAATAGTAATTAACTCTCAAATGTGTATATCCACATGTATTGCACAGGCCCCCACTCAAGCCTTGTATGAAACAATGAGGTGCTCCATTGAGTTGAAAAAAAATAGACGAAATATTTTTTCAAGGTTGCAAATGAGGACGATGAGACTATCTTCTAACTCTGCAGCTAGGTGACATTTAACGTGGTCGAGCATATGACCTAGTATAGAAGTCTCACCTCCATCAATGAGCTCCATACATGCTCAGGAAGCATCTCTCGGAGGGCAACCCGCATCAATTTCTATATGAATAGGTGACAGTGATGGCTTTTCATACCATGCATCCTCAACTCAGTCATGTTAACAGAACAAGCAAAGCTAGATGTGTATCCATCAAGAAATCTCAGACAATGAATCTAATCACATATCCTCATCTCCTGCTCCTTCGTGAGGGTATATATCACGTTAGGCATATCGTTCAATCTTTGTTTATCCACTTCATGCTTTGGCGAATTACATATGATCTTCAAGTCCTTACTTGGATTCAAATTGTCCTTCATTTTTCCTTTTACATCCATCACGGTGTTGAATCTGTTGTCAAGCACATTCTTCTCAATGTGTATGACATCAAAATTGTGACGTATGAGATGAATTGCCTAGTATGGAAGATCCTAAAAGATTTTTTGTTTGTCCACTTGTGTTTGCTACCGTTGCCTAGTGGGAGTATCAACAGCTCTTTAACTCCAGGACTAAACTTTTCCACTCAATGGCAGATTTGCTCTACGGTCAACATCACTCGTGCAATTTTCCTTTCTACGCAATTTTTAATGAAGTCTTTCTTATTCCTGTTGAACAGATGGTCTTAGGGGAAAAACTTTCTACCCATGCTATAGATGGAATGCCAGTATGTCATCCATACAAAAATGACACCCTATAACACTTGCGATACTCTATCTAGATGCTATCCTATAAGCGGGTAGGTCGCTCACAGTCCATATCAATGCCGCACGCATTATCATGCCACATTCGTGGCATTGTTGTTCGTTCGTACACCCAAATGCCACCATTGCAGCAACTCTTTAATCAATGGCTCTAGGTATGCATCAATCAGTCACTTCGAATTAGATGGGCAATAGATCACCATCGTTAGGAATATATACTCAAACTTCACGTACATTCATGGTGGGAGATTGTACAGTATAAGTATAACTGGCCAACATCAGTCCATACGGCCATAATGCCCATGTGATGCAAACCCATCTGTGTACAGTCCCAGTCTAACATTAGGGGTTCCAATACGAAATCAGATACATCTAGTTAGAAATGACTGAATCTCGACTCTAATAGTATGAGATTAGTTCTCGGACTTGAAAAACCATAGTAGTCGCATGCATGTGATGGTTGTGGCTTGGATTTGACAAATAGTGATTGTATAGTGAGATGTGGTTATTATAAGTCTTATTTAGTGCAGTCAGAATGTGTACTAAGTATGATGGATTCCAAGAAAGAATGCATTCCCTGTCAGTATTGTGATAGTAGTATCTCCCCTACACATTAAGACTTGTTTAAGCTTAGAATATACTGATTTAATGGATAAGTTTCCCGCATCGATTAGTAGAGCAAACAAGATCTCGAGTATTAAGTATAGATGCCTAGTTAAGGATGAGAACCGACAACCAGTTCCGTGCCCTAAACTGAGTTCGGGAGATGGTTGATGAAAGGACTGTACTCATACATAATTCGAGAGCTTAAATGTCATTAACTATTGCTAGATGACCACCCATGGTAACAAACATTTTTAATTTGGGATAATTGAAAGTAATTAATTGAATTTAATTTAATTAACTATGTTGGTTACAAGCCCAAGTCTAATTAAAAGTGAACCTAAAGACTCAAACACATATCAATTTCGATTAATTTAGAAGTAATCCTAGAAGAAGGAGATTAATTTGATTTGATTAAATTAATTAGTGGAGAGCATAAATGATTGGATTATTTATGAGCAATAATCCCTTAGTCGGGTTTTTAAAATTTAATTAATTAGATTAGTTAAAATTTAGATTTAACCTTTTAAATTTGATATTTATACATTGATATAAAGTGGATTGGGGTCTTTTAGTCAGATTAAAAGAATTGAAGATTTTAATTGGGCTTGAAATTTAATTTAATTTAATTAGTAGAGACCATTAGATTTGGGATTTATTTAATTTAGTTTAAAATAAGTCTAATCCATTAAAATCTAGCCTAAATCCAATTTAACCTTTGTGTAGGTCAAGGAGGAGCTCCTCCCTGAGAAGACTGGTGTTGGAAAATTTCAAGCATAAAGCTGTTTTCGTATTGAAATAATCGGATAAACCAGACTTGAAATCAATCACATTCATTGATCATGTATATATATTTATATCACATTCAATGAAACAATTATTAGGAATAATTCAGTACTTAAAGCAGTAAAGACGTTAATTGTATACCGTCAACTCGGTACCAATTATACCTCTCCGTCTATTATACTTCCTTCAGTTAATTCCCCGTCGTCATCCTGATACTCCATAGGGTCCTCTTCGGGATTCTCCTCTCGTTCATCAGGAATCATCTCAGTCAGCTGGTCAATGAGCTCTCTGAGATCGTTTACTTGATCAAAGAGTTGTTGATTTTCCTGTTGAAGTTGTTCAACTTCATCCTTGTGATCTGCCTTTAGTGCGCCAATTTCCCATCTAAGGACAGAGTTTTTGCGATCCAACTGGTCAGCCGTTCGTTCGGCCCATTGTTGGTAGTAGGCATGTCTTGATATGTCACTCTTCAGTTTTTCCATCTCAGCATTACTATCTCTCAATGGCTGTTGTAGTTCATCAATGAGACTAGTAAATTGCTCATTTGATGACAGTTGATGGTTGGGGTTGCTGGGAAGAGACATTTTTGTAGTATCACACTTAACCGAATCGCAATTAAATAATTGCTTGCCTTGAAGAAAATGAACGCCCCGTATCAATAGTGCACCGGGTACAGCGTTATTTCTCCCAAGATAAGACAGTTTCAGTTCTTTCGATTTTAGCACTATACCGAAGAACACCTCGAACAACACTCAGAAGCACGTTTTTGAAACTAGAACCTCAAATCTTGGACAAACCGAGAGAAAGAGGAAGATATCTCAAAGAGTGAGGGAAACTAGTGTTGTTCTGTTGCTGTTGCTGTGTTTTACAAATGAATTTTCCACACCTTTATATAGGCAACCAAAATCCACCACTTTGTATGAACCAATAATGGCATTTTATCAAAATATATGTAACAGCCAAAACATTTGGATTTGCAGCAATAGCAATTCAATTGCAATTAAAGAAAATGAAATTGAATCTTTGACTATTTTGAAGACCAAATACATATTGTTACATTACTTTAAAAAATCAAATTTCATTTTATAGATTTCTTAACACAACAATCCCCCACAAATATATAGATTTGAACTCAAGTTTCTGTGACTTGCTTTCAACAATGGTACCTTCCGGTTTGAACCACTGCCTAAGTTATCTGACGTCAGTTATCACCAGGTCAAATGGAACTAAGCCTTGAATTTGAGCCTGTGAGTGTGACAACGTCTGTCAGTAACAACAAGCCACCGGCTTTGTGTTTATCTTTAGGGTTGACACTATAGGCCATGTGTCCTGATCCTGTTCATGAATGTTTTCAAGAATAACCCAATTCCTTAGTTGCGGCCAAACAACTACATTCACTTAGTTGGGCATCTCTAGGGATGCACTGCTAGCATCTCGTCTAATCGACTTTACCCCATTCAGAGCTAAACTCTTACTATACTTGCAGTACCAGCACCTTCTAGAATTACAGGGGATAGACTCCAGATACAAAGTATCAGTCTATTTTGGTGCTCTGACATACCCTACGAATTATTAATACCACATTGAACCTTCTTTGTGGGATCTCCACGTAGTAGGTTGGGTTGCCATCGTAGTTATATCATTGATGGGTTTTCAGTCCCATCCCCAATCTGGATTTATTTACTTATGACAGATCCAATCCTTTCGTCAAAGGATCAGCTACATTGTCCTTTGTTCCCACAAAGTCAATGCCAATTACTCTGTCTCACACTAATGCCCTTATAGACTTTAGTCTAACTTGGATGTGTCGTTTGGTCTTTTGGTTGTATTTACGACTTTTCACCTTTGCAATTGTGGTTTGACTATCACAATGTACAACAATAGGTGGAAGAGGCTGACTTACAATGGGAAGTTGCGATGACAACCCAAATAGCCATTCTGCCTCGGTACCAGTCGTATCCAATGCACATAACTCGACTTCAAAAGTAGACCGGGTTATCAAAGTCTGTTTTGCAGACTTCCAGGAGACTGCGCCCCCACCTAAGGTAAAAAACATATCCTAAACACCCATTACTCTCGGAGTTTTTTTTTTTTTTTTTGGCTATCCAGCTAGAATCACTATATCCCTCAAGAACAGCAGGGAATCTGCCATAATGAATGGCTAGTGACACTGTGCCCTTCAGGTACCTTAGTACCCTATCCAAGCACCCCAATGAGTTTTGTCAGGACAACTAGTGTATCTAGCCAGCTTAGAGACAGAAAATGAAATATCTGGTCTAGTGCCATTTGCCAGATACTGTAAACTCCCATTAATTTGGGAATACCTTAGTTGTGAAACCGAAACACCACTTTCATTTTTAAATAAAGCTACAAAAGAATCATAAGGCGTTTCTGCAATTCTACTGTTTTAATAACCAAATTTCTCAATTATCTTCTCAACATAGTGAGATTGAGAAATTGCTATCCCATTAGTTGAACGAATCAACTTGATACCAAGAATTACATCAACATCACCCATATTCTTCATTTCAAACTTATTCTTTAAAAATGACTTGGTTTCGGTAATTATATTGAAGCATGATTATCATTCATATTACGAAGATTAAATATATCAACATGCTATTAAGACACTACTAATTTCACAAATAGTAGTCAAGCAAGTAAGAAATGAGTTTTTGAAAACTTTGAAGAATAAACGCCTGACGCCATGCCATCATACCATCTAACCGTATACCCACGGAAAGAAGCTTCTTAATCTTTGCAAAGTAACCACTGAAAACATACTCGAGTCATAGTACACCCACTTAGTATCGTTCCAAAAGTGAGATTCAGATCTACGCTTTCTATACTAAGTGTTTTTATTACTCACGCTTGTTTTCATCGTTAGTTAGATTTAACACAATAATAAGCACCAGTGCACTAAATTACTCCAGTGTTAATCAACATAACAAAACAAGTCTGTTGCTTACTTAACAACTTGTGTAAGCACACAAATAATATATTGCTTCTTAAAGGCTAGCAATATAAGAAACCCCACAGTTGCTCTGTTCCTTGATTTGATGAATAATTGTTGTAACATTTGAGCAACTTATTGGTTCATTGGTGTTATCATGGTCTTGCATTTTTCCGAGTAAGTCAATTTAAAAAAATTGAAACATTAATCAAGTCCTTGGTTAAAACCTTATCCATTTCAATACATTTCATTTTCTTCAAGATTGTTGGAAAAATTTCAGGCATAAAACTGATTTCGTATTGAAATAATCGGATAAACCAGACTTGAAATCAATCACATTCATTGATCATGTATATATATTTATATCACATTCAGTGAAACAATTATTAGGAATAATTCAGTACTTAAAGCAGTAAAGACGTGAGTTGTATACCGTCAACTCGGTACCAATTATACCTCTCCGTCTATTATACTTCCTTCAGTTAATTCCCCGTCGTCATCCTGATACTCCATAGGGTCCTCTTCGGGATTCTCCTCTCGTTCATCAGGAATCATCTCAGTCAGCTGGTCAATGTGCTCTCTGAGATCGTCTACTTGATCACGAAGTTGTTGATTTTCCTGTTAAAGTTGTTCAACTTCATCCTTGTGATCTGCCTTTAGTGCGCCAATTTCCCATCTAAGGATAGAGTTTTTGCGATCCAACTGGTCAGCCCTTCGTTCGGCCCATTGTTGGTAGTAGGCATGTCTTGATATGTCGCTCTTCAATTTTTCCACCTCAGTATTACTATCTCTCAATTACTGCTGTAGTTCAGCAACAAGACTAGTAAATTGCTCATTTGATGACAGTTGATGGTTGGGTTGCTGGGAAGAGACATTTTTGTAGTATCACACTTAACCGAATCGCAATTAAATAATTGCTTGCCTTGAAGAAAATGAACGCCCCGTATCAGGGTGCACCGGGTACAACGTTATTTCTCCCAAGATAAGACGGTTTCAGTTCTTTCGATTTTAGCACTATACCGAAGAACACCTCGAACAACACTCAGAAGCACGTTTTTGAAACTAGAACCTCAAATCTTGGACAAATAGAGAGAAAGAGAAAGATATCTCAAAGAGTGAGGAAATTAGTGTTGTTCTGTTGCTGTTGCTGTGTTTTACAAATGAATTTTCCACACCTTTATATAGGCAACCAAAATCCACCACTTTGTATGAGCCAATAATGGCATTTTATCAAAATATATGTAACAGCCAAAACGTTTGGATTTGCAGCAATAGCAATTCAATTGCAATTAAACAAAATGAAATAGAATCTTTGTTTATTTTGAAGACCAAATACACGTTGTTACATTACTTTAAAAAATCAAATTTCATTCTATGGATTTCTTAACACAACAATCCCCACAAAATATATAGATTTAAACTCAAGTTTCTGTGACTTGCTTTCAACAATAGTACCTTCCGGTTTGAACCACTGCCTAAGTTATCTGACGTCAGTTATCACCAGGTCAAATGGAACTAAGGCTTGAATTTGAGCCTGTGAGTGTGACAGCGTCTGTCAGTAACAACAAGCCACCGGCTTTGTGTTTACCTTTAGGGTTGACACTATAGGCCATGTGTCCTGATCCTGTTCATGAATGTTTTTCAAGAATAACTCAATTCCTTAATTGCGGCCAAACAACTACATTCACTTAGTTGGTATCTCTAGGGATGCACTGCTAGCATCTCGTCTAATAGACTTTACCCCATTCAGAGCTAAACTCTTACTATACTTGCAGTACCATCACCTTTTAGAATTACAGGGGATAGACTCCAGATACAAAGTATCAGTCTATTTTGGTGCTCTGACATACCCTACGACTTGTTAATACCACATTGAACCTTCTTTGTAGGATCTCCACGTAGTAGGTTGGGTTGCCATCGTAGTTATATCATTGATGGGTTTTCAGTCTCATCCCCAATCTGGATTTATTTACTTGTGACAGATCCAATCCTTTCGTCAAAGGATCAGCTACATTGTCCTTTGTTCCCACAAAGTCAATGCCAATTACTCTGTCTCACACTAATGCCCTTATAGACTTTAGTCTAACTTGGATGTGTCGTTTGGTCTTTTGGTTGTATTTACGACTTTTCACCTTTGCAATTGTGGTTTGACTATCACAATGTACAACAATAGGTGGAAGAGGCTGACTTACAATGGGAAGTTGCGATAACAACCCAAATAGCCATTCTGCCTCGGTACCAGTCGTATCTAACGCATATAACTCGGCTTCAAAAGTAGACCGGGTTATCAAAGTCTGTTTTGCAGACTTCCAAGAGACTGCGCCCCCACCTAAGGTAAAAAACATATCCTAAACACCCATTACTCCCGGAGTTTTTTTTTTTTTTTTTTGGCTATCCAGCTAGAATCACTATATCCCTCAAGAACAGCAGGGAATCTGCCATAATAAATGGCTAGTGGCACCGTGCCCTTCAGGTACCTTAGTACCCTATCCAAAGCACCCCAATGAGTTTTGTCAGGACAACTAGTATATCTAGCCAGCTTAGAGACAGAAAATGAAATATCTGGTCTAGTGCCATTTGCCAGATACTGTAAACTCCCAATAATTTGGGAATACCTTAGTTGTGAAACCGAAACACCACTTTCATTTTTAAATAAAGCTACAAAAGAATCATAAGGCGTTTTTGCAATTCTACTGTTTTAATAACCAAATTTCTCAATTATCTCTCAACGTAGTGAGATTGAGAAATTGCTATCCCATCAGTTGAACGAATCAACTTGATACCAAGAATTACATCAGCCTCACCCATATTCTTCATTTCAAACTTATTCTCTAAAAATGACTTGGTTTCGTAATTATATTGAAGCATGATTATAATTCATATTACGAAGATTAAATATATCAACATGCTATTAAGACACTACTAATTTCACAAATAGTAGTCAAGCAAGTAAGAAATGAGTTTTTGAAAACTTTGAAGAATAAACGCCTGACGCCATGCCACCATACCATCTAACCGTATACCCACGGAAAGAAGCTTCTTAATCTTTGCTAAGTAACCACTGAAAACATACTCGAGTCATAGTACACCCACTTAGTATCGTTCTAAAAGTGAGATTCAGATCTCCGCTTTCTATACTAAGTGTTTTTATTACTCACGCTGTTTTCATCGTTAGTTAGATTTAACACAATAATAAGCACCAGTGCACTAAATTACTCCAGTGTTAATCAACATAACAAAACAAGTCAGTTGCTTACTTAACAACTTGTGTAAGCACACAAATAATATATTGCTTCTTAAAGGCTAGCAATATAAGAACCCCCACAGTTGCTCTGTTCCTTGATTTGATGAATAATCGTTGTAACATTTGAGCAACTTATTGGTTCATTGGTGTTATCATGGTCTTGCATTTTTCAGAGTAAGTCAATTTAAAAAAAATTGAAACATTAATCAAATCCATGGTTAAAACCTATCCATTTCAATACATTTCATTTTCTTCAAGATTGTTGGAAAAATTTCAGGCATAAAACTGTTTTCGTATTGAAATAATCGGATAAACCAGACTTGAAATCAATCACATTCATTGATATATATATTTATATCACATTCAGTGAAACAATTATTAGGAATAATTCAGTACTTAAAGCAGTAAAGACGAGTTGTATATACCGTCAAATCGGTACTAATTATACCTCTCCGTCTATTATACTTCCTTCAGTTAATTCCCCGTCGTCATCCTGATACTCCATAGGGTCCTCTTCGGGATTCTCCTCTCGTTCATCAGGAATCATCTCAGTCAGCTGGTCAATGTGCTCTCTGAGATCGTCTACTTGATCACGAAGTTGTTGATTTTCCTGTTAAAGTTGTTCAACTTCATCCTTGTGATCTGCCTTTAGTGCGCCAATTTCCCATCTAAGGATAGAGTTTTTGCGATCCAACTGGTCAGCCCTTCGTTCGGCCCATGGTAGTACGCATGCCTTGATATGTCGCTCTTCAATTTTTCCACCTCAGTATTAGTATCTCTCAATTGCTGCTGTAGTTCAGCAACGAGACTAGTAAATTGCTCATTTGATGACAGTTGATGGTTGGGGTTTCTGGGAAGAGACATTTTTGTAGTATCACACTTAACCGAATCGCAATTAAATAATTGCTTGCCTTGAAGAAAATGAACGTCCCTTATCAATAGTGCACCGGGTACAGCGTTATTTCTCCCAGGATAAGACGGTTTCAGTTCTTTCGGTTTAGCATATACGAAGAACACCTCGAACAACACTCAGAAGCACGCTTTTGAAACTAGAACATCAAATCTTGGACAAACCGAGAGAAAGAGGAAGATATCTCATAGAGTGAGGGAAACTAGTGTTGTTCTGTTGCTGTTGCTGTGTTTTACAAATGAATTTTCCACACCTTTATATAGGCAACCAAAATCCACCACTTTGTAAGAGCCAATAATGGCATTTTATCAAAATATATGAAACAGCAAAATGTTTGGATTTGCAGCAATAGCAATTCAATTGCAATTAAAGAAAATGAAATTGAATCTTTGACTATTTTGAAGACCAAATACACGTTGTTACATTACTTTAAAAAATCAAATTTCATTCTATGGATTTCTTAACACAACAATCCCCCACAAATATATAGATTTGAACTCAAGTTTCTGTGACTTGCTTTCAACAATGATACCTTCCGGTTTGAACCACTGCCTAAGTTATCTGACGTCAGTTATCACCAGGTCAAATGGAACTAAAGCTTGAATTTGAGCCTGTGAGTGTGACAACGTCTGTCAGTAACAACAAGCCACCGGCTTTGTGTTTATCTTTAGGGTTGACACTATAGGCCATGTGTCCTGATCCTGTTCATGAATGTTTTCAAGAATAACCCAATTCCTTAGTTGCGGCCAAACAACTACATTCACTTAGTTGGGCATCTCTAGGGATGCACTGCTAGCATCTCGTCTAATAGACTTTACCCCATTCAGAGCTAAACTCTTACTATACTTGCAGTACCAGCACCTTCTAGAATTACAGGGGCTAGACTCCAGATACAAAGTATCAGTCTATTTTTGCTCTGACATACCCTACGACTTGTTAATACCACATTGAACCTTCTTTGTGGGATCTCCACGTAGTAGGTTGGGTTGCCATCGTAGTTATATCATTGATGGGTTTTCAGTCCCATCCCCAATCTGGATTTATTTACTTGTGACAGATCCAATCCTTTCATCAAAGGATCAGCTACATTGTCCTTTGTTCCCACAAAGTCAATGCCAATTACTCTGTCTCACACTAATGCCCTTATAGACTTTAGTCTAACTTGGATGTGTCGTTTGGTCTTTTGGTTGTATTTACGACTTTTCACCTTTGCAATTGTGGTTTGACTATCACAATGTACAACAATAGGTGGAAGAGGCTGACTTACAATGGGAAGTTGCGATAACAACCCAAATAGCCATTCTGCCTCGGTACCAGTCGTATCTAACGCATATAACTCGGCTTCAAAAGTAGACCGGGTTATCAAAGTCTGTTTTGCAGACTTCCAAGAGACTGCGCCCCCACCTAAGGTAAAAAACATATCCTGAACACCCATTACTCCCGGAGTTTTTTTTTTTTTTTTTGGCTATCCAGCTAGCATCACTATATCCCTCAAGAACAGTAGGGAATCTGCCATAATGAATGGCTAGTGGCACTGTGCCCTTCAGGTACCTTAGTACCCTATCCAAAGCACCCCGATGAGTTTTGTCAGGACAACTAGTGTATCTAGCCAGCTTAGAGACAGAAAATGAAATATCTGGTCTAGTGCCATTTGCCAGATACTGTAAACTCCCAATAATTTGGGAATACCTTAGTTGTGAAATCAAAACACCACTTTCATTTTTAAATAAAGCTACAAAAGAATCATAAGGCGTTTTTGCAATTCTACTGTTTTAATAACCAAATTTCTCAATTATCTTCTCAACATAGTGAGATTGAGAAATTGCTATCCCATCAGTTGAACGAATCAACTTGATACCAAGAATAACATCAGTCTCACCCATATTCTTCATTTCAAACTTATTCTTTAAAAATGACTTGGTTTCGGTAATTATATTGAAGCATGATTATAATTCATATTACGAAGATTAAATATATCAACATGCTATTAAGACACTACTAATTTCACAAATAGTAGTCAAGCAAGTAAGAAATGAGTTTTTGAAAACTTTGAAGAATAAACGCCTGACGCCATGCCACCATACCATCTAACCGTATACCCATGGAAAGAAGCTTCTTAATCTTTGCTAAGTAACCACTGAAAACATACTCGAGTCATAGTACACCCACTTAGTATCGTTCTAAAAGTGAGATTCAGATCTACGCTTTCTATACTAAGTGTTTTTATTACTCACGCTTGTTTTCATCGTTAGTTAGATTTAACACAATAATAAGCACCAGTGTACTAAATTACTCCAGTGTTAATCAACATAACAAAACAAGTCAGTTGCTTACTTAACAACTTGTGTAAGCACACAAATAATATATTGCTTCTTAAAGGCTAGCAATATAAGAACCCCCACAGTTGCTCTGTTCCTTGATTTGATGAATAATCGTTGTAACATTTGAGCAACTTATTGGTTCGTTGGTGTTATCATGGTCTTGCATTTTTCCGAGTAAGTCAATTTAAAAAAATTGAAACATTAATCAAGTCCTTGGTTAAAACCTTATCCGTTTCAATACATTTGATTTTCTTCAAGATTGCTGGAAAAATTTCAGGCATAAAACTGTTTTCGTATTGAAATAATCGGATAAACCAGACTTGAAATCAATCACATTCATTGATCATGTATATATATTTATATCACATTCAGTGAAACAATTATTAGGAATAATTCAGTACTTAAAGCAGTAAAGACGTGAGTTGTATACCGTCAACTCGGTACCAATTATACCTCTCCGTCTATTATACTTCCTTCAGTTAATTCCCCGTGGTCATCCTGATACTCCATAGGGTCCTCTTCGGGATTCTCCTCTCGTTCATCAGGAATCATCTCAGTCAGCTGGTCAATGTGCTCTCTGAGATCGTCTACTTGATCACGAAGTTGTTGATTTTCCTGTTAAAGTTGTTCAACTTCATCCTTGTGATCTGCCTTTAGTGCGCCAATTTCCCATCTAAGGATAGAGTTTTTTGCGATCCAACTAGTCAGCCCTTCGTTCGGCCCATTGTTGGTAGTAGGCATGTCTTGATATGTCGCTCTTCAATTTTTCCACCTCAGTATTACTATCTCTCAATTGCTGCTGTAGTTCAGCAACGAGACTAGTAAATTGCTCATTTGATGATAATTGATGGTTGGGGTTGCTGGGAAGAGACATTTTTGTAGTATCACACTTAACCGAATCGCAATTAAATCATTGCTTGCCTTGAAGAAAATGAACGCCCCGTATCAATAGTGCACCGGGTACAGCGTTATTTCTCCCAGGATAAGACGGTTTCAGTTCTTTCGATTTTAGCACTATACCGAAGAACACCTCGAACAACACTCAGAAGCACGCTTTTGAAACTAGAACCTCAAATCTTGGATAAACCGAGAGAAAGAGGAAGATATCTCAAAGAGTGAGGGAAACTAGTGTTGTTCTGTTGCTGTTGCTGTGTTTTACAAATGAATTTTCCACACCTTTATATAGGCAACCAAAATCCACCACTTTGAATAAGCCAATAATGGCATTTTATCAAAATATATGTAACAACCAAAACGTTTGGATTTGCAGCAATAGCAATTCAATTGCAATTAAAGAAAATGAAATTGAATCTTTAACTATTTTTAAGACCAAATACATGCTGTTACATTACTTTAAAAAATCAAATTTCATTCTATGGATTTCTTAACACAATAATTGGTGTAGTCAAGGGGGCTCTTTAAGATACCCCACTCGGCCATATAGAGAAGAGTGGATGGTTGTGTGTGCATGGTAACTTCGTAGAATAACTTCTTGTGTATGGAAAGGCTAGGTCATCCAATCTCACACAATCACAACACAGGCTAGGAATCTCCACTTTTCTCTCGGAGCCAATTTCTTTTCAAGAACCCTAGAGTTCTTTCTTGACTCTTGAATCAAAAAAATAATATAGAAGATCAAATATGTTAATTTGATAATGTGTATTTGATTTTCGTTGTTCCCATTTTCTTTCTAGCTAGCACGAGTTATTGATTTCTACTGAAAGCTTATAAGTTGGATTTATCTATTGAAAGAGATTGGGCTTATATCTTTTAGTCGGACTAAAAGACATTTGAGTTTTGTGAATCAGCTTTTTAGAAGGTGTTTGGCTAAGCTTATAAGCTTTTCAAAACATCTTATAAGATGTTTGAGAGCTTATAAGTTATAGATATTCGACTAAAGAGAGAGTTTGGCAACTGAATGAGCCTCCACACTTGTTTTGCCAAAAGAGCAATATTAAAATATCTCTAGTCCTGGAAACCAAGCCCTCCCATGCGCTTCTGAGTACATACTTTTTTCCAGTCTAACCAATGCACCTTCTCTTAGTCGTAAGCTATTAATAATCTTCAATTCTTAGACCTTACGACTATTTTCTAATATGACTTTCGAGTGTTTTCGCTGAGCGATCCTCAATACCTCTAACGTGTATCGTTGATTTTCTAATTATTTCCTATTAAGGATATAGACAGCTTCATCATTAATCAATAATGGAAACTAGTAAGTGTAATACATTTTATATATGTACATAATTTTTATACAATAGTAAAAAAATAAAATATTTTTAAATTATATTATTTATTTTTATAGAGTTAAAAGTTATCTCAAATATATAAAAAAAATTGATTTTTTTTTATATATATCATTTTATTTTCAATTTTTTGTAAAAAAATTCGGATATCGGGTAACTCGATACCCGACTTCTAAAAGTCGGATCAGATTTTGGGTAGGAGTGTCCTACCCAAACTACCTGATCGGGTACCTGATATTTAAGAAAACAATCTATTTCCTTTAAATCTTTCTTCTTTTTTTTTTTTCTTCTTTAACAAAATATTTTTTCAAATATTATTTTACTTTTCCCTTATTTTTGCAGTTTAAACTTTTACAAATCCTAAAGTATTACAAAAAAAAATTAAAGAAATTTAATAAACTCAAATATTGGTATTTAATATTTAATTTCTTCTTATATGTTTAGTTTATAATGGTTAATTTAATTTCTATTGTTTAATAAACATTATTGAAAATAAAATTTTTATCTTTTTACTTCGTTGTAATATACTAAAAGATTAAAAAAAATATTAAAGTAATTTAATAAAAATAAAATAAAATTGAGTATTCGATTCCCGACTGACGGTACCCAAAATTTCAATTACCCGCCACTTCGAATCGGAATCGAGTAACTATTTTAACTATCCAAAATTTCTGATACCCAACCTAAATTACCCGAACTCGAAACACCCGATCCGACGCACACCCCTACCCGCTGCACATAACCCGTAACTCTCTTCGTTCAATTTCGACGAGTGAAGAATGTAATTGGCTGATTTTCCGCCGGGAAATTCTTTTCGATCAACTTTTCTCCTTAATCCTTTGAATTGGTTTGACGTAAGCAAATGGGAAAAGGCCCAAAACCATTTGTTGATAAAAGCCCAATTTCTATTCTATTTTTGGTAAGCCTGACAAATTGGGGGCCCTTTGATGAAAACCCTCTATTTTCATGAAGCATATGTAAATGAGTTGGCCAGAACAAAAATTTTATTATATTTTATTAAATTGAATTATAAATATAACAAAAAAATAAGTACCTTATTGAAAATAATAAAATGAATAATTTTAATTGTGTATTAATTAAAAATTGTTAATAAAACAAATTAATCATCGCTCTCTCTAGGAGGTTAGCCGCCTATCCTAGATCTTCCATTTCCAAGAAGATCCCCGGCTCGATCTGGTTTAGTATCATATTTTGTCAATTATGGTTGTTATTTTAAGGATCTCCTCCTTAGTAAACGCTATATAATGGATTTTTTATTAGGTACTAGATTTCTCCTGAATTATTATTTTTATTTTAATTTTTAATAGCTATCGAAGCGTGTGCATAATATACAATTTTATTATTTTAAATAATTATATGAAAGAGAATACAAATAAGATAAATGATGATAATAATTGATATTTTCATAAATATTTTTCATTAGTTGTAAAATTGAATGAGTGGAATAATAATGATAATTTGTTTTTAAGGAGATTGTTATTTTATATAAAAATAAACATACTGGAGAGCGTCTTGGATAACATACATTTTGCCAATCAAGAGTGGTTACTTCACACTAATTAAATAGTACTAGCGGCGGAAGCACACTCAATGCATATATATAATTTAAACTTTTAATGTGTTTAAATAAATAAAAAAGAAAACATAGTGAATAACTTGTCAAAAGTACTAAAATATTTCAACTTTACACGTTCATCTATACTATTATAAAAAGAAAAGAGGTTTTACACTCACAAATGGCGGTTAGTGACACCGCTGCACCAATTTTTTATAAAGTCAAGAATGCCCTTCAAGTAATAAGATAACTAACTCATTCCACTTTCTAAATTATACATTAATTAATTAATAAATTAGTTTTCTTTTTTAGTGTCATGTATTAATTCATATATTTTGCTCTTATTTATAATATATTTTAAAATATAAAAAATTATATATTGATTATATGCGCGCAGGAACGGCGTGCCACCACGACTAGTATATCAAAAGTGTAGGAAGCGGATCCGCTTTGGAACGAAAGCACGAAAAAACGAAATAAATCGAAACAAGACATGTAATTAAGGGATTTAGTTTATTTTTAAAATTGTATATTTAAAGGTGATTTTGAAATTTTTAAATAACTTAAATAATTTAACAATAACAAAATTTACACTTTCGCATATTTAATTGTTTTATGTTTTTTTATATTTTATTTATTATATTGTCTAATTATAGTATTCTTCCACCATTAAAAAATATAAATTAAATAGCTATAATTAAGTAATAGAAAGATTTTTTTTGCAGTCATGCAAGTTTAATTATGTGCATGAATCAATAGTTAAATTACTTAGTGTGAACATTATTAAATTAGATATTCATTTTTTTATTAATAATTTTAAAAAAGTAAGTATGAAACAGTAATCAAAATAATTTTTATTATTTTTTATGGAAAAATAATTATTTTAACAAACAACGAGGGCCAAATATATGTAAAAATGGTATCTATTTATGACACGAGGACAAAGTGGTCTTTTATGAATTAAGTTTATTTTTTAAAAGTGATTTTTTTCAAACACTATTCGATTTAACTTTTGTATGTTTTATTATTTTTTTGCAAACATTGCCCACTTTTAATTGTACTATAACTTTCAAATCTCTCTACAAAAATCACTTTTCCTAAAGCAGAAATTTTTCCAAGCACTTCCACAGAAGAGATACGGACAATAAATCACACGTATATTCAAGAATTAACTTTATAACTTAACAATTTCTTGAATAATTATTAACATATAATTAATAGTTGTATTATTCACGTAAATCATGATGTAGAGTTGACGAATATTCATAGGCGAGCAGTAAGTGGTATCCCCATCCAGTATTCTCTCAGCCACAATGAGATTAGCAGCTTCCGAGGGATGATATGCGTCCCAGAAGACGTACGCTTTTCGATCATCGCACAGCGCAGAAGTCGTGCTCGCGTCTTTCCCTTTGTAGCAAAGGAATGGCGGGACGTAACCTCCACAACAAGGGCCTTCATTGTTCTCAAATCCTGCCGTAAAATAGATTTAAGAGTGACCTTAATATTTGTCAGAAAAGGGTTTAATACAATTTATTCCCTGTGATACTGTAAATGAGTAAATTATTTTTCTATGAAAAAAATATAATAATTTATACCCCTATATTTTTAAAATAAAGTTTTTTTTATTTTAAAAATATAGGGAGGTAAATTATTGTATTTTAAAGACCAAAAGGAATAAATTGCTATTTATTTTTATAAGCGGATAATTCGCGTATTTGCAATATCACAAGGGAGTTGCTTGTAAATTTTCTTTTATAAAATAAGCTTCTAATCCCTTAATTCATGCAATTTACAACTGATTTTTATGTTTTGATTTGGATAAAATCGATTTTGCCCACACTTACTAACAATAAAAGTTTAAATATTCAATTAGCACTTAATTTTTTTTTCTTTCCAACCTCAACACATCACCTTATTTTTGGAGTGTTGGGATTGGAGATAAAACAAAACTAAGCGCGCTAATCGAATATCTGAGTTTTTATAATTAATAAATCAGAGCAAAATAATAATTTATCGGTCAAAACGTGAAAATCACATGTATATTACATAATTAAATAAAGAAAAAACTACAAGCAACCCCTGTGATATTGCCAACGAGTAAATTACCTCATTATAAAGAAAAAATAGCAATTTATCTATTCGTATTTCCTAAAATACAATAATTTATCCTCCTATATATTTTGAAATGAAGCAATTTTAAAAAGCAGAACGAAGTAAATTGTTTCTTTCTTTTTTTTATTATAGGAGAGTAATCTGTTCATTTTGTAATATCATAGAAGAGTAAATTGCATTAAGCCCAAACACAACGACGCTCTGCGGGGAAGATATGTTTCTTTCTTTCCTTTTTAGTTCATGGGGATTTTGTGCCTGTTTCATTTGTGCAAGATCAGCTTGCCCATGTACAAATTCAGTGCAAAATCAAGATTGAAGAATTAAAACTGTGATTCTCAGCTCACCATAATGACGATGGTTGGTGATGATCTCAGTGAAAATGTGGTAGGAATCGGCGTAGAGAAAGATAGCATTAGGCCCCAAGTGGAGGTTCATTTGATGCAGCTCGTGTTTGAGTTTGAGATTGTAGGCGGTGGCGAAGGCGTTTACCGCAGCGGAGCATTGGCCGCTAGGAACAAGGTTGATGGCGCGAATGAAGGGTATGCATCCCAGAGGTCCCAGCCCGACGACCACAACCTTCCGAGCCCCTAATGCGTGCAGCCGCTTCACACACACACACACACACACACAATTTAAATAGTACATGAATCAGCAAAATCCTCATTTTTGTGTTTTCATTTTCAATTTTAAGCAAAAAAAAATGTGTTTTTCAATTTTTTATAAGTTTTTATGTGAAAATGAAATATGTTTGGAATAGTTTTATGAGATTGTATTTTATGTTATTAGGGTTGTCAAATCAATATAGTGTTTTTTTTTTAATTTTATTTGATGGTAATGATAGTTTTATATATATATTTTAGGGTAAATTACAACTATCTCTCCTAAAATTTGGCGTAATTACAAATATCTCTTGTTGTTTGAAAATTATAAATACACCTCTCAATGGAAATTAATTATGTCACCTCTAGACGGTGAAGTCGACATTACTATTTCACCCTTGTTGAGTTTTTTAAAAAATAAAAAAATATTTGAAACAATTAATGTAAAATAATTTGAGAGTGGGTAAAATAAATAATCTAGATGGAATATTAGTTAAAAAAAATTTTAAAAATTATAATATATGTAAAATTAAAATTTATAATTCAAAAGGTCTTTTGGTCAATTTATCGCATAATGGATGGTAACCTTACGGAATGAGTTCGTCGCTAGATGAACGTTAAAATTAGGGCTATATTTATAATTTTTTAAATAATGAGGAAGTACTTATAATTATGTCAAACCTCAATTATTGTTAATGGTGTCAAATCAAGTATATTTTTATTTAAATAAAATTGATAAATAGTTATATTTTTTAGGGATAATTACATTTACACCCCCTCATCTATTTTCCTTATACATAAACCATCCCTACCTTTCTTAAAAATTACAAAACCACCTTTGGCAACTTTTAAGATTAAAAAATACCCTTATTGACTCGATCAAATTTTAATTCAATTTTTCAATAATACAAATGACCTCAGTGGGTGTTTTGTAATTATCAAAAGTTAGAGGGGTGTCAAAGTAATATTTATGAGGATAAATAATATGACCCTATATATTTCTTTTATTATTTATTCTAATTTTTAATTTAAATTTCAACTATTTTATTAACTTTTTATTGAATCTGTATATAAATTTACACCTCTTCATAACTGAAATGTTAAATTAATTAGTATATTAATAAAAAATTAGTTACTAGCTTATAAATTCAAATTAAGAAATTATATACTTGTATAATTATTTCAAATTCTTAAAATAAAAGATTTTATTTTTTTATTTTGTTTATAACTAAAATTCTATTAAAATTAATAAATTATGCATATATGCATATATTTTTATACAATATAAATATATAAATATGTATATTATAATTTGACATATTTATATGTATATATTAATACATTTATATATACATATTTGATGGCCAATGATAGGGGTGCAAGATGAGCCGAGCCGGCTCGCGAGCTCGCGAGCCGGCTCGTAATAAAGCTCGGCTCGAGCTCGAGCTCGAGCCTTTTAGGGTGAGCTCGTGAGCTCGCGAGCCGGCTCGCGAGCTCACCCCCTTTTTTTTATTTTTTATTATATATATATATATATATATATATATATTAAAGTACATATTTAATATGTATCAAGTTTATATTTAAAATTCATCATATATTAGAATTATTAGTCAATATATCTCTTATTTAGATTTTATATGATAATAAAATATGGTATTTTTATTTATATTATTTATAAATAAGGTTAAGCAATAATTTAGTAAGTTTTGATATTTTTTTATAAATAAATATTTAAAATTCATTATCAATTAGAATTATTAGTTAATATCTCATATTTTAGTTTTAGATGATATTAAAATATATTATTGTAGTTTATATTATCTAAAAACAAACTTATTAGAAAATTTAGTACGTTTTGATAATTTTTTGTAAATAAATATTAATATAATGTACATAAATTTATCATTCTCAATCTCTTATAACAAAATTCAGTTATTCACTATATATTAGAATTATTAGTCCATATCTCATATTTTAGTTTTAGATGGTATTCAAATATAGTATTATAGTTTATATTATCTAAAAGAAGCTTAATCAACAATTTAGTACATTTTAATAATTTTCTGTAAATAAATATTTAATATAATGTATATGAATTTTATTGTTATAATTTTAATTTCCACTACAACAAAATATATTTCTTTTAAAAATTCATCATATATTAGATAATTAGAATTTATAGTCAGTGTATCATATTTTAGTTTTAGATGATACTAAAATATGATATATTTTGTTTTATATTATTTAAAAACAAGCTTAGTTAATAATTTAATACGTTTAGATAAATATTTAATATAATGCATATATTTTATTGTTGCAATTTCATTCCATTACAACAAAATGTACTTATTCACTATATATTAAAGCTATTAGTCCATATCTCATATTTTAGTTTTAGATGATATTAAAATATGGTATTATAGTTTATATTATCCAAAAAGAATCTTAATCAACAATTTAGTACACTTTCATAATTTTTGTAAATTAATATTTAATATAACGCATATAAAAATTATCATTATAATTTCAATATTAACTACATCAAAATGCATTTATTTTAAAAACTCGCCATATATTAGAATTACTAGTCAATATATTATATTTAAAAATTTAGATGATACTGAAAATAAGTTCAATCGATAATTTAATATGTATTGATTTCCACTACAATATTAAATAGTATTAATATGTCTTCTTATGAATATTCTCTTCATGCTTCATATTTAAATTTTTTAATAATATGTTCCATATGGTACAATAGTCTATATTTTTTTAAATTTGAATATTTAAAAAAAAAAATTAATTGAGCTCGAGTCGAGCTCGCGAGCTGCTCGAGCTCGAGCTCGAGCTCGACTCGTATCAATTGAGCTCGAGCTCGAGCTCGAGCTCGCTGTCTACTGCTCGAGCTCGAGCTCGAGCCCCTCTTTGTTGGGCTCGCCGAGCTCGAGCTCAGTTAAGGGAGCTCGAGCTCGAGCTCGAGCTCAAATTTTGAGCCGAGCTCGGCTCGAGCTCGGCTCGTTTGCACCCCTAATGATGACAGAGGAGGGTGAAAGGCTGTACAGAAGTGGGGCAAAGCCATAGGCCACAATAGAGTGGTGGAAACGAGGGCACATGTAGGAGTTGGGGGTTAAGCATGGCAATAGGATTGAAAAAAAGAATACTTTTGAAAATAAATTAATTTAATAATTTAAAATATTTTTAATAAAATACTGATTCAGAGTGAAACAATTTTAAAGAAAAATACTAGTAGAGGCAATTTCTGTTTAATTTGGTTGAAAATTCCAAACGAGGTATCAAATTGTCCTAAAATAAAGAAGTTAATTACAAGTATTGCAGGCCTTTTGCAGTAACTTGTATTTTTATGTGAAAATAAATTATAGAGAAAGGTGTAAGTTAAGCAATACTTGTAAGTAGGGAGCTATTTTGATTTAAATTAGCATAGTTTAAACGCAGAAATAATAAATAAAAAAACACTATTTCAAACTTCCTTTAAAAAATAAATTGATAGGTATTTATATGGGTTATTTAGAACGACCTCTTCTGAGATTTGGCATAATTATAAATACCTCTTTGTTGTTTTAAAAATTACCAATACTCCTGATTTTAACGACTGTCTAACAATTAGTTCAATCCATTAATCTATCCATTTTTTTTGTGGGGAACTGACTAAAATGCCCCTATGGACTAAGAACTATAATTTTATTTACTTTTAATGTTTTAATTTTCTTTTTATGGATTAAGTGGATAAATTTTTAGAACTTTTAAAAATTGTCCATCCACCCCATTCGATTTTCTTATATTTTTTAAAAAAAAAGTAAAAATACAATAAAAATAAAGTTGAAAATTTCATACCTCCATCAAGAATTTCATAATTTCATCAAATATCATGGGCTATTTGTAATTTTTTAAACAACAAGAAGTATTCGTAATTATGTCAAATCTCATGAATATATAATAATATATATAATATATATATATATATATATATATATATGTTACCTTAAGCTGCATGGTGAAATTGGAAAGCATGAAATCTTGGAACACAGCGGGAGACACAGTGCCACCCAGAAATGGAACGGACTGCTGAAAATAATTGATAACATCGTTGGAGCCGATTGCTAGAGAGAAAATTGCATCCTTCAAGAGATTGCTTGTGCTGTTTTCTCCCACAACACTCACCATGTACTCTCTCGTTCTTCCGAAATTGCTTATTTGCTCATTTAAGGCCACTCTCCCTATCTGTGTAGCACAAATTAACAATCCCCCAATTAGTTTAAAAGCTATATATCTTCTTCTATACTGTTTATAAAGAGAAAGGTGGTTTGTAAATTCAAAGTGATAGTTCTCGTATCACTACATCAAAATTTTTAAATACAAAAAATATCCTTTCATTAATAGAACCTATTTAACTTCCCAACTCATATTGAATTAACTACTCAATCACCTCAGTACTTAAGAAAATTAATTTCATGAATTTACAACATTCACAAATTTAATTTAATCACTTTTTTTTGTTGATTAAATTAAACACAACAAATTAATATTAATTTTTAATATATTATATCAGTAGCTAGCAAAGATTATATTTACATGCAAAATTAATATTAATTTATTGTGCTTAGTTAGTATAGATATTGTACAAAGTTTTAATTTTTAATTTAATTATAGTAAAATATGTATAATGTATTGAGAATTAATGCATTAAAAGAAGTTATCTGTAGTTTTTGTATGTGAGGATGCAAGGCAGTGACAAACTTTAATATACAGGAATAAATTATGAGTTTTAATAAAATAAACTATTAGTAATATTACGCACACAGGTATTGCATGCCACAGTGTCTAGTACTATTATAAAAGGAAGGGGGTTTTTATATATAAACTCAAAGTAGTAGTTATCATACCACTACACTAAAATTGTCAAATACCAAAAATGCCCTTTCATTAGAACATATTTAACTTTCCAACTCATATTGAATTAACTACTCAATTACCTCACCTAAGAAAATTAATTCCATAAAATTACTACATTCACAAATTTAATTTACTCACTTTTTTTTTCTATACTATTATAAAGGGAAGGAAGTTTATAGACTCAAAGTGGTAGTTTTATTTTTTTTAATAGATTAAATTAGACACAATAAATTAGTATTAATTTTTCATGTAAATAATCATTGCTGATATAATATATGTTGTTCAAAGTTTTAATTTTTAATATAATTATAGTAAAATATGTATAATGTATTGATAATTAATGCATTAAAGGAGGTTATCATCAGTTTTTGTATGTGAAGTTGCAATACAATGACAAACTTTAATATACAAGAACAAATGATGAGTTTTAATAAAATAAAATATTAATAAAATTACGCTTGCAGGTATTGCGTGCCATGGTGTCTAGTGTTGATTAAATTAAACACAACAAATTAGTATTAATTTTGCATGTAAATATAATCATGGATAGCTACTGGTATAATATATATTGTACAAATTTTAAATTTTAAATTTAATTATAGTAAAATATGTATAATGTATGGACAATTAATACATTAAAACAGGTTATCGCCAGCTTTTGTATGTGAGGTTGCTAGGCAATGACAAACTTTAATATACATAAACTAATTATGAGTTTCAATATAATAAAATATCTCTCAGGTACTGCATGCCACGGTATTTAATATATATATATAGAGAAAAATTCTGAATAAGACCTTAGGAAGTTATAAGTCATTTTAGAAAAATATACGACTTTCCAACTTATTTTTAAGATTTTAAGAACTCGTTATATTAATATTTTTTATTTTTTTAAAAATAAGTAAAATTATTTATTTTTTTCAAAATTTAAAAATAATACAAATATTAAAATTTTTAAACATATATTGGTAGTTTAATTTAAATATTATTTATTGTAAATAATATAACCTAAAATTTTTGATATAATTTTTTTGGTATTTTGATATTTAATCAGTATATTTTCTAAATAAATATAATTTATTATAATATATTTAAATTAAATATTAATTCAACTCAGTTAATAATATATAATTATTTTAAGTGACTTTTATTTATACTCATATCAATTTTTAATTTGAAAAGTGCATTTTAGTATATTAATTCTGTATTTGTGATATTATTTTTTTTAATTTTAAATTTTTTATGTATTTTATATTTAGTTTATATATCTCATAAATAAAATATATAAAAGTGTTAAAAAAGAAATCTACTAGTATTTTAGGCGTATGAAATCCACCTCCGTTACTTTTTAATAAATAAAGGGTATTTTGCCACTTGTTTTTTATAATATTGAGGATTTTTCATCTATAAAAATAATAAAAACGGATTTCGGACTATTTCACTAAAATACAGAATGGGTAATGCAGTTTATCTTATATAATATATATATATATGTATATATATAGAGAGAGAGAGAGAAGAGAGAGGAAAGAAGAGAGACAAAAAGAGTTCCTGTGGCATCCAAGATGCCGGAAGCACCGGAAGCGTAATTAATTCCAATGTCAAAGGCATTAGCAGCAGCATTAGGGCCTAAGTAGGGTTGAGGGAATGATTTGGTTCCTACTCCTTCCCCTGAACACATCCAATACCCAACATTACTACTAACACTAATTTTCACTAAATTAACTATTCATTGCCACATTCATAGATATTTTACAAATTTCTTTATATGGAAAAATGCCATAAACCCTCTTGTGATGTTGCAAACGAGCAAATTACCCTCTGTGAAAGAAAAAATAGTAATTAATTACCTCCTTGTTTTTTAAAATACAACAATTCACCTTCATATATTTTTTAAAAATGAAGCTATTTTATCTTCTTACACAGGAAGGTAAATTGCTCCATTTTAAAAAAATATAGGAGATGAATTGCCATTTTATTTTTATAATAGGGTAATTTGCTCATTCGCAATATCACATGTAGTATCGATTATGCCATTTTACATGTATAAGATCTTCGCTTAATCAAAGTAACCACATATTGCAAGATGTTGAAAGGATTTTCTTTTTCTTTTTAATGTTTTTTTTGGGAGAAAAATGAGTAAAATAATCAGAAAAATTTAAATCATATGAATCACTACTCATTAGTACGTAATAGAGCTTTGACTGTATCAAATAGGGAAAGTTGCATGTTATAATTTAGACCCAATATATGTTCAGTTTCTTATTGTTTACGAAATTTTGGAAAATAGTCTCGTAATTTATATAAGTCATATTTTTAGGCCTCATGTCAATTAGTATTAGGAAATTGAACGGAAGAAAATCACGTGCAAGTTATGCGATTATTATATCTTTTCGGAATAACAACCACATTACTTGCACAAGATTTTTCCATTAATTTTTTAGAGAAAGTTGGCAAAATTAAAAGGGAATTTTTTAAAATTATGATATTGTTTTTTAGAATCTCGTTACTAAGAATTGCAAGAAAAAATGTATAGGTCCTGAGTTATAGGATGAAAAATACAATTTGCTCGCGTCGTATCAAATAATATTAATGAAGTTGACTTATACTTAAATTAAATTTGTCATAGAAGTAGATTCCTATAAGTTTTTACACCAACAAATATTTTTATATATTATATATATATATATATATATATATATATATATGCATTGTAAATTGAATAGATCGTGGTCAAATAAATTATCTCAAAAAAAAAAAAAACATATACTCTATTGTATATTGGATGAAACATTTATGATAATAAATACAATACTATTGATTCTTAGATGGTGTTTATTTTGATCTGGATGAATAAATTAATACTATATAATTATATATTTACTTTCATAAATAGGGCCCGGCCTTATGGTGAAAGCCCGAACCTATTCACTATAGCATTTTACCAAATAAAAGTAAACATGTGACTATTTATATAGGCGCTACAAGAAATAGGCTCGGGCATTGGCCAGGAGCCAGGGCCTCCATTTATCAAAGTAAAATTGTGACTGTGTTATATTAATTTATCCATTCAGTTTAATAGGCCAAAGTAAACATCACCTTATAATATTCTCGAATCGATCAACATTTTAAAGTTTAAACTATTCCAGCCTCAGTTTTATTGTTATAGAACGAAAACATAACGTGCAGTGAAAGTGCCTTACGAAGTTTAACTTATACCTACAATATCGGCTATGGTGCGGCCGTTGGTGAACCTTCCGGTAGGGCGGCCGCCCGAAGGAGTGAAGTCGATGCCGTAAGGAGGAGAGTCCGCCTTCGACAAAGTAAACAGGTAGTTGTTGTTGCCTGCATCAACAAGGGAGTCTCCGAACAAAAATGAAGTGAAACAAAAGCAAGGAGATAACTGAAAATGCAAGAACAATAGAGGAGGGAAAATGTGGAAGGTAGCATTGTTTCATGTGTGATGAAAGTTTATGTTGCATGCAGCTTTTATTCTCAAGAAGAAAGGGGGGAAGAATTGCATTTGCATGACTTGCCAGGACAAGGTAGACCGTTGAAGAGTTCAATGGGAATTGGTCCAAGAATGAAGAATCCATGTAACTAATCTGATTCACATGTAGAATTAGTGTCTGAGAGGTTTTTTTATTTTTTATTTTATTTTTTTAAAAAAATTAATATGTTTGCTTATCATTCTTGGGAAAATTTTTGGGTTCGGAAGATAGTTATATTCGGTGCACAATACATCGAGTAGATAGATAATTTGTACATATTTTATTTTTTAACTTTAAGGGGTATATGTTATTTATTTGTACACCCAATATACAAAAGCATCGAGTATAGCATGTTTAAAAATAATGAGTAATGACTGTGGGCGTGTTAATTTTGTCGCCTCTGAAAATCAAACACGTGAAATTTGTCACAAATAAAAATATATATTTTATAGGTAAAAGTGGGTACAATCTCTAGTTGATCCTCTGATTCTTCTCTTCAGAAATGCATTTGACAAATTTAAAAGTAAAATTTTCTTGTAGATCTTCCGTTGATTTGAATTTGAATTTCTATAATGTTAATTTAAGGGCTCATGCCTGTAATCCCAAATTAAATGATATAGTCTTGACATAGAATTTGATGATTTGGAAGTGGATTCGCCACTTGGATCTTTTTGAGGATATTTGAGTATTTATAACGTTAATTCGAGGGCCTAGTGCATGTAATCTCGAATTAAACGCTATAATTTGTGGTGTGCCTTTGACGAAAGAGTCGAAATCCATCTTGAACGCCTTTGAATATTCTTGCACTTCAGGAATTGCATAGAGATAATTATTTGCATTCTTCTCTTGTTTTGCTCTTCGTTCTCTACCTCTGTTTTGAATTAGCTCTAGGGACCCCTTTATATAGGTGTCAAAGAGATAGATTTGTGATCCACTTAAACACCTTTGGTATCATCTCTTTATAATTTAATTTAAAGAGATTAATACATCAAATATTTGGAATGATATGATTGGTCAATTTGACATTATCTCTTTAATATTTACATTTTTTAAAAAAATAAATATCACAAATATTTGTCTTGATTTTATTGGAGCGTATATGCAGTTGCTCCACATGGCGCCGTCTGATTGGTTAGAATCTTTGACTGCGAAGCATGATTTGATTGGCCGAAATACTTTATTTTGACACTTTTCAGCCATTGATTTGATGACAAAATACATATTAAAATATCAATTAAATTGCCTATTCACATTTGAAATTAATTTAGTAAATTTCAAAATATATATATTGATAAATAGAAAAAGAGATAATTGATAATTAACATATTATTTTATCCTTGTCATTATTCAATTGGACATAAAATTTTACATGTCTACAATGACAATTCAATCTCTCATAAATAAATAAGGATAAAATTACATCCACACCCCCTGAAATTTATTATAATTATAAATACATCCTTGTTAGATTAACAATTATAATAAGTATTAGAATGCTTGTCGGAAAGTATATAAATACAAAAAATACCCGCACTTTGTCCGGCCCAAAAATTAAAAAAAAAAAAAACACACGAAAAACAAATAATTTCTTGGGTAAATTGCATAAAACCCCCCTGTGTTTTAATTTTTTAGCTGAAAACCCCCTGTGTTAATTTTATAGGCAAAAAAACCCCTGTGTTTTCCAAAATAGTGCACACTCTCCCCTCTTGTTAGTTAGACCTAACGGTGTTAAATTTTTAAAAAAATTGACCGTTATACCCTTTGTGATGATAGCCATTGATCTTCAATCTATACAAATGAACGGTCCAGATTTTAAATTATTTTAAATTTATATTTTATTTATATAGTTATATATATGTGTACATTTATATAATATATATATATATATATATATATATATATATATATATATATATATAAATATAACAGGCGGCGACGACGGCCGCCACTCTATCGGCGGCGACCGGCATCGCCGCCCTGTCTCTGGGCGACAGCGAGGTCGCCTAAGGTAGCGACCTCGCCGGCGACCTCGCTGTCGCCCCTGCAAGCGAAACGGGCAACGGCGCCGTCGCCCCCGTAGAGGGGCGACCTCTCCGTCGCCACTCGATCTGGGTGACGGAGGTCGTCTTGGCGACCTTCGTTGCCCAGATCCATGGCGCAGGCGTCGGCAGGAAGGCGGTCGCCCAGATCCATGGCGCAGGCGTCGGCAGGAAGGCGGTCGCCCAGATCCATGGCGAGGCGGCGGCGGGAAGGAAGCGGCGCTGGCGGAAGTGGAGGCGGTGACGATGTGGAAGATGATACATTTTTCTTTTTTTAATTATTATTATTATTTATTTTATATTAATTTCTTAATATAAATATATACATATAAAACAAATCTGAATTTGAAAAATAAGTAAAAATAATTTATTTTTCAAAATTTGAAATAATAAAAATAAAATTTTATTTTAAAACATGGAAATTTTAATTAAATATTCCTTATAAATAATATAACTTAAAATATTTTAATTTTTTTAGTATTTTTATATTATAATTAATATATTATAAATAAATATAATTTATTAAAATATTTTAAATTAAATAATAATTTAATTTAGTTAGTATATATACTTGTTACAATCAATTTTTATTTTATTCATACAAATATTTAAATTTAAAAAGTTAACTTTGGTATATTAATTTTTATATTGTGATTTTTTAATTTTAAATTTTAAATTAAAAATTATATAGTTTAGGAATTTTAATATTTAGTTAACATATTTTATAAATAAATATAATTTATTGAATATATTAAAACTAAATAATAAATAAATTAATCAATCATTATTAAAATAATGTTCTTTGCAAAATAAGAGTGGGAAAAGCATTACACATTTAACTCTAACAAAGGGGGCAAAATGGACATTTGTTAACTAAAAAAAGCAGTAAAAACGCCAAAAATGATGTCAATTCGCACAAACAGCGCGTGTGCTTCAATCTCCGGTAAAATCTAACGGAAAGGGGGTATTTTGCTGCATTTTAAATAACACAGGGGGTTTTTTGCCTATAAACATAACACAGGGGAATTTCACGCTATTTTCCTAAAACACAGGGGGGGTGTTATGCAATTTACCCTAATTTCTTTTAAAAAAACCAAAAATATCCTCGTACAAGATACTATTATTGTCTCCCTCTCTCTCTCTCTACAAACTCAAATAACCTTTCTCCTTCTCTACAAGATGTCGTGCGGTGGGAGATTGGGGAAGATAGTTTTGTTTTCTTGGATTTTTCCCAACGGTGACGGGTTACGGAAGAAGATGGGGCAAGCGTGAGGTGGGGTAGGGGACCAGAGATCGCTAGGACTGGGCGGCGAGGACCTGGGTAAAGATAGGGGTCTCTTGGCAGAGGGGGAGAGAAAGATGGGTAGAATTAAAAAAAAAAAAACTAATTACATTTTTTTCTTTTTAAAATTTGATTTTGTAATATAAATTTATTTTCTAATTACTTATTCTATATATATATTTAGTGTTACACTATTTGGGGATATATATATATATATATATATATATATATATATTATTTACAAATTGATTAGAAACTAAATAGGTTACAAATTATTATTGTATATCTGTAAAATCTTGACCGTTGGTTTTACCCTACTAAAATCAAACAGTTTATATGTTGATAAATATTGTTGCAAATGGATGGTTTGGTATAATTTATCTTTTTGTGTACAATATACATTAGAGGTTATTGTTGTCAACACTCAACATATTATTGTTACATTGTTAATCATAATGAAAATTCATACATTCAAATCAGTGAGAATTATGAAGTACAAAAATGGTTAATTTTTCAAAATAATAGTATATATATATGTATAACATTTTATTACAAATATGATATATCATAACATTTGTCCCTCAAAATTTTAAAATATTTCGATTCTTTTGAAGGGCATTTTGGTATGAGAAATTGATCAAATTCTAGTCAAATTTTTATAAGGGGTATTTTTTAAATAGTATTAAATTCACAGAAACACTACTAATGGAGTTAAGTGTTAGACGAAACAAACTTTAGGGAATGCGAATGTAATTTTCAATCTAACAAAGATGTATTTGTGATTATATAAAATTTCAGAAAATGTAGATGTAATTTACCTAATAAATAAATATGTGCTCACAAATTAATTAATCACATAAACATATAATTGTTGATCAAATTAACATTTACCAGCGAAGTATGTAGGTCCCCGTATCCAGAACTGACTCGTCTACAAGCCCATGCCTTGATTAGATCACTAATACATTATCTTTCTCTTTAATTTGAGATCACCCAAAAAAACACCTTCAAGATCATCCACGAATGCCTTCAAGATCTCCCCACATTGGATCTTGCTCCAAATATTATGAAAACTATGAACACGTGTTGCTTGCCTCAGTGTATTACTACCAAATTAACCAACTCCTTTACACACCTCAATTCCAAAGATATATGGTAATGCTTCAAGGAAGAACGTAAAGAAGCAGTATTTTGAGAGAGTATATTTTGGAAGAACGTTGTGATCAATTCATTAATTTTACTAGGGCGTTTTCTGGCGTTAGGCTTTTCTATCACATTTAGTTTTGGAGAGCAGTTCGGAGGTGGAAACTCGTCGGGTAGGACAGGCTCTTTTGTCGACAGAGGAGGAGGAAAGTTGGGTTGTCATGCTGGAGGGACTGCGGCAGGTGGAGTCAGATCACTACCAGTTGTGTTTGGTGGGCCAATTGCTTGCCAATCGGAGTGTGCGGTTTGAGGCTTCGTGTACCTCCGTTCGAAGGACGCTTAACCCGGTGAAAGGAATGGAGATACGTCAGCTATGGAGGTCGGTTCCTTCTCCTTTTTAACTATATAATCAATCGGAACGGGGCGCTTGAGGGTTGCCCGTGGATTGAATTTTTTTTTATATAAATTTTTATTTTTGTTTGAAACTATTTTAATAAACTTTGATCAAAATCTATAAAAAATTTTAATTTTAAAAAAAAAAACAATTACATTTTAAATAAGTTCTAGCATATTGGTACCATTAAACATGGTCTTTTTAATAGGAGTTAACGGCCACGTGCGAGACATGGCATCTGTCGTTAACTTAGGTCCAAAAAGGCGTATTTTTGTATTTTGTGGCACCAAAAGCGATACTCGCCATAATTGTGATACAAAAAATAAAAATTATATTTTTTAATGGGACCAAAAAAAAGATTTTGCCCCAATTTACCCTCTATGATATTACAAATGAGCAAATTACTTCATTTTAATAAATAAAAGGGGGAGGGGGGGTGTTAAATTGTTGTATTTTTAAAAATACAGGGAGGATAAATTACTATTTTTTTTTATCATAAGTAAGTAATTTGTATATTTACAAAATCACATGAGGTAAATTGCATTTTTTCCATACTTTTTTGGCAATTGAGTTAGGCCTCATTGGCGGCCATAACTAATATTTTGACTACAGTTGTAGAAACAACAACCAGTGGCCATTGTGAAGCCGTGATTAATTTGTATTTACTATATATATTTTTTGCTATAAAAATTAATTATAGTGAAAAAAATTAAAGGAAAGGGCAGCAGATATAGGCTTATTTATTTTTTTATTATCAAAAAAAAGAAAATTTACGGAAAAAATATTTTTTTTAATATATTAACGTTTTTATTACGAGTCGCGGTTTCAAACTGCGACTCGAAATTTTTTTTTTTTTTAATCGAGTCGCGGTTTCGAACCGCGACTCGAATTTTTTTTTTTTTTTTTTTTCGAGTCGCGGATCGGAACCGCGACTCGGTGTCGCTGTTCCGATCCGCGACACCGAGTCGCGGTTTCAGTCCGCGACTCGGTTTTTTTTTTAAAATTTATATATATTAATTATTTATATATTATATCTATTTAATTTAATAATTTAACGTATTTAAATTATATAAATTTATGTTATAATTTATATTTTGCGTAAAAATTATATTTATATAAATTGCAATATTACAAATTTAAATAATCACAAAAAATATAATGTTAAAAAATTGTATTATATAAAAAATACAAGTATCATCAACAATCCTCCTATGGCACATTTTCTTGTATTGAAGAATCTCCTTGTTGTTGTTGAGCTTCTTGCCTTGCTCGCGTTTGCCGCCAATCCATCTCATTATGAATGCGTGTGTTTGATTTCGACCAGGACGTGTGACGTACGGATAGTAGGGTCGTGGACCAACTGGTAATTTGGATCATCCCAATAATCTTCCGACTGCACTGGTTCAAAATGCTTAGAATATGTGTTGTTGTAAGCCATCACATCATAATAATCCTTAACCATTGATGCAACACTAATATTTGTATGCACCGCATACTTTTTGAGCGTGAGAACAAGGGATGCCAAATTGATTCCACTTGCTGCATGAGCATTCTCGGTTGGCAATTTTGACAAACATGGGTGTTCATCCCATGTCTACCTTGGCGCCTGGTAACGACCGACGCGGACTGTTGAGCGTGACTGTATTTCGTGACCGTGTGCTCAACAGCTTTTTGTTGCCAAGATATGAACATCTTGCATGCGAAATCCGTCCACAGTTGGTTGTTTTGTAACATTTTTTGACCTTCATCGCCCGCACATGAAAATAATGGACAGTACGTTCTAAAGTAATTTCAACTAGTGCACTTACAGGCAGGCGGCGAGCCCCCTTCAGAACTCCATTAATGCATTCTGACATGTTGGTCGTCAAAATACCGCATCGCCATCCACCATCATGAGAAGCTGTCCATTTTTCCTTATTAATCGCGTCTAAGTATGCAAACGCTTTGACATCCTGCTTCTTTATCTCGTCCATAATGCGGTTGAACTTTCTTAATTGATATTCTGAGCCAGCTTGCCAACAGAGATCCTTCAATACCACATTTTTAATAGTATTGTTAAAATTGGAACACACATGGCGTAAGCAATACCGGTGCACTCCATGTGGTGACACAAAGTCCGGACCTTCACGAACTGCTTTAATGAGTCCGGCATGACGGTCAGAAATAAGGCACATCCCTCGTCGCCCTCTTATAACATGTCGACTCAATTGTTGAAGAAACCACTTCCAAGATGGATAAGTTTCTTCATCGACTACTGCAAATGCGAGAGGCAGTACCTGTTGATTCCCATCCATGGCAGCTGCAATTAACAGTTTGTACTTATATTTTTGTATAAATGGGTGCCATCTACACTAATAACATTTTCGACAGAACTGGAACCCATCAATACACGGTTTGAAAGCCCAGAAGACATATCCCATCACATATTTACCAGTTGACGCCTGTAAGCCCTTGTGTTTCCATTCAACAATAGTTCCTGGATTATATTTTTGGATAGCTCCCAAATATGCAGGTAGCTTTTGAACAGAGCTCTCCCACGTGCCATAAACAATTTCACGTGCCATTTTCAAACTGTACTATGCCTTTTGGTATGGCACATCATACCCTGTTTGGTCCTTCACGTTCTGAATGACATGTTTTATTCCATAGGAGGGGTTGCATTTCACGTGTCCTAAATGCAAACTAGCAATATAAGCCCTGTTTATATTACCGTGTGAGAGGGACATATTATTCAGTGGAGATGCATCATCCCGAACGGGTCCTTCGCCAGTTTGGGATGATGCAAAATATTCCAGATCAGCCAGATACTCGGGACATGAGCCTGCATAAGATCACCCGTTCCAATCGTACGGGCACAGATTGGGTTTTGCAGCACATACTCTACATCACTAGATGGCAAAGACGATATGACACGGTCATACAAAGACAACCCATTTCCAACAGAAGAGATACAGATCGAGGATATTGGGAATGGTACAACAACATAACACGTCATTTCGTTTCGTCATCTACTGATAGACGTGTGGAAAGCGGATACCAACCTGGAGATGCACCAATGTTGTAGATTGTGGTATGCTACATAATATCACATTTTTTTATATACTTCATTTTTAACAATAATTTTTATTAAAATTCATTATATTTTTATTTTTTTCAGACTCAACAGGTAAATACTCTTCAAACACTTTTTCAATCTAAACCAGTAGACGTTGAAGGGTATCGTCAATTAGTGGCCCAACTTGAACACGAAGTACAAATTATCGCTGAAGCCATAAACATCAGCCACAACAAACTGCAACACCATCCGATAGTGCTCCCACCACATCCCACAGACAAAGGAGAAGTTCTAGCCAAATGTCTATTGGTTCAGTTGAACGTGGTGATATTGGGGTGGATATAGCTGGTCCTTCAACAGCATATACGCCTCAAGATTACTACGTGCCTCAACCGCCTCAGGATTACTATGTGCCTCAACCGTCACAAGATGATTGGTTTCAATCCACTTCATACATGCCAAGCCATGCAGAAGCTTATTCTTCACATGTAGATCTTGACCTTGGCCTTGGTTTTAACCAACCATATGCACCAGAATATAACATTTCACCAGTTCCATTTCCATCATTTAGTGCATATCGTGATAATGTGGAGTCCAGTTCTGCAGCATCATCAAGTGGGTTGCATATTAATTCCGGTGGTGATGATAATGATAGACAAAATGAGCCAATACAAAATATGGGCGAAGAAATAAGAAGACCTCGACGTCAACGACACAGACGTAATTGTGGGACAGGGGGGCATTTTTTAATATTTACTTTTTTTGTAATATTTGTAATAATATATATAATATTTCATTTATTTATTATTAATTATTATTTGTGTTATTTTAAATTGATTTGCGGATAAATTAGATAAAAAAAATTTTTTTTTAAAAAAGACCGAGTCGCGGTCTCAAACCGCGACTCGAGTCGCGGTCTGTAACCGCGACACGGAGTCGCGGTCTGAGGTCGCGACCAGGAGTCGCGGTTCCAAACCGCGACACGGAGTTGTCGCGGTTTGAAACCGCGACTCCAATAAAAAAATATTTTTTTAGCTTAAAAATAAAAAAAAAAAAAGAAAATTGTCGAGTCGCGGTTTGAGACCGCGACTCGTCATAAAAACGTTAATATATTAAAAAAATATTTTTTGCGTAATTTTTCTTTTTTTTGATAATAAAAAAATAATTGGCCCAGCAGATATACTACATGGTAGAAAATGAGTCGAATCCAATCTATTGTTTGTTTAAATTTATTTAAACTATTATCAAATTTGAAAATCTTTATTTGAGCGTGCTTTGTTCATGAAAGTCGTGTTTTGGTAGTTTGATGTCGAGCTTGTTAATCTGTGACCTTTTATCAATAAGTTTGATAAAATTGAATATCGAGTAATTTGATTGATTTTTCAATTATAATAATGCAATGCATAATAAGGCTGTATAAGGTTAAGTCACGGAAAGAAAAAGTTAAAGGAAATATACACAATACAATTTGTTTTTTCTTTTTTTACTTGTTTGGTATGATAAAGAGAAAATAAATTTTAAACACTTTTGATGATGAAAGACATATTCCACATTAAAAAAAAAAAAAAAAAACCAGCGCAACAAAACTCATATACAGAAAAAAATTAAGATACTAAAAATATAAAAACTATTTAAAAAACATGTAAAAGTAAATTACTACTTTGTCAAGGAAATATTTACATATACTTGATATATCATTTTACAGAAAATAGTTGACATTTCTATGACATAGCATTAATTAGAAACCAAATTAATGGATTTTAAGTCAAATAAATGATAAGAAGAATTTATTCTTTCAACCAAACATTAATGAGTATAGTTTAATTTTATTTTACTTCATGATCTTCTAATTTTAAATGAAATTAATTTTGTTAGATGCAACATTAATTGGTGTAGAACTTTAAGAATTATTAATATGATTGGTTGACATATATATATATATTTCATTAATTATTATTTTTATTTAAATATATTGTTAATTCAACAAAATTATATCTTTACTTTATTAAATATAGGAGGTTCAACACTTTTAGTTCTTTACTTTACGAAATTTTCAAAATGGTCTCAAACTTGAGTAAATTAGAAGTAGTAGTTCTCTGTTTTTACGAGATTTCAAATGATCCCAAAATTGAGAAAACTTTACACATTTAGCTCCATGTCTAAGTTTTCATAAAAAAGTGACCATAAGGACATGTGCAATGTTCATATTTGTTGGCTTGGCTGCTCTCACAGCAGATAGACACACACAATAGATGGACACGCACATTACACATATCCTTGGCTCTATCAATTTTATAAAAATTTAAACATGAGAATAAATGTATTGAGTTTTTTCAATTTTAAAATCATTTTAACAATTCCATAAATAAAAATTAAAAAAATATTGAACTTATCCTTTGAAACTAAAAATATAATTTTACTTGTTAATTCATATAGTGTTCAACTAGAAAGAAGTTTCTCTTTCTCCTTAAACTTGAACAAAAAAAAATTAGTATATGAATTTTGTACATTCTATAATTAATTAGGGCTGGGGTTGAGATGCTTTTGAGAGGTTGGCACCTTAACACCGAGATGGGAGCATCATGTGGCAGAGACGACCAGCAATAAATGCACTAGTTTCCGGCCTCTGCTCCTTTGAATTTTTCACATCTTATATATTATCCTTGTGATGTGGATATGGGTATATCATGCTCATGCCTATTTACAAAAAAAATGTAAATAATCCTTTAATAACATTAAATATTAACAGGGAACTAGGATCTGCATTTTTATCTTGAGTCCTATCGCTCTACCTGACCTGCTCCAACAACTTGCTCCAATGATCCAAAATTTGAACCACGGATCATTTGACAACTCATAATTTGAGATTAAGCGATGTGGACTGTGCAAGTGAATACATATGCCTTATAAATACCTCCATTCCGCTACATTTATGGACTTGACAGATTTATTACTTTCTACCTCATTTATTACTTCACTTCGAATACAATTGTCTCGATTTTGAGCTGACGTAAGCATCAAAGTGTCATAACAGCGGACCGCCCAGCTCGCCTAACGTGTTTCTCTTTTCTTAGGGACCATACTTTTATCAGGGTAGGCATAAGGACATCAAGATATGTGACCTCATGGAGATCACTATAGTCGACCCGGATTAGTTGGCGTTGTTTGTGGGAACACTGAGAAAAGCACTCATGGTTCGAGGTGGAAGGAACATTCAAGGGAGGAAACTCATCCAGAGGGGAAGAGACCCCCCTAAGACAGGACGACAGATAATTCAATTATCACAAAGTGTTTTGCAACATATGGTAAATGAAGCTACTAGGAAAGTGGTTGTCGAATGCAAGACAAGAACAGTCACTACGGTAGCACGTGACACTATGAAGAGGCAATTATGTAAAGGAAAAGAGGTCAAAGAAGAGCCGAGAGAGGTGACAAGTAAAGGAGGGCCTGGGAAAAGCCAAGAATGATCAAAGGCTGAGGTAGAGGATATAAGCTTACAGATAGAAAGGTTGGGGCTACAAATGAATGAATTGAAAAGGTGAGGAGAGATAGTAGCCTAGAATAGGAACTCACTGTTCTCAACAAGATATTGACTGAGATAGTAGACCCAACATCAGATTCTCAGATTTTCCTAAACACAACAAAACTAAAGACCTTTAGGAGCACAAAACAACCTTTGAACTGGTACTGAACTTGTAAGGTCAACTTGATTCCATTAATGCAAAATTGTTTGTGACCACTTGACAAGAAAGGCGCAAAAATGGTTCACCAGTATACCCAGTGGCATGGTAGAATCATATGGGCAACAGATCCAAAAAGTATGCACTCCATTTTGTAAGTAAATAGAAAACAAAGATGTCAGAAATATATTTGTTTATCATAGGGCAAAAGGAGGACGAATTGCTAAAGAGCTTTGTATGGAGGTTCAATAATAACACATTAGAAAGTACAGGGTCTCCGCACTGATGTGATGATTAGCATTCTAATACATGGCTTAAAGTAGGGGCCCTTTGCATCAGCCCTAGCTAGCGACCCCCTTGAAAATGTTGAGCAATTAATGAAAATGGCTCAAAATTATATTAATGAAGGAGAAATGAACACTATGAAAGATGGAGAATGGTTAAGTTCTAGGGTTTGAGATCGATACAAAGATAGAGGAAGAGGTAGAAGAAATCGATTTGAGAAAGATCAAGAGATGCCTTATCAACCCAAGTATCACAGAGACACCCCACTCAGCACAACCCAAAGATGGGCAATGATGATGGTTGAAAAGGCAAAGGTATTATAGTGACCAAGGAAAACCCCAAACACGCCAGCCAAAACATACTCCAGCAAATGTTGCAAGTTTCATAGGGAAAAATGTCATGATATGTAGGATTGCTACCAACTAAAGGATGAGATAGAAGGACAGTGAGACAAGGGTATTTTAAGGAGTGCATAATGGAGTTGAGACAGCAATAGGGAGCAAAAAAACCAAAAAAACACAAAAAGAGAGTTCAAGGAGTAGACTAGCAAATGAGAGATTCAGAGGTAAAGGAAATGAGGTGAGAAGAGAGGAGGAATCTCATGGTGGAACTCGGTAGATGTGGATGTACACATTTTCAATTCGCACGAGAAACTGATCTACTGTTATATTGAAAAATGAACAACTCACAAATGTTTCTTCCTCTCAATCGTTTATGTGGAGAACAAGGTGACTAATCACAAACCTCTCTAGGATATCATTAGGCACATGACCTCTCTAGTGAAGAAGGAACACTGGTTACTCAACGGGGACTTCAACTGCGTGCTTGATGAGAGTGAAATTTACGGCACTTCAGTAGATAATTCAAATGTCATGAACGAGTTTTCTATTTATTTAGCTGGAGCCTGTTTCACTGGTACAATATGGACCTTTTAAGGCTGTTTTATATGCCTCTACATCTATGAAAATTGTCTCCAATACATATAGAGGCAATAAAGTAAATAAACACCCATAGCAACGGTCGCAAAAGGTTTGGAGGCACTCTAAAAAAATGCCCCTATAAAGAAGTTATGAAGACACTTTTCCACTTAGTAAAGGCTGATTGATGGCCTCCATACCTTATTTTCGGAGGTTAAAGTAAAAAATGGTTGCCACATAGCATCTCAAAAGAGGCACCTACTTGTCAAGTGCCTCCATTGCAATTTTATACATCATCATTACTACATGAATGAAAATGCTGTCAGCTCAAACTCAGTTGAAACATCCTAACTAAACCAAAAACTTCACAGTAAAGTCTAATTCACAAAATAAAAAAAAATGTAGGTATACCAATAAAGAATCCATGACTTTTTTGACCTGAATCCTATGAGATTAATCTCTAAAAGAGACTGATAATAACTTTTGTATCTTTAGAGAAAAAGAAGTACCCCAAACGAACTCATGTGGAATGATGAGGCTGAAATGTCTCCCTACTCAAAATTTAATCGACTCCCTCTTCAACTGTATGAACAACCTGCAGGTAAAAAAGTAACCATTATTTAATACATCAACTTAATTGTGTTTAACTTTTGGGCGAGACAAAATCTTTTCATGACACGAAAGCTTTTCAGTTTGTATCAACACATTCTATCTAAGCTACCTAAAAATAAGTTGGGTATCTCAATTAGGCAAAAATGACTTCATAAGAAGTGAATTACCAGATCTACTGGATATAACGGACGATTGTCCTTTCCTTTTAAAACCCCGGACCTTGTCAAGGACAAAAACCAAGGTTGTCCTGCTTGGATAATAAACCAATAGCATATCTTAGTAATAACAACATCTGAAATTAGAACCAAGAAAGAAAAACAAACAATTGTTAGCTAAGAACAAACCTGTCGAGCCCCATTAATATCAATGGAAGGAACATATCATGAATATCATTATTATCATCATTTGCAGAAAAAAATTTCTTCAGCAGCTGTGCAGAAATTCCTCATAGTCTGCTGTTGAAAATTGTGCTGAAAATTTTACCAGAAAATTTTCAGTGCAATGGTTCTGCTGTTGAGCAGTAAATCTAATTATAATAGCATAAAGCAATAAATTTGGCTAAGAAATTACAAATAGAGAATAAAAATCCATCTGAAAATTGAAAATTTCTATTTACAACAAAATAAGCCAACTAAACCACTCACTAAAAGAATTTTATATTGCAAAATTTGTAAAAAGAATCATCAAATAATATGTTAGCAAATTACCTGAGTTAACTCATTCTAGCAAGTAAAATTCCTAATTTTGCAAATAGCTGGTAATATCCTCAATTCTGCAAAATAAAAAGATAATGGATAGTTAGAGTTAAAGTTGCAAATTAACAGTGTGATGAGAGGGAAATTGGAAGCAATTGTAGTTAAGTCGGTGAAGGGAGAGAGATGGTAGAAAATGAGAAAAGAGAAGCGACGGGGCCGATTAATCTTTGTCCCCAAACTCTTTAAATACCTATATATCTTGATAGTTATAGTTTTCTAAGATGGATGGAGATCAAACAGAGCAAGAACAGGGCAATCACAAGCTTGCTAAGAAGCTTGAAAGTGGCTCTTGGAACTGGCTAAATTTTAGGGTGGCCAAGCATCAAGTCAGTTACAATCACATGGATGAGTTTTAACAAAGGAACAATAAAATATACATGATCTTGCTTTGTGGACTGCATGTTACTTTACTCAAAGCTAAAAAAGTGAATCTATTTAGGCAAAAAACCCACGAAAACCTAGCACAAAACTTCAAACACTAACTAAAAATTACAAGCATTGCAAAAGGGTTTCCATAATATCTACCCTTTAGAGAGTCTACGGTAAGAGCAAAGGTATAATACTGAAGGGCGCAGTAAAAGGACAAGTCTAAAATAGAATCCAATAGGGTTATTCCAAGGTGTTTGTCCATTGCCTCAGGTTGATCCTATTTCACCCTACCTTTTTCCCTTGGTCATGGAAATGCTTCATTCAATTCTTATGAAACATATTTGAAGTTATGAGAGCGTTGAATTTCACTAAAAGTGCTTGGAAATTGGTTTGTGCATACTGAATTTGACAGATGAAATCCTCCTCTTCTATGGATATGCTTGGAATGGCAGTGGATACCGTTCTTTTGTTGGGTTTGCAACTCAATGAAAGAAAAATTCTATTAGGTTTTTCAAAATCAGCTTTGCCCCAATCTGTGGCGCTTAAGGTGGTTGTTTACGTACCTAAGGGACATCTGCCCTTCAAGTACCTTGGAGTCCCTCTTGCTTCTTTTAGGTTAGAATTGAGTCACAGTAAGTTACTTTGGGACAATGAGCACCAAATTGCGGCATGGGGCATGATCCATTTTTCCTTCACTGGGAGGCTTCAACTGTGTCTTATTAACAATTTGGGTAGCAACTGCGGCAATTTCGATGGGCTGGGAATGGTACGCAAACGATAGCAAGGGGTGACCTAGTAGCGGGTTTGTCGGTTGGTAAGGGTTGGGGGTCTTGGTATCCTTCTAGCAGCAACAAAGAACAAAGCACTTATATATAGAAACATCTAGGCAGTTGCTACGAAGGATATGAGCTCAATTCGGGTCAAATGGGTTTTTGACGTACCGGCTAAAAGAGCACTCCATTTGGACAATTAACAGCCCGAGAGGGGCATGGAGATGGAGAAAAATGATCTGATTCAGTTATCCATTATGCTTATAGTTAAATATGTCGTAGGAGATGGGCGGATATTAAGTTATGGCTTGACCCTTGACATCTTTTTGGAATTCTGTTTCAGCATATTCCAGCCCGTGATCAGTGAGGGAAGCTGGAGTTGGCCAGTTTCGAGATTGGCAACCATTGATGTTATTTTAGACGAGTTGCCAGCTATCTCTTTGTTCCATATTTCTACTCCAAATGTGCCATGGGCGAGCTAGCTAAAGGGGTCTTTTGGGACTCATAGAGATACCTTTATCCTTTGGCTTGCCATCTAGGAATGTTTAACGACTCTAGACAAGCCATGGATTGCCCACTTGTACATATTTTGTTGCTTATGTGATGAGCATATCCTTGACATGCATTCACATCTCTTTTCCTAGTGTGTCTACACTGGGCATTACTTTGCAATTTTAGGGCGTCAAGTCTGTTTCGATTGGTTGAGGTCAGAATGGAAGGATGGAGTGTTGAGGGCTAGCAAGCCGAGCTATCGCATGCATCTACGATTTTTCCCATTTGAAAATAAAGAGATAAGCGCATCTTCGTGAACAATTATCTCCCCGAAGTTAGCTAGGATGATTCTTAAGCAGGTTATTAGTACAATGCAGGGTCTTTGCAAACTATTGTACTCTTTATAATATGATGCATTGCTTGACAATGATGTGATTCTAGCGGCGGTTTGCTGCTTATATGCTTTTAATTAATGTAAATTACCTTACCAAAAAAAAAAAATGATAATTATGAGATCAAATGTGCCATTTGAAAAAGGAAAAACAAGAAAGGATATATAGTATAGTCTATCCCTTAAGTTTGCACTTTTAATCACTTTATTTTCTTAAATTTATTTTTTAATTTTAACATTCTTAAATTTTAGTTAATAACCACTGTCAATACTATTTTTTCATTGCTTTTATTTGACTGTGATAAAAAAGTATTACATCTATGGACCATGGCATTTAAGGCGGGGATAATTTATTCTTTTGATGTGATTAAAATGGAATATATTCAATTGTGATTACTATCATGAAAAAATCACATCATCTACCAAGTTTGAAGCACTAATCACAAGCTGATAAAAAATAAAGTAAACAAAAAATAAAGGGTGATTAGCTATGATATCATGGCTAATCACCTAAAGTAAAGGTGCCCTTATAGTAATGCCATGTAAAGATAAAATTGCAACTTTAGTCTTGTAACCTTAAAGAAGGGGTGGTATTGTTGGTCTTGCAAATTAAATTTTGCAATTTAGTTCTATAATTTTAAAACTTTGGCAATTTCAATTCTTTGATCTGGCTAGTTTACCTAAAAATTACATGTGTTGAACACGAGCCAAACAAATTGCAATTTTAATCCTGTAAATTAACTCATGTAAGACAAAGATTATGCCCCTAAATTACAGGACTAATATTGCCTCTAAAGTTATGAGTTCGAATACCACCAATACATGTGATGTTGTTCTATTAAAAGTAAGTGTTGTCTTTCTATTATAATAGTACGTGTTTTTTTAAATATAATTTATCTTATATTATTATCATTGTTAGATATAAATATTCAATATGAATAATTATTAATCAGTTTAATTCAAATAATAACAGTTCATCTCTTTTACCAAAAACAAAAAAATATCCGCATACAAATTAACACACACTTAGGTGTGGATCACATATAATTAAATACTTGAAACATTAATCACCTTTTTTCGACAATCATAAAATGTCAAACGTGACATATAATTTTTGAAGGGTGGAAAAGAAAGAAAACTGCATGCACATAGGGGGTTTGGCGCTTCTAAATTCTTGACCAAGTCTTTGTATGTTTTTTACTCCTTGCAGGAGGATGCAACTACCACCAACCCATTTTTCCCCTTGTCCAGCGACCCGATTTTAATGTTACACTGAATTCATTTATACATCTGTTACCTATATACCTGCCCTAGAAAAAAACATTAAAAATCTTCTTCCCTCCTTCCGCAGAATCTTAAGACCAAATTCCCACCACTCTCACACTTGTCCCAACTCTTACCTCAAACACCTGCATTATTTCATTCTTTCCATTTGCTTAAACACCCTGGAAAAAGAGTGCATTCTCATACATATATATGGCCGGGGCCTGGACAAGAACTCCCTGGATTTGATCGCTGAGTCTTGTATCACTCATTTTTGTTCTGCTGTTCTTGATTTTCCGGGCCTTTCTCTTTGAAATCACTGAGAAATGGCCGTCAAGAAACACGTTGTATCAGTTCTAACAATGGCAGGCGGACTCCTGCACGAAATCTTGAGTTTCATCGTTTTTACTATGTTAGACCTCCTGGATTTCGTTCTCTGCTACGCCTTCAAGGTCGCGGATGTTATCATGGAAGCTGAGCGGAAGCCTTGCTATTGTTCATCAGGGAAGGAAGCAATCACCAGCAGCGGGAAGATCCTGGTTTCGGAGCAAGGGGAGTCCAAGGTAGTCAGTTTAACTTGCAGCAAGTTGCAGCTGGAGGAAATCTCCGACACTCTCTACGCTCGCCCGTCGTGGGTTTCCAAGGTCTCGAAATGCAGCTTTCTGCAGTCCTCGAAGAGGATCAGCCGACGAGGCGCGGGGCCGGTTCGGCCTACGTTCACTGTTAATCCCACCATCGTTGAAATGCTGCAAGGCAGGATTGGGAGGCAGCAGATGTTTCCGGTTCCTAGATGGTCGGACTGCGATTGCAAGACATGCACATCTTGGACTTCGTCCTCCTGCAAAGAAACTCTCTTTGTGAAAGCTGACGGTGCTAAAGGTAAGGACAAAAACACGGACATTTGCGTTTTCGTCCTGTTGTAAGTACCGGGTGGCACCTCATTACAAAAGAAGAGAAGATTAACAGACAAAATAATCGTGTGAGAATTTTAATATGGTCTCTAGTGATTTAGTTGTTTTACTTTGTCACATTAATGAATTTTATAGTTTTAATCATTACAAATATTACTTTATAAACATTATGATTAGTAAGAATGCAGGGTGAAAACTATGGGCATAAAATTGTAATTAAAAGCAATTAATAACGTATATATAATGGCGACATCGTGACATAGTTATTTGTCATCACTGTACATGCGCCGACACTAATATCTATAGTAACAACTTTAAACATAATCTTTTATCGTAATAATTATTATATATAATGAAAAGATTAATATATATTTTTAGTAAAATTTTAAATTTGTCACTTGATAGTTTAAAGCACTATATTTTGTTTTAGTTAGTCCACTTCAAATTTTATCACTAAATTATATTTTGTTGTGGTACATTAACAATATTTGCAACGAAAAATTATCAATTTAGTCGAAAAATGGCCGGAAAAAAGTTTTAAAATGTGATCAAATTCCATCAATTTGCCATTTGTTTTTTAAATTATTGTCGTTCGTGATCAAATTAAGTTTGGGTGGAGCAAAAGTGCCACTGCCCCATACTTCACAGCAAGAAAATTGCACTTTCCCAAAAAGAACAAGACCCTTTAACTCACGTACTGCCCAAACTAATTTTCTGACCAATGCATGAAGATGTAATGAATGCAGTAGTAATATTGATACACTTCTCTTGTGTTTTTTTGGGTGAAACTCAGACATTGTGCAAGAAGATGTGTTGTTCATTCATGGGTTTATATCATCCTCAGTATTCTGGACGGAAACACTGTACCCCAACTTCTCAAAGTCTGCGAAATCCAAATACAGATTGCTTGCGGTGGATCTGCTAGGGTTTGGGAGGAGCCCTAAGCCTGCGGATTCGCTGTACACGTTGAGGGAGCACTTGGAGATGATTGAGAGGTCTGTTCTTGAGGCGTACAACGTCAAATCTTTCCACATTGTGGCGCATTCGCTGGGCTGCATTTTGGCTCTTGCTCTTGCCGTCAAGCATCCGGGCTCGATCAAGTCCTTGACGTTACTTGCACCGGTGAGTTGAGTTTTAATCTAGTTCATGTGTTAGCCGTTTTGCGTTTATATATGCAGAGAGGTTATGACAAAACTGGCAAGTGGCCTGACTAGAAAAAATATGATTTTCTACTACGGTTCATTACTATAGTTAAAAGAAGAAAAAAAACGTGATAAATACAAATCAATCACGACTTCGCAAAAGGCTATTGACCGTTGTTTATGCAAGTGTAGCCCAAACATTAGTTATGGCCAAAATACGATAAATATTTTGGCTATGGTTAAAAACCACGATGAATATTCATTAATCGTGGTAAAAAAAATTGAATTTTTGCTTTGATTTTATTTAATTAAAATGGTTAATGGTATTAATTTACCACTATTTATAAGCCATTGTTATTAATAATATAATAAAAACTTAATTTTTTTTATAGTGTCCGCAAATTGGCGAAGCCATCTGATGGGTGTGGTTAAATTTTTAAGATAGAATTAAAAAAATACACACAAAACACACTCCATTGTTTTCCTAGTGTTACCAAGATAAATTGAGAGAAAAATTAAAATTCATACCGTGACCACAGAACCAATCAATCACATAGTAACCATATATTTATTATATGATTGACCATTTTTATAAATTGTATATCAATCATACGATAAGCGCATTTGACATACATAGGTTTCACATATATTGGCAGCCATACTTTCCAGCGCCAAAGGGTGAAGCATCCGCACAACACATGATGAGAAGAATTGCCCCACGGCGGCTGTGGCCGATGATCGCATTTGGTGCGTCAATAGCTTGCTGGTACGAACACATTACTCGGGCGTTTTGCCTTGTAATGTGCAGGAACCACCGTCTCTGGGAATCTATCACCAGACTACTCACTGGAAACAGGTGCCTCTATTTCTTCTAATCTCATTACTCATCACGTGAAACCTACAACTTGACATATAGTGGGGATTTTTCAAAATTGGTGGGTCCAAAGTACGACCTGGCTTTCCTGCATCATGATCAGATTCACTAAATATGTAAAATTACATCAAATATTAATGCATATATATATATATATATATATATATTATATTATATACTTATTGTATTTACTGCCCCATATGCATGGGGGTAGTGGCAAAATAAGGACCGTATATAAAAGGGTTGCATAAACTTTGGAATTAAATTTTTTTAAGCAATTACAGGACTTCGGCCACCGGAGATTAAAAAGTCACCGAATTATGTTGATACGGACATTTTAGGACTTTTCAAATTGGGAAATTTTTTTGCCTCGATCAACTAATTATCTATCTTTTCTTTCCTAGTCAGCATATATGCAACATAGGTTCTTTCAGCTATATCCAGTCAGCAATTTCCTTAATTTAAAAATCCTAAAAATGTCCATGTCAGCAAAATCCGACACTTTTTAAGCTCCGGTGGAGTCCTAGAATTCCTTAAAAAATAAGAATTTCAGGGTCGGTGGCATTTTTTAATCCTGTACGAATTGAATTTCGTAATTTAGTTTTATAATTTTAGCAACTTTAATATTTTTTCAACCAATTTGACCAGAAATGCAATTCACTTGCAATTTTAATTCAGCAAATAAACTCATACAGGATCAAATGCCAACTCCCCAAAGTTATAAAAATGCCAATGCCCACCTAAGTTGCAGGACTAAAATTGTAATTTAATTTGGTCTTGTGCAAGTCATATTCAATTTTCCTACAAAATTGGCAGGAAAAGGATGAATATTGCCAAATTTTTTAAGTTACACGACTAAATAATAAAAATTAAATCATGTAGGATGAAGAATGCCATCCCCATAAATTAGAGGACTAAAATTACATTTTTTTTCATATATGTGTGTAGCCTTATGCACTACAAAAAATAAATTAGTTTTTTTTTTTTTTTTTTTTTATGTTACGAATGATCACGAATTAAATTGAAACTGTGAGCTAATGCCAATGAAACTTAAATTTGGATCATAATTGATTGATATTTGTCTTAGTGTTAATAACGATTGAAATGTTTGTCATTATTTATATCTGTGATCAAAACAACTAATAGCAGTTGTCGTGCTATCGTTCAATTAATATTCATCGTATTTTATTTTTAATTATAAATAATTAATGATAACAAAAATTGTATTTTCTTTTAGTGTGCTCAGCTAAGTATTCCTGCACTTATTGATGTACGACTGTATTAGTCAAAGACTCAAAACTAGCAAAGCAAATAAACCAAAATTAATTTATTCAACTAGCAATAATTCTGAAATCACATTAATTATTATACTTAGATAGATAGTTTGGTAACATTTAATATTTAATTAAACTAGTAAATTGAATAACACATGATATTCTAATATACATTAATTATACGTATATAGCGTACGATTTCCCCTTTTCTTTTTTAATTACATAGAGTATTGTTGCATTTCTATTTTTGGAAAGTCATTCGTGCATGCCCGATTCATTTTGCTACTTTACGTATCAAAATGAAATATTTGCCTCACCAATTATATCCTTCAGAAGTTTTTCCTGCTAGCTAAGTACAATACAATGATAATGAAAAAAATGTAATTTTAGTCCTTTAACTTATGGGAGGTGGCATTTTTTTTATCCTGTACGAATTGATTTTTGCAATTTAATCCTGTAACTTTAAAATTTTGGCAATTTTCATCCTGTTTTGGTATTTTTAGTCCTGTAACTTAGGGGGTATAGGCATTTTTAGTCCTATAACTTAGGGGAGTTGTCATTTTTTGTCTTACATGAATTTATTTGCAGGACAAAAATTGCAAGTAAATTATAATTTTCGGCCAAAAAGGACTAAAATTACTGAAATTATAAAATTACAGACTAAATTAGTAAAATTAATTTGTACAGGACTAAAAATACCATTTAAATTATAGGACTAAAATTATAATTTATCCAATGATAACATATTCGACACTTTCTTAAGGATCTTTTATGTTTGTGGTTGAAAAAAATAGTGAAAGGGTCTGAAGGGATAGAAAAGTTGAATAGGATAATTTGAAAATTTTTATTCAATGTTTACTTTTTTTAGTTTAGTGTGTGATTTGTTAATCATAAAATAGGCGGTTGTTTACATTGCATGATAAATATTATGGATTGAGCATCAAAATTGCCCTTTGGTAATTGATATTTTTTAATTTTAACTACTTGAAAATTCATTTTTTTTTTTAAAGTAGGGATGGCAATCAAACTCGATTTTCGAGACCCCGTTCCGAATGGAGCGGATTGGTACTCATATTATTGGATTCGAGTCCTAAAATATTGGACCAGTCTGAGTCCGGGGCGGGTTACAGGTTTTATACTGGACCCGCCCCACTCTATTTTTTTATATTTATTTATTCATATATAATACATTATTAATAAAAAATATATTTAGGTAAATTTTTAAATAATTTTACATATATATCCAACTCTATATATGAAAAAAAAAAAAAAAATCTTCCGTTAAAAAAAATTACAATTTACGTCCAATTACTCATTGTCGTTAATCTTCCGTTAACAATTTAACAAAAATGGGTAATGATACGTAAATTGCAATTTTTTTTTTACTTGTGGGATCTATTGAGTCGTAAAACAAATGGACCAAAATCACAAATGAACTAAGTTATGGGATGTAAATTGCAATTTTTCCTATTGATATGTGATTTTTTTAACTACTTAGTAATTTATAATGTGTGTAATAATTGTTTTTCTCTTACTGATGTGAAATGTAGATGCAACTTCCACTACGAAAGAACATAATTAAGTAAATTTAATTATGGATGAATTAGCCAATAGTTATTTTTTTTTTTCTAGTGAATTATTGTCCACCTATTGCGTCTGCTCTCATCTGATTGATGTACATTTTGGGAAAATGATTAATCACATAGTAAGTGTGATACACTTGCTTTGTGATTGGTTTGATTTGGTCAAATCTGGTCTGAACAAGAATTTTCCGATTATATATATATTGTTATTACTGACGACATCCCTATGTATTCTTTTCATTAAAATTTTGTCTGAAAATGAAAACATTTTTGCAGGGTGAGAACATACTTGTTGGACTGCTTCTTTCTTCATACGCACAACGCTGCGTGGCATACCCTGCACAACATCATCTGCGGAACTGCTGGAAAGATAGAAGGCTACTTGGACGAGGTCGAGAGTCGATTGAAGTGCGAGATCACGATATTTCATGGGAAAGATGATGAGCTGATCCCTGTCGAGTGCAGTTACAACGTGCAATCAAGAATCCCTAGAGCCCACGTTAAGGTGGTCGAGAACAAAGATCACATTACCATAGTTGTCGGAAGGCAAAAGGCCTTTGCTCGGGAGCTTGAGGCTATTTGGAACAATGCAGCAAGTGGCCTTAGAATGTGAATTCCCTTAGAAATTCAACATGAAAAATGTTTTTTTTTTTATTTTCTTTTTGTTGGTTCTCCAACTCCATTCTCAGGACTCGAAACCCTGTGATCTATTTTTCACAGGAACAATGTGCATCATCGCGCAATTTGATCGTCCTTTAAACATGAAAAAAATGGTTATCATTGATTTTTATCAAGATTAGTGTAAGAAAATTTGGGGTGTTTGGCAATTTTTTTTTTTTTTAATAAAAAATCTGATCCTTAATTTCTTGTTTTCTTCTTGTGAAGTTTATATATGTTAGGGTTGTCGAAATGTTCATAACAAAATGTTGAAGAGGTTCTGGGTGTGCTTCTTGTGATGGGAATTTGGTGTGGATTAATTTGTTATGAATATAGAGAAATCAAGAAACTATGATTCAGTTATTCAATTTTTGCCACAGTTAATTCTTTTTTTGCATCTATTTTATTATAGGCTCTTGGCATCAGGCAAGGATCAGCTGAACTGAAAATTTGAGGGGATAGAAATTTTTTTTAAATATCTTTTTAATGATACTTTTATTTATAAACTTCTATTAGATCTGATTCAATAAATAAGTAAAAATAGTAACTGACATGTCTAATAAAGACAAATTTACATACATATGTAAATTTCATTCACATTTAATTTATCTAGATCAATAATCTACTTGATATCGAATTTTTCTATTATTATTCCACTACAAAAAAAAAAACAATTTATTGTAATGGTTTTTTTAGTTGTGGGAATGACTCTTTCATTTGTAATGGCTGTTGTAACGGCTTGGTCTACTGCGGCTTTTGTTGTTGTTACAAACAATTTGTAACGGGCAGATGAAAAGCCGTTACAAATTGTAACGACCGTTGTAATTCCTTTTCCCAGCCATTATAAATTCAATCGATTCATAAGAAAACAGTTTGTAATGACTGCATGAAATTATATTTGTAATTGCCACACCTTTAGGTATGATTTTTCTTATAAGTTGGCACGGCTTTTGTAATAATTTTTATAACGTTTTGGAATATTTTAATAACTTGTTTTGGCACATTATTTGTAACGACCTGTGTAACGGACTTTGTAATTGTTTTCATTACTTGTGTTGTAACGGTTCTTGTAACTGTTGTTGTAACAACTGTATAGAGCATTGTAACTATTTTTGTCACAGTATTTGTAACAGCTTTTAAAACTTATTAATTTTTTTGTGTTACAAAAGCCATTATAAAGGCAATTAAAAAAAATAATTTTTTTATATTTTGTAATACAATTTAATATTGGTTTTATTTAATCTTATTTGTTATAATTATTTTTAATATTTAACTTATTTGATTTAATACTTATTTTTTGCAACATAATATTTAAAAAAACACATAATATTAAATGAAATAATAATAAAATTAATATAAAATTTGAAATATTATTTTAAAAATGTATTTTTTTTTTTAAATTAGAAGAAAAATCCTAAGCTAAATCATGGTCATCTTTGGGCTCATGCTCGTTGTCGTCGTGTGGTGGACCTCGGAGCCGAGACCGAATACTCAGCCCCTTTATCCGACTGTCAGCTGCTGACATCCACAACTGCTGCTCGTTCGGGGTAACAGAGGCTTGAGATGAGGGTGTCGGTTCCTCGCTGCTGTTCTCTTCTCCCTGGCATTCCCTCAATAGCCTCAAGAACGCTTCCCACAAACATGTTAAATAATTAGATTAAAAAAAATTATTCTAAGTTTAAAAGTTAAAAAAAATTATTATGTACCGCGACCTTCTCTGCCCTTAGATTGCTCCACTGGCCGGCGTCCTTCTACTTGTACACATTCTCGAACACCTTCATCTGATTGACTGGGCGTCCGAGTTGTCTTCTGTTCAAAAAATTATTGTTAAAACTGATAAAAAATAAAAAAAATAAAATTTAAGTATTAATAAAAATTAATGTACTTACCAGATGTTGTTTAAGGTCGTTCCAAACACTGTTACAAGGTGAGTTACAAAAATTTGCGGCCGTTACAACAACCGTTACTACATATGTTGTTTAAGAAAGCCGTGTAAAAACCGTTAGAAAGTGTATTACAAAATAAACATACGACGTGTTTGATCATAGCCATTACAAAGAGAGTTTCAAATAATTAGTTTCTTTTTCAAATACCTTTTAAAAAAAATATGCCGTTCTCGACGATTTAATGCTGCAGAAACGCATTATTGTAGTGGAACAATATAATCAAAATATATTATGATACGAAAAATTTATCAACACATTGATACATACAAAGTTTGCAATAATAGTATATATTCATAAATGTTAGTATTACGTTGATGTAACTGAGAATCACAATATTTCATTGCATGGGTTAATCTGGCCATCAAATTAAAATTCATTTGGAAAATTTGTAGTCTTATCGGGTATACGGATATCGAAATATCGTTTCTGAAACGTAATAGCAATCATTCAACTTCGTGTATCTTTAAATCAGACCATGTGATTTAAAATCAAATCGTCTGATATGATTTAATTGACACATGTTTGTATGCATTTAAATTTGGTATGGATCGGACGGTCGGATGTAAACATATCGTACTTTACAATCAGAATTTTCAAATAGCTCATTTTTGGAACTGCTCCTGTAATTGAAGTTTGTAACGACCTTTGTAATGGTGTTTGTAATGACCTTTCAAATGTAAAATTTCCACCAATTTTTTAATTTCGAATTTAAATATTTTATCTTGTAACGACCTTGATTAATTTGGCTGTTCCAAAATTTTCCGACCCATTTTTCCCGCTAGCTTTATAACGGCCGTACAAAAATTCGGCTGTTCCAAAATTAAAAAAAAAAGTAAAAAAAAATTACATTTTCTTACAATATTATAAAATAAAAAATACTTCATTGAAAAAATGTACATCATGTAGCTTTGTATTCCTCATCATCAGTCTTGTCGTCCCTACCACTGTCTTCATCTTCGTCTTCATTTTCATCGTCATTTTCATACAATTGTGTCCGTGAAGTACCTGCAGTCTCCAACACAACTTGTAAACCATTGGGGTCACGTAAATCGTACGACTGATTGTCGACGGCCACTATAGGAACTGGTACAACTTCCTTCGGCTGGTATGCGACTGTCTCAGTCCACTTGGAATCATCGAAAACTCTCCGAGCCTTTATTTTGCCAACAACCATCTAGTTTGCTTTGCCCCTCTTCATACTTGGGTACTCCGTGAAATATACTTGTACTGCTTTTTTGTGAAAGTGTAAATGGATCATCCTTCTGGTACAGCTTCTTGAAGTTTACATCAACGAGGTGATAACGTGGGTGCACCTTCATGCCTCAAATTGGATTAACCCAGCGACGCCTGAACAAAATGATGTGCAAGTTCAGAATAAGTGAGTATGTCAGTTGAATGATCTATTCGATGATTCCATATAAATCATTTTCCTTGTCTGTATACGATGAACTTGCCAGTGTTGTGATGTTCAGTCTGGAAGTTGTACCTATTAATAAAATAGGCAGGGACTGATGTCACTTCCGCACTGGGACCTAATAATGACACTTCAGTAGCTCTTTGTCCGTATAATTTAGCTATGGATGTACCTATACGTTCATATATGATAAGTTATTTTCTTTAAATTGTACGTTGAAACGACGTATGTTTAACTTACACGTCGTTTGAACCAATCCTTGAATTCAGTCGATACAAGTCGATCATATTGGGTCGACCGAATGGTGGTGTTGGTACAACTTGTTCAAGTAAGATATGGTCATGTATCAATAATATACATAAATGCATACACTTAACATGTATATTAAATAAGGCGAACTTATATTAGAATTAACAACTTTACTCGTAATATGGTGTGACTACTTCACAGTTGGTCAAAATGTATGCCTTGATGATGTGTTGTTCTGGTCCACTGAGCCATCTTTTCTTCGTGGAACCACTAGTTCTCACAGGATAGTTGAAAATAGATACCTAGAATCCATCATTGCTGCTCGTGTACTTATCATTTCTTCGAGGCGTGTTTCATTTGGATGACACGTCCGGCACAAAGTACTTTGACGTAAATAGGCCGATTCTCTCGATAATGTATGCCTCGACAATGAAAGCTTCAACATGTGCTTTATTTTTCACCTTCTTCTTCAACTCACGTAGAAACCTTTCAAATGGGCACATCGACCTGTATTGCACTGGTCCCCCTACGTGTGCTTCATACGGAAGGTGAATAATGAGGTGTTCCATTGAGTCGAAAAAAACTGGTGGAAATATCTTTTCAATGTTGCACAGGATGATGGAAACACTATTTTCCAACTCATGAAGCTTATGAACATCCAGCGTGGTCGAGCATATACTTGGAAATAATAGACTGACCTCAGTTAATGTGCTCGATACATGCTCGGGAAGCATTTCACGAAAGACAATCAAGATTAATTTCTACATGAATACGTGACAATCGTGGCTCTTCATGCCATACATCCGTAATCCCATTATGTCAACGCAGCGTGCAAGGTTAGACGCGTATCCATCAGAAAACTTTAGGTTACGAATCCATTCACATACTCTTCTCTTATGTTCCTTCCTAGTGTATATATCGTTTTAGGCATAACGTTAGGTCTACGTTCATCCAACTCCAGCTTAGGATGATTACATATGATCTTCAAATCCCTGCATGCGTTCATATTATTATTCGTCTTCCCTTGACATCCATGACCGTAAATATTGTCAAACACATTTTCTTCAATATGCATGACATCAAGGTTGTGTCGGATAAGAAGTGTTTACCAGTACGGAAGATCCCAAAAGATTTTTTTCGTCCACTTGTGATTGCTACCATAGCCATTAGGTAATGACAACGACATTTCAACTACGGGACTAATATTTGCAACCCGATCGAGGATCTAGTCTCCTGTTAGCCTCGGACGTGCAACTTTATTGTCGACAAGATTCTTTGAGAAGGTTTTCTTATTCCTTCGGTATGAATGGTGGGCAGGGAGAAACTATCTGTGACAGTCAAAGTAGCACGTCTTCCTACTGTGTTGCAGATGGAATGCCCTTGTATCATCCATACAAATCGACATCCCATAACCCTACGGTACTCTACCCAGACGCCATTCCATAAGCGGATAGGTCGTTCACAGTCCACATCAACGCCGCCTGCATAATGAAAGCCCGATCCTTGGCATGGTCGTACGTTCTAGGGCTGCGAGAGAGACTGAATATGGGGCTCTAGGGGTGGAAGACATAAACAGTGGATGGGGGTTTGACGCATTTAGGGCAAATGAAAAAATTGGGTTAGAAAACCTACCTTCTGTAATGAATAGGGAAAAATGAATCTTTCTGAGTTGAATTACAATGACTCTTCAGATTCAGATTATCAACAACATGATAATGTTGATGAATCTTCTGAAGAGTCTATATGTTGGAGGATAATGAGATCTTTAGTCAGGAAGATGTCCCTAAGGCAAGGAAGATGAACAAAAATCCCTAATAATATGTTGCTGATGAAAACTAGTACAGTAAGGTGATAGAGAATTTGACCTTGAGTCATCAGATGATGAAATTCTATATCATTCATTCTACAATGATGAAACTGAAATTAGGGATATGAATTTGGTGGTAAGCATGAAGTTCGCTTCAGCACATGTGTTCAGGGAGGCATTAAAAGACCAGTGCATTAAAAATGTTATGACATTGACTTCATTTGGAATGAAAACACTAGGATCACTACAAAATGTAAAAAGAAGGTTGTAATTGAGAATTCATGCTTCACCTATAATGAATAACAAGACTTTTCAAATAAGACAATTAAAGGGAATCACACTTGTTCAAGGACACATGATAATAGTCTTGCTAAGGCTAAATACTTGGCTAAGAGAATGGAAGATGATATAAGGGACAATCCAAATATTCCTATTGATCAGTTGAAAAACATAATATTGAGGAAATGCAAAGTTGATGTAAGTAGGTGGAAGGTGATGAGGGCCAAAAAAGAGGTTATTGACGCAATCAAAGAGGTTGATGTTTTTTCAATATAAAAACTATGGGGCTATTGTGAAACTGTGAGGCTAAGAATCCAGGGAGTAAGACCATTCTGAAAAGGGAAGAGGGTTCAGATCCAACTGTGTTTGACAGACTATTTTACAGTCTAAATGCACTAAAACTTTGGTTCTTGAGGGGTTTTAGGGCTATCATAGGACTTTATGGTTGTTTTCTAAAAACCATTTACCAGGGGCAGTTGTTAGTTGCAGTTGGGAGAGACAACAATGATAACATGATACAAATTGCACTTGTTCATGTTCAGGTTGAGAATAGGGAGAATTGGTCTTAGTTCATTAGTGAGTTGCTGGAGGATATTGGGGAATTAAGGGACAGATAGGTGGTCTTTTATATCATATAGGCAGAAGGGATTAGTTGAAGCTTTTAGGGAATTAGCACCTGGAAGTGAACACTAGTAATGCATCAAACACATGTATGAAACTTCAATCACAAGTTTAAAGGGCAGAGCTAAAGGAGAACTTCTGGAAGGCTGCCTCTACAACAAACAAGCAAGAATTCAGAGCTTATACAAAGAAGATTGCAGAGATTGATCCAAAAAAGACTGTTGGGCAGGAGACATCAGCTGAATGGCTCAATAAGATACCATCGGAGCATTGCTCAAGGGTTTTTTTTTTTTTCCAATGAAGACAAAGTGTGACATTCTAGTAAATAATTTATGTAAGTCTTTTTTTTAATAATTATATTTTAGATGCTAGGGATAAGCCTATTATCACAATGTTGGAAATGATCAGAACAAAATTGATGACTCGTTTATAACACAAAAAGCTCGTTATGAAAAAATATGAAGGCATAGTGTGTCTGAATGTGCTCAAGAAGAAAAACAAGCAAGGAAGCTTGCTAGACATTGCTTCAGTAGGTAGTGTGGGGAGACAGAGTTTGAAATTGATCATTTTACCAATAGATTTGTAGTTGATCTTTACAGAAAGACCTGTACATCTGGTATGTTCCAATTAACTACCTATCCATGTTGTCATGCATATTCAGCTATAGCAGACTTGAGGCATCAAATTGAAGATTATGTGGATAGCTGCTACAACAAACCTGCATACTTGAAAGTCTATGAAAATATGATACATGGAGTCCCTGGTCAAGAAGAGTACATTCAGATGGTAAGTGATCCTTGAATGCACCCAAATTCAAGAGAAAAGAGGGTCGAGCAGTGAAACAGAGAAAAAAGGGTCCAAATGAGGTTCAATTTACAAGAAGAGGCCTTACACACACTGTAGCAAATGCTTGGAGATGGACATAACAAGCATGCTTGTACCAAACCACCACATCCAAAGTCAAAACTATTTAATGGAATGTCTATTTTCATGAAAACTAGTTCAATATTAATAAGTGTTTACTGTTTTTTGCTTTTTTTTCTCAGTCAAATGTTGCAAAACCAGTTGGTGGAGGTCCTCAGTCACATGTTGTGTAAACCTGCTACTGGAGATCCTTGAAAGTTGAAAATATTTTATTTTTAAATACACAATTTTCAGTTTTATGTGACATAATTTTTTTTTTTTTTTGTTGTATACAAAGACAAAAACAACCACAAAAAAGAGGTGAAGCAATAATCAGGGACACCAGGCATTATAAATACATTAGTTCAGGTTTATTGTTTTCATGGTTAGTTAGTCTTTACCTTAATTCCAATTTCTTTTCCCTAGCAATGCATCAGTCAAATTTTATGTTACCATTGTAGAACAAAACAAGGTGAAGGAAGAAATATCAGAGTCCACGGAATGACGCATTGTTTGAGAAACCCTTACACGCCACAACTGGAGGTGCTGTTAGGCAAAGAAAGCCCACAATAGAACAAGTTTTGCAAAACATAAAACAAAAAAAGAGGTTTTTTTTATTGGGGGGGGGGGGGGGGTAGTTTGCTACATTTTTAGGAACGCATGGTTTCTTTTTTACTAATTTACTTATCACGAGGGTTTTTTTTTAATTTTTTTGGGAATAGGGGGGTAAATTGCTTTTTACCTTTTCTTCCTAATATGAACCAAGTCCAACGAGGGGGGACGAAATTATGTTATTTGTGTTGTGTGATGAAGCAGTATTTGGGACATACATTCTGTAACTAAGGGATGAAGAAATCGTTACTGTACTCTATGGTAGTTTAGCAACTTTATAAGTTTTTAATGTTTTAAGTTGTAAACTTTTATAATGGCAACGATTTCTTTAGTTTTTGATAGTAAGTGTAGGGACGTTTTTGTATTGTCAAGCAACTTACTTACTGTTGCAGTTAAAGTATTTACAGTATATTAGTTGGTTAGCAGTGTTCTTTTGTGTGGTGTACTATTAGTGGATTTAATCTGTTGTCTTAGTCGCAGTACGTTTTAATTAGCTTACTATAAACGGAGCTCTAAATACATTGTGAATCACACTGATTTTTCTTTTACTATCTTTACAATCAAAGAAATCTATCTTTCTCTTCCCAAGATCTTGTACTCTTCTTGGCTTTGCGTTTTCAACCAGAACTTAGCTTGATCCGGGGTCGCAGGTCATTTTATGGTATTCGAGGTCTTGCGACTCGCGTCCTCGGCTATTATAATGGTCCTAGAAATATAAAACAGATCGTTAAGCTCTGCGGGTGGTGTGCCCAGCCAAGACCTCCGTATGCTTAAGTTAGTGAAGTGTTTGACATAAACGAGATAGATAGAAAAAGCACGATCTAGAGCGATCTAGAATTTAAGAAAATAGGGTCATATGTTTTGTCATAAATGAATTAGGTATGAAGTATTTATAGTACCCGCTTGGGTCCTCCTACTTGGTTCGGGGGTCCATTCACATGGCTCCACGTGGCTCCATCAAAAGCTCCAGGCATAATGATACGGTTGACAGTAATTGTCGATTAGGTCGGACCAGGGGACGGGGCGGTTCATGGGTCAACAGGCGACCCGACCCGACCCACGAGCTGAATCACAGTAATATCTGAAACAGGTTATGGGTCGACCAGGCAGCGACTGACCTGGGCCGCGACTAACCGCGACGACCGACTTAAATAGGATCCTTTAGGGGCTCTTTCGCAATTTCCTCAATCTCCAGAGTTATTTTTGTCTTTTGTACGTTAAACTCTGAAATATGCCTAACTCTTCCGTGACTGCGTTCAACCTATGAGAAATTGCATGAATTAAATAAATATATGATCAAGTCAATTAATTAAGGTTTAATACATTTTGCATGAAGTACATTTATCCTTAAACTATATTATGTAACAAATGCCCTCATGATATAGAGTAACTGTTTTATAACAAGATAGCCCCCATTATTTTCATCCCCTTAAACTTGTCTATTACAATCATTTCCTGAAAACATAATTTGAATTATTAAAAATTTTATTTAAAAATAAATACTATAAAAAACTTATGATTTTTATAATGAGTATATGATTTGGATGAACTCTACAAATTTACAACTCTTATATTTTTTCCATAACTGTTCAAAAATTTATATGATTTTTGCTTGTGCTTTTATATATATTGATTACTTTTTCTAAAAATAATTACCCATACATATTTAAATGTATAAAAATATAATTTACCCCATTGTGATATTGAAAAATAAAGCAAAATAATAATTGTGTGAAAAATAAATACCAAATTACTTGTATTTTTGAAAAATAAAGCACCATTGAAATTATAATTAATGATAATAGAGTGAATTTGCTATTTTTTTTTCACAATGGGGTTTTTACTTATTTTATATATCACATAGGGTAAAATGAAATAAATTTACCATATGATATAACTAATCTATAACATTCCAAATTAGTGATATGGTGTATCCTAATAATGTGTACATGTAATTGAAGAAAAATTTATAAGTTATTTATACTTTTTTATATAAAATTATGATGAATTATGTATTTACACATATTTACATATTTTTTAATATAAATAATTTTCTTTCTAAAATATATATGTGTATATTGAGCTTGTAAATATCTTCTGTATTATATAATTTATGAAAGCTATAAATTAAAATAATATTTTTTAAATAAAATATGAGTAATCACCAAATTAGTTTTGGGGAAAATATTTTAATAAAACATACTCCAAGGAGTAAAATAAAAAGTATAAGGGGTAAGTGAGAAGGCCATGCTCAGTTCCAAATTATCATATTAAGGGAATTTTTGTTATCTTTCATATTTTAGGTGGATAAATGCGACCACATATATTATTTAACGCATTAATTAATGCAGTACATAGATCTCATGTGGACAGGTCATGACAGCAACTCTTTCAATAAATGTAGTACAGTTCATGAACAACAATTTTGCAAATAAAAAAAGAAAATACAAAAATTATATTGTGGTCAAATGTTAAAAAGAAAGGTTAATCTATACTAATATTAAAAAAAAAAAATTCTTCATTCACGAAGGACGGTTAATGACACTGTCGTATCAATTTTTTACAAAGTAAAAAATGCCCTTCATAATAAAATAACTAAGTTATTCAACTTTTCAAAATTTACATTAATTAATAAATTTTTTTCTTTCTTTTTAGTAATGTAATGTGTTGATTTATAAATTTTATTCTTATTTATAATATATTTCAAAACATGAAATATTATTTATTATGTACGTAAAAATGACGTGCCACAACGACTAATATATATAAAAAAATTATCTCCACACTCACAAACGACGGTTAATGACACCGCCACACCAATTATTTCTGAAGTAAAAAATGCCCTTCATGATAAAATAATTAACTTATTCAACTTTGCAAATTTTACATTAATTGATAAATTATTATTATTTTTCTTTCTTTCTCTTTTATTAATGTAATATAATAGTTTATATATTTTATTCTTATTTATCTACACTAATATAAAAAGAAAAGCTCCTCTACACTCACAAACACCAGTTAATGACACCACCATACTAATTAATTGTGAAGTAAAAAATGCCCTTTATAATAAAATAACTAACGTATTCAACTTTTCAAAATTTGCATATATTGATTATAATATATCATTATTATTTTTCTTTCCTTCTTTTTATTAATATAATGTATTCATTTGTATATTTTACTCTTATTGATAATATATTTTAAAGCGTAAAAAATTATTTATTATATGTACGTAAAAACGACATACCACAACGACTAGTATATAAAAAAAGAAAAGTATTTTTCATTCACAAATTGTGATTTATGATGACACTTCCATACCAATTTGCACCTTCATGTGTCAACTTTTTATTTAAAAAAAAAGTCATTCTTTTTCGTTGCTAAAATGAATTTTTAGTATACCGCTCCTTATCATTACAGGCTCCATCATTAGAGGTCATGGGTTCGAACCCCATCAGATGCGTGGGAAATTGTCTATTGTATAGTAGGAATTTGTCTACTGCATAATATGAGTTGTTGTCTACTGTAATAGTAGTGTTATTGAACAGGATATGATTATTGTAATAGTATCTTTTAGATATTGAAGTGGACATAAATAATTGTACTTGTATTCGATTTATTTCAATTAAAAAATCATTGCTCTTCCCTAAAACAAAAGTATACCGCTCCTTATCACCAGAGGACGAAAATTATAATTTTCATGATAGTCGGACGCTGTTCCTTTCATTAGTAAAGTGTTAAAAAAAAACTTCGTTAATGTACAGTTTAGCATTTTGGTTTAAATGCTTTTATTGGCTAAATTTCCAGAATTTTTCCGTTGTACAAAAATTATGAAAACTACCAATTAGAGTGGCTTTCCAATAAAGTTTGTTTCCCCACAAAATTAGAGGGTGAATAGCACTTTCCTCCCCTCTAATATTGAAAATGGGCAAATTAGCCCTATATAAAAAATAAATGATAATTTATCTCTTTTTGTTTTAAAAAATAAAGCAATTTATCTCCCTGTCTAAGGAGGTAAACTGCTTTAATTTTAAAAAATATAGAGAGATAATAACGTAATAGTAAAAATATAAAAAATATAATATAATAAATTAATTTTAGAACTATATTTTTTTTTATTTCGTTTTCATTGTCGGCTCACCCTATGAAATAATTATATCTCGACTCATAGTTGTGAATTTTAATTTCACAATATACACTAAAAAAAAATAAAGTTACAACTTTAATATTATCCTTTATTATATATATGTTTAGTGACAAGATCTTTTATTTTGTCACAGTAATGAATTTTATGATCTAATAGTGATTATCTTCTATATTATTACTGTTCATACAAAATTTTGTTTCTGAAAAAATAATTACAAGAGAAAAAAAATATGCACAAATAAATTTTATTGATTTAAAATAAAAGTGGATACAATCTCTAATTTGAAGATAATCCCCTAATTCTTTGCTTCAAATGTCAATTCAAGGGTTTGTAGCATGTTCTTCGATGTGGATATGTAATCCCCTCCAAATTTGTAGATAAAACTACGTGTCACTTTAAAATTTAGTGTTAAAGCTTGAATATTTGATAGCGAGGAAGATGTAGAACCTTCACGATTGCAATGCTTCATTGTGGCGGAGAGCTTTTGGATTTGTGTCCTTTGATTTGTTGTGACTTCTTGTCTTGTGTGTTGTATGTAGTATGGAGGAATGTTGTATGTACTCTGGAGTTGTGGAATGTGTCTCCTTGATTTGAGTGGTGGTGGTCCTTATTTATAGACATGAGTAGGTCTACAGTAGCTTTGGCTCACATTTGTTCGATTTGTACATTATGCGCTTAGATGTGGATCAATTAACTATTGGGTTGTACTTGAACATATTTTATTCCAGTTAGCTAATCCAAAATAAAAGATAACTTGTATTTATCTTGAATCCATCCACCAAAATACGTAAAATCCAAATTTAGTATGATCAGTTGGGCGAATTTGTTGTCTTGAAGACATTAAAAATCCAAATTTATTATAAACTTTAATTTGAAATTTAATTATTAGCCAATTTATTTTAGGCTTTTAATTGATAATTTATTTCAAAAAATTTAATGTCAACAAATGTCCCACTTGAAGACTCGACGAAGAACATGTCAAATATTGTCGGAGGCATGATTTTAAGTAATTTTTTTTTCTTGTGCCGGACCCACCAAACCACACTTGGATTTTATATCAACATCTCATAAGAAATGAGGGCCTTTTTCTTTGCAGCAAATTATCGAGTGAATTTTCCCTTGCAAAATAATATCTTTTACGAACATTTGAGGTTCTCTACATGTCAAGCAATTTCTATTGTTCCCTTTGGCAATGACGTCTTTTGTTTTGCAAGCATCCACCGACTTCAACATTATGGAAGTCAATAACTGAGTTTCTTTCTTTGAATCTCCTCCCTTTCCAAACCATAAGGAAAAAATGGTAACTTTCAAAAGGAGTGCATTGTCCATGGATTTTTCATGGAGCTATGGACTTGGAGCTATTTTCGATTTTCACTTTGTTTTCTTGGATACTATTGTCGCTTTTGCACAAGCTTATGAAATAGCTCATCTACTTTCTCACATAAGCGTCGGGGATGCTTTCATGAGCCACCGTATTTTTGTGGATTTTGTGGATTTTAGCAAATGCGGAGAAGCCTAGACTCTCATCAATATCTTAGGCACGCACATCTAGGCATACATGTCTATGTGATCTCCACTTCTAATTCTTTTGTGTATTTTTGTTTTGTTTAATAGAGGTGAACTTTGAGGATCGCAACGGGTCACTCCCACACATCGTCATTTGAAGTGGCAAGGACAACCTATTGGTCAAAAGCACCACCTTATATGCCCATGGTCGGCTGACATCATCTCACCGTTCAAGGTTCAATGACTGTAGAAGTCGTGCCCATCCATTTGTGTTTCGAAGAGACAACGAGAAAAATGCTTGACTCCCGCTTTAATGCTTCGTCCCAATCTTAGGCCTTGGTGGACGAACCTTTTCTTCATAACATCAAAGCCGATATTAAATTAGCACTTCTAAGCCCTCACCTCATCATCAACGGCTTCATGGAGGATTCCATAGTCCTTGTTCATCGAGGTTTCTTTTCATGGAAGACGTGCCTCGTAGTTTTGTAACCATCCTCCAAGAGTCTCACAGCCATTCGCATATCTCTTTTCACATGCGTCAGCAACAAGAACTCCCTCCGTAAAAGACGCGCTAGACCATTTCATTCATGCACTTGCAGCATTTCTTTCCCCCTATGTTCGTAATAATAGCGTTTTTCAAGCTTTTCTCGAGCTATGGTGCATTTCCACAAATGCCTTTAGTGCCGCCATTAGAGAATCTTGTGTCTCCTTTTTGGATATTCATGGTTGCTTGCATGCGAGGGGCTTAACAACGAGGTTGTTCCTTCTTTAGAGGATTTGCTAGGCAATGACATTTGTAAACCCTCCATGTCCTGAAGTCACTACTATTTGCTCTTGATGTGCCACCATCTTCCCATGGATTTAGATGACGTGCTCACCTCCAGTCGGGTTGGCCTTTGATTCGTAAACTGCATTCTTCACAAATTTCTTAAGTGAGTTGTTTTCTAATTTTGAACGACCTTAGTCACTTCTACTTGTCGAAGTTCTTGATGTTTGCCCCCAAAGTTGTGACGCACTTGATGAGAAGTCTTTTGCACTTGAACAAGAAGACCCTTGCTATGAAGAAGAAGAGAGCTTATTCAACTCTGAAAGACATGGTCGGGAAGAGTAAGAAGACTTTGATATTTGAAGATACTTCATGTTTGCCCATGAACGACATTGGCTTTGAAGAGATGGAAGGGTTTCTCAAAGACTCCAGACGAGACTTGACAACTTGTGAAGTGGCCGCCTGAGTGTTAGCACATTTTCTTTTTTATTGTTTTATTGCTTTCTTATGATGTAAACGAATAGTTGAGTAATAAAAATGTTTTTTCTTGAACTTTTACATGCATCTCATAGTATATCTTTTTATGTTTACGTCGATGTTGGTCACGACAATTATAATGTGCATCGCGTAATCAATCGTCTCCTCAAAACTTATTTGATTGGGAAGCAAAATCTACTTACTTTGTATTACTCTTTCCCCTTTGAGAGAATAATTTTTTTTTTCTAGAACATGGCTGAAAGGAATAGAACCATATTAGAGAACACGTCCAGGGCATGTTCAGCTTCGCTTCGCTGTCTTTTTGCTTGATTTATCCCCAAAAAGAGTTAACTTAGCATGCATATATCCCTTAGTATGCCCGACATCGTGCCTTTTCTTTGTAGAGAAAATGTATTGCATAAGACAACAAGGAATTTATTAAATATATGACTAAACTTGTGGAGAATATACCCAAGTTGCCTACGTACCCCGTGAAGGGATCAAGTCAAAATGTAGTTCAAAGAATTATGAATTTTTGTTACTTTCCTCTTTTTCTTCTTCTGTTTCTTTTTTAGCAGAGGGGATGCCACACATAGGTTATGCTCATGCGGGCCAGGAGTAATATGTAGTTTAAGCTCGTACATCATGGAGCAAAATGCAGTTTAGGCTCACGCGTCATGGAGCAATATGCAATTTAAGCTCATGCATCATAAAGCATGTTTTTTCATGAGTTTGTCATTTGCGAGCCCAATGTCATATCTTTGAGATGAGATGATAGAGATTTCATGTTCTCTGCCTTGGTAAGGTGTTCCACGTCGATGATTGAAGCTTCTATTTGAATGGGCTCAAGACTATCCAGTCGAAGTATTTTGGCACTGCCAGTAGAGATGGCAAAGTTTATTGCTCGTTTTTTGAAACATGCATGTCATTTGATGGAGTGACACTGTGATGTTCGTTCCTGCCGTGTCTTCATCGTCAAAAGTAAAGTGGCCCTTGTAACATGGTGTATGTTGGCTTTGAGCCCTTTTACTTCTTCTCTTACTTTGAGAAAATTTGATAGGAATTGCTTTGACTGTCATTGATCCCATGACAGTGGTATTGTCAAACTTTTCATCTTTTTTTAACTCCTTTTGTTGGAGGTCAATTGAAAATCTTCGTTTATGATTGGCGATGCTAAACTCCATGTTATAGGCACAAGTAGCCAACATCTCAAAGTTTCCTAGCTTTATTCCATGCAAGATGTAAATGAGACCCCAATGCATACCTTGGATGCACATTTCTATCGCCAAGTCCTCCTAAAGTTTGTCTTTGCAACTCAAGCTTAAAATGCACCAAGGGTTGATGTAGTTGATGACTGGCTCATCTTTCCACTGCTTTATGCTAGTAAGTTCAATTTTACTCGCCATTCATCGTGCAATAGAAGCGATTAAGAAACTTCTTTTCCATGTCGTCTCATCCGTCTATTGACTCGAGCTTTAGATCGATGTACCAATTGAAAATATTTTCTTTGAGCGATCGGATGAATTGATTTACCAAAAGATCATTATTAGTGTAGGCGTTGTTTCATGTCTTGATGAAGTGGGTGATGTGTTGACTTCGGTTACCTTTCCATCGAATTGTTGCAGTTCCGGGGCTGATATCCCATGGGCATCCTCAAGGCGTCGATGCATTTGGTATATAGCTTTGAATACGTAGGTGAGCTTTGGGTTGTTTTGCTGTAGTGAGGTTTGATGGTGTTTCTAATCATGTCTTACAACTGTTGAACATAAAATATAGTAATAGACATTCTGGAATGTGGATTTTTACATAGAGTCATGCATATTGGTGCTTCATCCACTTGTTTCTCATTTTCAACATAGTTTGAGTAGGGGGGTATGCATGTGGTTGTTATGGAGTTCTTCAACATTCATATGCTTTTGGTTGCTTATCAATTGCACGATCTAGAGGTCTTCGTCCTCGATGATATTTTGAAGATTAGCCATGGCTTGTGCTAGTTGTTCCTCCATTATTGTCGCGTTGGTCATCATGGTGGGGAGGGTAGCGAAAGACGTGGATTTTGAGTTGATCTCGGTAGGACTTGTTGAGTTTGAATCGTTCATTGGAGTTGTATCTACATTCTTGCCCCTGTTGGAAGATTGACCAGCAGTTTTGACAATGTTCTTTCGTTTATGATGACTTGATCATTCTTTGATGCCATTGAGCAATTGGATGTGACGACTTGAACTTTGATGAAGGAGGAAGGGATGAGGGGTAGAGATTGTCCCACATGCGTGCTAGAAATTTGTTCACAGAAAATTTAGTGTTTGTAAAAATAATTACAACAAAAATATGGATAAATTAATTTTATTGATTTAAAGAAAAGTGGATACAATCACTAATTTGAAGATAATTCCCTGATTTTTTGTTCCACGATCCAAGAGCTTGAAGTTTGTTTTTCGATGCGAATGGATAATCTCCTCCAAATTTGTAGAGCAAACTGAACCTTGTTCTTCGATATGGATGCGTAATCTCCTCCAGATTTATAGAGCAAACTATGTGTCACCGTGAATTTTGGTATCAAGGCTTGAAGATTTGATGGCGAGATGCTTTGTTGCGGGGAAGAGCTTTTGGACTTGGGTCCTTTGATTTGTTATGATTTCTTGTCTTGTGTGTTGTATGTAGTGTGAAGGAATGTTGTATGAACTCAGGATTTTTGGAATCTGTCTCCTTGACTTAAGTGGTGGAGGCCCTTATTTATAGGCATGAGTAGCTTGGGCTCACGTCTGTTGGGCTTGTACGTGGAACCATTAACTATCGGATTGCATTTGTAGATGCTTTGACCCAATTGGCTAATTCAAAAATAAATATAACTTGTATTTATTTTGAATCAATCCACCAAAATACATAAGTCCCAAATTTAGTATGGCCACTTATGCTAATTTGTTGTTTTGAAGACATGAAAAGCTCAAGTTTATTATGGACTTTAATTTGGAATCCAATTATGAGACAATTTATTTTGGGCTTTAATTGATAATTTATTTCAAAATTTTAATGTCAACAATTATAAAAAAAAAGGGTTTATAAACTCAAACAATTAGTAGTTTAATACCACTACACCAAATTATTTTAAGGGTTAATTATATTTTGTCATTTGAACTATGACCGTTCTTACACTTTGACATCTAAACTTTTTTTTTTGTCAACTTACCATCTCAATTTTATAAAATTTTGCACTCTGTAATTTATAACTATTTGTACACAGTTTTTTTTCAAAGAAACATCACATACAGTGCACATGTGATATTTAAGGGTTATGTGATATGATATTTTTCACGTATGCAGAGCATGGGATGTTTTTTCGGCAAAAAATTCAGCAAAAAAACGATCATATAGTGTAAAGTGCAAATTTTGCAACGTTGAGATGGCAAGTTCAGATAAAAAAAATAATGAGATACAACTGTCATGTACGGATTACAATGGACAATATCTGATGTTAAATTCGTTGCTAATAATGATTAATGACTCCAACTATAACATACAAATAGCTACAATTTCATTAGCCGTTACAAAAGTCGTAAATTTTCGACAAATATGCAACAGCCGTTATTCATTGCTAAGTCTGTTGAAAAATCATAATTTTATTTTGCAACAGATATTAAGTATAAAAAATCATTGCAGTACAATCAATAATTATCACGAATAATATTCATTGTAAAGGTCGTGGCATAATTGCAATAGAATTGGCCCTGTGACAAAACAGTATGTGGTAAGTTGTGGCAAAATTTGTTGCAACAAAATCATTACATTGCAATGACTTGATTCCTTTGCAACAGTCATTGTAAATTATTTGCAATGGATATTATCCACAAAATCATTGCAATATTGCAACTATTGCAATCCATTGCAAATTTTATTGCACATCTGCAATGGACCGTGGTCGCGACAACATTTTGCTGCGGAATTTACAACGAATTATGAAAATTGTGGGTCATCCATGAATTGACCATAATTTGCAATGAAAAATTATAATAACCAATCCATAGCAAAGTTTATCATTAGTTTGCAACAGAATTTACCACAAAAATTCAAAAAAATTGCAACTCATTCAAAATCGTGGAAAAAAAACCATTGAATATTTGAACCGGATATATCCGTGGCAAAAATTCTATAGCTATAAGACTGTTTTCTTGTAGTCCCCCCCCCCTCCATTTTTCATTCGCTCCTCGTTTTCTCTTCCCCTCACTTCTTTTTTCTTTCTTCTTCATTTTTATCCCCGCCGCTGCTCTCCTCCATCCTCCTCCCGCCAGCCACCCTCCTTCCTCGTCTCTTTTTCTCTTTTCTTCTCCTCTTTTCTTTCTCTTTCTCTTTTTCTTTCTCTTCTCCTCTTCTCGTTTTCTTTCATCAGAGCCGTCGACCCCTATTCGCCATCGTCGATCCGCTGCCTAGGTATTTATTTTATAGCTTTTTATAATTTTTACAAATTTTAAAATATTATTATGGACTTTTAGAATTTTTACACATTTTGAGGTTTTTACAGATTTTATTTTTCATTAAGATTTTTATTTTCAATCCGTCATCATCCAGGTATTTATTTTATTTTTACAAATTTTTGTATATTATGAATTGTTTGGTACATTGATTTCATGGTATATTGATTATTTGGTATATTGATATGTTGGTACATGAGTTATTTGGTGTATTGGTATGTTGGTATATTAAGTTATTGGGAAAAAGATTCGTTTGGTCCTTTAAGTTTGCCTGACATTAATTTCAGTCCATTAAGTTTGCTTATTTTTAAAATTAGTCCATTAACTTTCCAAATCACTTAAATTTAGTCTTCAGAAAGACAATCTTACCCCTTTACTAGAAATTTTAGTCCATTGTTTGATTTATTGCCAAATTTTGTATTTTCTCCATAAACAAAGTATATCGAGAATCCACTCGACTGTTCCCTTAAGATAACTGAATAGTTATTGGAACGACCGAGTCCTGCATCTCACGTACTGTTTATGACTGAAAATCTGCATCAATCATGCTCGCTCAGAATGGTATCAGAGCCTAGGTTTATTGAAGAATATATTATTATATTACATATAAATTATTTCCCACTAACGGAGGAGACTCTTAAGAGAAAATGGAACCGAACGAAAGTTCGAGTTACAATGACAACAGGGAATATTTCCAGATTCTGGAAAGACAGAGAAAGGATGTCCTTCGGGAAATTCTGTACAAATGTGACCATGGTCCATACAAAGGCCCATGCAAGATGAAAGCTGCTCCTCGGACTCCCGAGGAACCACAGAATGGGGATCTAACAGAGATAAACCCGATTTTTGACCCAGAAGGACCTAGGCATCTCCGAATCCTACTGGAAGTTCCAGGACAGGTGGTGAAGCGTTTGCAGACCACTGAGATCAACAGACCAATTCCAGCCCGGAGGAATGGAAAAGGTCAATTCCTACACCAATATCTCTCTAAAAATTATGATTAGAGGTATTAATTGGAAGGAGATCGAGGCCGATACCTCGAAAATCTCTCAAGATTTGAGGGAAATCCAGAAGACGGTCCAAGACTATGGACATAGGTTATCAAACGTACCTATGAAAGTAGACTCCTCGTGCCACAAGATGGACGAGATTCTTAAGATCCTCCCAGATCTACACAAGAATCTTACAGATCTGAGGACCGAAGTTGAAGATCTGAAAAGAAACCAATGGGACAAACCTGAATCATCCATATCCAGACAAGAAAGGATCAGCGATGCCCTTGGGACGGTACCTCTTCTACATCAGAAGGGAAAGGCGAAGGAGATCCCGAAGCCAAAGACTCAGGATGAACAGATCCAGGAGATCCTTAACTCCATAAAATAATGGAGGTAACCAGAGCGGATCTATCGGATCTACAAGAATTGGCTGAATCATTTTCCCAACTTGGGATTGTGGACTTAGTCAATATTCACACCAATGAAGTCACTCCAGCACTACCACCGCCGGAGGGGAGCACATGTTCCAACGAAGTTCCACAAGATCACCCAATGAGGGAAAGTTCAAATTTCCACACCAACGCAACACCAACGTTTGTGGGAACTAGACTTCGAGAGAATCCAAGAAGGAATCCTAGAAGAGCACCTGAAAATACACCTTGGGCAAGAACGATGCTTCAGCCCTTACATCCATACTGTGCTGTACTAAACCTGGATGTTATCGACTTCCGAAATATGGAGAAGCTGATAGACGAATGGGTAGCAGCCATAAAAATCGCAGCAACTACCTAGAACTCGATAAAGAAAACTTCATCAAATTAGTGGAGTTAAGCTTGGAGGGTTCTGTGAAGATCGGATGGGATAATACCCCAGCTGATACAAAAGCCAGTATCCTTGCCGGAGATTCCAAGAGTGCAAATTGCAGATCGGCTAGGAAGGCTTATCAAGATCCACTTTATCGGAGATGGATACTTCGAAGGAAGTAGAACAGAAAAGGCTAGAGAATATGCACAAGCTCTTTTCAGCCTTGAACTAAGAAGTATTTGCGCAGTAGATGAATATATCTATTGGTTTCGTAAGTATTTCTTCAGAGTGGAGTAGCAGTGAGCTGCCATGTTCTTTGCAAAAATCTGCAGTCCATGGAGGGAAATGTTGATCCAATCATACAAAGTACTTGAGGGACAGATGGATTCAGTAGCAAGGAGAATGTCTTTTCTCAAAGACAAGTTGAAGGATTGGTGTTATCAAGCATCCATCCAGAAAAACATGAAACGACTGAGTGGTACAATTAAACGAACTCCTCTCTGTTGTGAGAATAACGATTTTCCTACTATTATAGGAGAATCAGGTGAGCCGAGGAAAAGGAGGAAACACAGGAATGATCTATACTCCAGGAATTCCAGAAGAACTCCTTTCAGGCGAAGATCATGGTGGTCCAAAACCAAAGCCAGAACATACAAATCTGGGCAAAGGAGTGGATCAACAAGGGCTTCATCCCAAGGATCTCGACGAACAGAGACAAGATCCACAAGAAGAACCCCTACCAGAAGAACTTTCAGACGGGCCCATACCCGGACGAATGAAAGTTTCAAAGATTGCAACTGTTGGACATGTGGAGCAAGAGGACATATCGCTCCAGACTGCCCGCAGAAACGTGGTGAAATTAGAAAATTCGAAGCCACGGACGACATATTAGACGCGGTCTACTATGGAGAACTGGTACCAATTACAAATTTGAAGATCTTCCTTCAGACGAAAGTGTCTATGAGGAGGAAATGGTGACTGAGTCGGATGGATCTTCAACCGAGTCAGAATAGTCACGATGAGGGAGATAGGCTTCAGACCTCTAAAAGCCTGTCAGGATTCTTTTCCAGAATGACGGTGTCAAACAAAACCATGGAAAGAATCATGCGACAAGATTCCAACCTTAGTCCATATGATGGATTCAGAATTGGAGGAATTGATAAAGTCCTCAACCAGATAGGACTAAACCAGAGGAAACATCACATAATCTACAAAGTAAGTTCAGGTGAGTTTGCTATTCCCATGGAATTTACTGGTAATGTGATGGAAATGCAGCTTATTTCTAAAGAAGAAATTCTTGAAGAATTAAGTAGGCTTAGAGAAGAGATTGTTGTTACTATGAAATGGATCCACATAGGAACTATTGAAGTAGTAATAAAAGCAACTTTTAAGGAAGGAATTGATTCAGAAATACATTTATCAATAATGGATAGAAGAATCAATAACCTAAGAGATGGTTGTCTTGGGACAATGATAGGTAATTTGTATGCAAAAAATTGATGTTTGATATTTATCCTAGGATTGCATACAACCTAGCGGACCAAGATTTCAGTAGAGTCTTAACCCTTCATCAGGATTTTAAAAGAAAAGATCTTATGAAAGAAGGAAATAGACCATGTTCTATAACTTATAGAATTGCTTATGCCCTTTCCAACACTCATCATTCGGATTTATTCCTTAGGAAAGAGTATATTGAGAGTCCTAGAATTTTCAAAGAATTTGCTAAGGTAATGGCACCAGATCCAATAAGGATACCTAGAATTGGTGGTGTCGATATCATTATAAAAGATCACCCAGTCTTAGATCGAACAATGAGCTCTAGGATTGAGTATAGTAGCAGAATGTCCTTTTCGGAAGATAGGATAACAGGCTACAAAGGAAAAGAGAAAGACTTAGCAAGAGTCTTAACTCCTCAAGAGATTAGGGTAGATAACGTAAAACTTAAATGCCCTGAAGGATGGA
>JACGWL010000013.1:8310312-8579184 GCA_034509725.1 Sesamum angolense
AAATTCGCATTTGACGTCCGCGGATGGTTATAAATAAGGAAGCAGCGAAGCAGAAGGGGATGATCAGAAATTTCCTCCTACTCTTCAAAGCATAATAATTTGAGTCTTTCAATCTTTGTATCTTTTATCTTTCAGTTTATGGGGGTTTCCCCAAAGAGTCTAGCCCTCTATCAAATGAGAGGCTAAATAGTTGTCTCCTCCAACAGAGGAAATAATATCTATGTAATATTGCCTATATTTCTTCAATAAAAGAAAGTCTTCTTTCCAAATTGTTGTCCAAAATTCCATTAAGTCTGTATCGGAGTATCTTCTAACACCCTAAGGTAGGAAATGAAATAGGGTTGTGCTGTTTGTTGCTGAAGGAGCCAAGCGTCTGCGAACCATCTGCTGCGGTTGTGTGGTTGGAGGAAGTCCGTAAAACCAAGAGCTTGGAATACCCGGGAACAAAGCGGTCAGAAAAAGGTACGAATTTATAGAAGCATAATTTATTTTGGAAGCATGATGGGCCAATTTTCGAGCATTAATGGAGTAAAACAAAATGTCTTGAGTTTGGGACTAATGCTGTCAAAATGCTGAAAACTTTAGGACCATATGTGTCGACCAAGCAAAGCGCGGGACTAAAAGTGAGAAGGGCCCTATCTAACGGGACCAAAAGTGCAATAAAAACCTATTTATATTTATTTTATGTATACATCAATTACTTTTATGTTGTTATTATATTTGGTGTATTATGTATTGGTCCACGTGGAATCCAATGGATGAACGTGAAATTCGCAAGAATTATAATTTTAGGATGGAAAAATGACTCAGGGAGGTGATGTTGCATGTAGGAAGAACAAGAGAGCTTGTTGGATGTCGAATGAAGTTTGGGTGGGATTGCAGAAAGCAAGGGCTGATAAGAAGTTTCATGTCATCTCACAATTATGAATACTACAAATTAAATTAACACTTTCATTTTGTGATTCTACTATTTTTATTTTGTGGATAGTATTGAACTATCTTTATTGTATGTATTTGTTTTAAATGCTTTGTCATATTTGAATAGACTATTAGAATCAAATCAAATATAATTTTATTATTAAATATTAAATATAAAATTGTGAGATAAATTACAATTACGTGCAAATGTCGTTGCAAACAAAAAAAAATTGCAACAGATTGTCTTTATAAAAATGCATTGCAATTTTGCGATGACTTTGGTTGCAAATGACTTCGGTTACAACGGTTAAAATAATATTTTTTTTTTTGCAAAATTTGTTATGGAATGTTGTTGCAAAAAATGTATTGTAATATTACAACGACTTCCGTTGCAAATATTATTGTAAATCAAAATTATTTTACGACGAATTAAAATATTTCATTGCAATATTTGCAACAGACTGTTGTTGCAAAAACTCGTTGCAATATTGCAACTACTTTTCGTTGCAAACATAAATTATTTTTGCAACAAAATGGCCATCACCTTTGCCACGGATATACCATTGCAAAAGTCAATTCAAAATATTAGAATTCAAACTTTAAAACAACGCATTTTGCAATGAAAATTTACAGTGGATTAAAAATCATTGCAAAAATTTGCAACAGCTGAAAAAGTCATTGCTATATAGCAATAATGCCTATAGCAATGGACGATATTCCTTTGAAAAGTCCGCGGCAAATCTATTTTGCCACGAATTTTTCATAAAATCAGTTGCTACAGTTGTGTTTTTTGTAGTGCTTGTCCATCAGAAATTTCATCGAAAATATCTTTTGAAGTCCATTTTTCACACAATTTTCTATTTATCCTAAAACCGTCAGAACTTTCATGAGAAACCTTATTAGCGACGAAATCCGAAAAAACAGCATTTTTAGTCCATAAGTTAGGCCAATATTACTTTTGGTCCCATTCACTACGTGATTAGCACTTTTAGTCCATAACTTAAGAAAATTATGGTAGTGTTTGGATTAGGTTTTGGAGTGTTTTGTTTGGTGTTTTTGAGATAGAGAGAGAAAAACAGAGAAAAATAAGTGTGCGTTTGAAATAAATGGTATGTTTGGATTTGTGTTTTGAGATAATATAAAATAGTTTAAGATAACTAGTGTATGTTTGATGTTGGGTTTTGAGAGACAAATGTGACTGTTCATTGTCAAATCATGTTTTTTAATATTATATTATATTATATATATTAATATATAATATATTATTACATATAATAATATACTAATATTATAATATTACTAATATTTATTATAATATATTATATATTATTATAATATTATAATGATGTAATAATATATAATAATATATTGAGTACAAAATATTTAAACTGTGCAAGTTCAAAAAAATTATAATTAATAGTTAAATGCACTATAGTAAATGGGTTGAAAATACATTCGTTAGATGTTAAATTTGGAGTGATAAATTTAAATAGATAATTAAAGTAATCAAAAATTTATAATGAGGTATATAATACATTCGTTAGATGTTAAATTTGGAGTGATAAATTTAAATAGATAATTAAAGTATTACAAATTTATATTAAGGTATAAATTACTAGTACATTGTCCTCAGTATACAAAACTGGTAAAGTATTTCATTGAGGTAGAAATTTAAATATTGTTACTCAGTAGCATTGATATTAAATATCTTTAATGTCAATGGTTTCATAAGTTCATAATTATTTTTGTTAAATAATTTTTTATTAGATTTAACATATATTATATATATATATATAATACAAACAATATAAAAAACAAATAAAACTCATTTGCTTTGGTGTGTGTGATTATATGAAATAATAATATATATTTATAAAAAATTTCCATGCACTACAATATTTTATTGAAAATAATTTCGTTGGCGTTTTATATTCAGGGTGAAAAGATTTAATTGATAAATCGAACAATTAACATTTTGCATTATGCCCGCAGTAGTGGTTATAATGTTCAAATGTTTTAAAATTTTCTCAAATATTACGTTCAACTTAAAGTTGAATGAAATACTCGGTGAACAATTAATTACCTAAAATTATGAAATATTTTTACTCGTGCCATATAAGGCGCTCATTTCTACGGAATTGTCCAGTTATAATTACATATCTGCACGACATATAAGATACAAATGGATTAGACTCGCACAAAAGTCAGCAATAGATGTTTGTTTTGTACTGATTAAACAACACTTTATTCGTATTTTCCAGGAGGGCATTGTACGCCTAAGGACCGTCACGCCGCTGAGGTGGGAGTCCCTGTGGTCGGCGTGAACGCGCTGTGCTGTATCCATCACTGTTAGTCTGGGCACCTCGATCAGACTGTGTAGCACCCCTTACAATATCACACCTAATTACCAATAATTATCATATTTTCTCCCTAATTACAATCCTACTTATAAGATTTTGCATGTTTACTAATATAATATAATAAAATATATAAGCTCCACGAGATATAGGCAATGTCAGAGGATAATAATAACTCATGTCCTCGTATATAAAATCTCGAAAGAAACTAATATAACAACCCGCTGTACAAATTATATACACAACCCCGACAAAAGCCTGATATAATTAATAATCATACAGCCAAAAGTTTCCGCTTCAAAAGTCACGGCTAACCCACCTAATGAGTATAACAGCACGGATCACAATCCGATGCGGCTAGCCAGTATTACCTATCTCCTGAAAAGTACGTGGCAAGGCGTGAGCTGCCTACTCAGTAAGTATAGCCAATCAAAATTATATATATACATCCCAAGTCAAACACAATACAGTCATGTCAACCAATCAAGGTTTATCAACATTATCCGCAGATATAAGAAACAACGCATGCTCATTATCATATATCAGTTTATACCATAATAATAGCATCTTTGTTTGTTTTCCTAGGGCCCTGCTCAACCAAACTGGAGTGCATCACTTAATGGCTTACCGGCTATCACATCGTCATCTCAATCACAATATTTTCTTTTTTTTTTTTTTTTTGATATCACACAGCACACAGCTCGTATGATATCCCATCACCACTGATACCACACAGCACACAGCTCGTATGGCATCCCTCGTCAATCATATCACACAACACACAGCTCGTATGATATATAACATCATCACTACTGATCAATGACAGCACACAGCTCGTCATTAATCATATCACCATAAGCCATTGCAGTATGCCCCTCCCAGTTAGGTAAGTCATCTTTTATTCCATACACATATCATCATCATTGGCATCATCAATCAACTCCATTTAATAATTATCTTCTCGTCAATAACTTTTTCATTTAATTTTATTCGATAATCAAATGTAAGAGCTCATAATCATTTATTTGGCTTCCATACAACACCACTATAGATAGACACATAATAACAATTCCACAGATATCCAGGTAATCAGACAAATAGTCTACGATAACACATATAAAACAACTATTATACAATATCCACATATAAATACAAATCCAAGTTCGCAATCAGATATACAAGCAACCAATATGTATAATACTACACATATAAATATATATAAATAATCCAATCAGCTATACTTACCTCAAGTCTCAAAATACTCCAATTAACGCAGAGAGCTGCTCAATTCCCTACTTTGTCGTCACGTCCTATACAAAAGTATTATACGTATAAATGATATACTCACAATATCAGGAATAATAATAATGATAATATTTTAAATAATATTCGTACGTTTCCACCTATCTTCTAATATTTCATTTATATCCAGGTTCAGACTTCTGTTCTCTTTTCTTTTGATTAACTAAACTTTCTAAGTATATATGTAATTTATCAATTAACTCATAACAATTCATTTAATAAAACCCCTTATATCTTTTTTTATAATTATCGCTCTTAGTAAATTTTTCTAAATTAAATTACGATTAAAACCCTCATTTTCTTTTTTAATAACATAGTATTCTTTAAATATAATTCCAGAAATATTTCTATGAATTTTCTATCAATTCCTCGTTGTTATACAATTTAATTATACACCAATACATATAATTATGCATTTAGTTAATAACCCTATGAAATCGAATAGATTAACTATAGGAATGATTAAATCTACCAAATCCAATAATTTAATTAACTCACTATAGCATTTTCGAATCAAATGGGATATTTAATTCAATACCAATTTTAATTGACAAAATCATAAAATACTCCGATTAAATAATACATCAACCAATATAAATTACTTTTAGTAAATGGACTAATTAAATAATATAATTATATGAATTAATATAAATTAAAATATAAAAGTTTCATACCTCTGTTCGTCCCGCAAATGTCTGAGATTTTATGTGTTTAAGTGTGTGTGAGTTGTGTGTTGGTGTGTGTGCTACTTTGAGCAAATGTTGAAATTAAATCCAAACACACATATATCTACTTTTTGCTAAAATTAGTGTGGCGGCGGGTGAGGTGATGGCCCCACCGCCCACTTTTCTCATTTCATATATTATATATATATATATATATATATATATATATATATATATATATATTATTATATTATTTTTATTTTTATTTAATTTAAACTTTTATCAAAATACCCATTATGTCCTACTTAATTTCTTAATTAATAAATTTGACCAAATATTATAATGAAACCCAATTTGCTCCGTTCAAGTTTCATTATATTCGAATTTCAACGTATAATTTATTTATAATTAGATTTAAAATTTCTTAATATTAATAATAAATCTCCCAATTATGTATAAAATCCTACGAGCGTCACATTTCTCCCCTCCTAATAAAAATTTTGTCCCCGAAATTTAGCTAACTTACCCGTTCACTGAAATAAATAGGGATACTTTTCTCTCATATGCTCTTCAACCTCCCAAGTCGCCTCCCTTGGGGAATGATGAGTCCATCTCACTTTCACCATTGGTATCTCCTTATTTCTCAATTTTCTTATACTTCTGTCCAAAATCTCCGCTGGCTCTTCCATGTATGTCAACTCCTCAGAAATTTCTACCTCTGGTTCATGAATGACGTGGCTTGGATCAGATCGATATCGCCGCAGCATCAAGACATGGAATACGTCATGTATCTGTGACAATTCTGCAGGTAACGCTAACCGATACGCTAGTGGTCCGATTCTTTCAATAATTTCGTACGGCCCAATATATCTTAGACTCAATTTTCCTTGCTTGCCAAATCTCAAAATTCCTTTCCATGGAGATACTTTCAGGAAAACTTTATCACCTACTTCATATTCCATTTCCCTGCGGTGTTTGTCAATGTAACTCTTCTTGGGCTGCTTTCAAGCATTTCTTAACTATTTGTATCTTTTCCATTGTTTCCTGCACTAATTCAGGACCTTCCAACTGTCGTAATCCCTCAACATCCCAACATATTGGACTGCGACATCTTCTTCCGTATAAAGCTTCATATGGGGCCATACCGATACTAGAATGAAAACTGTTATTATATGCAAACTCCATCAAAGGTAAGTGATCATCCCAGTTGCCTTTAAACTCCATTATACAAGCCCTCATCATATCTTCCAGAGTCTGAATCGTTCTTTCTGACTGCCCGTCTGTCTGCGGATGAAATGCAGTACTGAAATGTAATTTCGTACCCAACGCCCCTTGTAAACTTCCCCAAAAACGTGAGGTAAATCGAGGATCTCTGTCTGACACAATAGATACAGGTACACCATGCAGTCTCACAATCTCTGACACATACAACTCAGCTAACTTGTCAAGAGAATCACCTAATCTTATTGGTAAGAAATGAGTAGATTTAGTCAGTCTATCCACAATTACCCAAATAGTATCATGCTTTCTTAGTGTACGAGGCAATCCTACGACAAAATCCATAGTGATCTTTTCCCACTTCCATTCCGGTATCGATAGAGGTCGAAGTTTACCTGCTGGCGCCTGGTGTTCTGCCTTTACCTGCTGACATGTCATACATTTAGCCACAAATTCTGCCACATCCTTCTTCATTGTCTGCCACCAGTAATAAGGTTTTAAGTTCCGATACATCTTTGTAGTACTAGGGTGCATGGCATATGGTGCATTATGAGTTTCCTGTAAAATCTTCTTCCGTAATCCATTCACGTCAGGTACACCAACTCGCTCCCCATTCACTATCACTCCATCAACTCTTACTGAAAAATTTGAATTCTTACCCTGCTTCAATTTCTCTCGCATCCGTAATAAGAAAGGATCCCGAGTCTGTGCCTCTTTGATATGATCCACAAAGTCTGGCTTAAGTTGCAAAGCCGCCAATAATACTGCTACCTGATCAACTTCCAATTTTGTATTCATGGATCTCATCTCCAATAGCAATGTCTGATTATGACTCCCCAGACTGGCTAATGTATTTGAACTCTTTCTACTCAAGGCATCCGCTACCACATTGCCTTTCCTGGATGGAAGTCAATAGTGCAATCATAATCCTTCAGCAGTTCTATCCATATCCTCTATCTCAAATTCAACTCTTTTGCGTCAAGATGTATTTCAAACTTTTATGGTCAGTGAGGATCTGAATTTTTTCTCCGTACAGATAATGTCTCCAAATCTTTAATGCATGCACAATCGCGGCCAACTCCAAGTCGTGCGTGGGATAATTCAATTAATGAGTCCTCAACTGACGAGATGCATAAGCAATTACCTTTCCGTTCTGCATTAATACACAACCCAGTCCCTGTTTAGAAGCATCTGTATAAACAACGTATCCACCGCTACCGGACGGTAAAACCAAAATCGGAGTAGAGGTCAATCTTTTCTTCAATTCATCAAAACTTTGTTGGAATTGTTCAGTCCACTGAAATGTTACCCCCTTCCTTAGTAATTTTGTCAAAGGACCCGCAATTATGGAGAATCCCTCTACAAATCTTCTGTAATACCCTGCTAACCCAGGAAACTTCTAACTTCAGTCGCATTCTTTGGTACTCTCCATTCCATAATAGCTTTTACTTTGGAAGGATCAGGCATAACCCCATCACCAGATATCACATGTCCAAGAAAAACTACCTGATTCACCCAGAACTCACATTTACTTAACTTAGCATACAACTCCTTCTCTTTCAAAATTTTCAATACTATCCTGAAATGTTGCTCATGCTCTTCCTATTCTTCGAATACACCAAGATATCATCAATAAATACAATAACAAATTGATCCAGATACTCTTGGAATGTACGATTCATCAATGCCATGAATGCTGCTGGTGCATTTGTTAACCCAAATGGCATCACCAAGAACTCATAGTGACCATAACGAGTACGAAAAGCCATTTTTAGTATATCGTTCTCTGCTATTCTCAACTGCCAATACCCAGACCTCAAATCAATCTTTGAAAATGTTGTAGCCTCCTTTAACTGGTCTAGTAGGTCATCAATCCTCGGCAACGAATATTTATTCTTCACTGTCACCCTATTCAACTGGCGATAATCGACGCACAATCTCATACTACCATCTTTCTTTTTTACAAACAACACTGGTGCTCCCCACGGTGAGGTACTCGGCCTGACGAACCCTTTCTCTAGCAATTCTTCTAGTTGTTTCTTAAGCTCTTGTAATTCCATTGGTGCTATTCTATACGGTGCGATAGAAATCGGGGCAACTCCTGGTAGAGTTTCTATAGTAAAGTCTACTTCTCTATGTGGTGGCAACCCCGGTAAGTCATCAGGGAACACTTCAGGAAAGTCTCTCACTATAGGAATCTCCTCCAATGTGGGACTAACCTTTTCAGCATCTATCACGTGAGCTAGATACGCTTCACATCCTTCTAGCATCAATCGTCTCGCTTCCATAGCTGATATTACACAAACTGGAACTACCTGTCGATCTCCACAAATACTACTTTTGGTTTGCCGGAAGATTCAATCATCACTTTTTTTTTATAACAATCAACCACTACTCTATGTTGTGCTAGCCAATCCATCCCCAAAATTACATCAAACTCTTTCAAATCCATCACTACGAGATCCACAGGTAAATTTACATCTCCAATCCTTACTATACTTCCCTTCCTAAGACTATTTACCACTACACCCCCTCCCACAAGCAGATAGACCATCAAATTATACCCCAAAGGACTATTCTTACCCGGTATTTTAGATGCAAGTTCTGATGAAATATATGAATGCGTAGAACCAGGATCAATCAAAACATAAGCCTCAACATCAAATAATAAGATTGTACCTGATATTACGTCATTCGAAGCTGGAGCTTCCTCTCTGGTCATGTTATATATCCTTGCTTGAGTCTGCCCTTGAGTGACTTGTGCTCCGGATCCCCTCATACCTGAACCAACAGGGTAGTTACCATCTCTGTTACCAATGCCTCTACCCCTGCCCCGGCCTCTGCCTCTATCAGCTCCACTGCCACTACTTCCAACACTGCTTTGGCTCTGAGTCCCACTACCTGCATTTCCAGCTAAACTCATAGTCTGGCTAGGACAATCTCTGGACATGTGTCCTCTACCTCCACAGTTATAACAAATCCTGGGTATAGCACCTGGTCCCCAACATTGTCCTAAATGTCGTCTCCCACAGATAGAACAATTCGGAGTAGAAGTTGTTCCCCTGCTATAACCCTATCCAACTCCCCTGCCTGATCCCATAGAAGGCATAATAGATGAACTGCGATCAATCAGACCTCTACTGAAACCCATCGGTCCACCAAATGTTGGCCCGCTACTTTCTCGAAAACCAGAACCACCACGCGAAAAGTTTCCACCTCCTGCAGAAAATGAACGACAAGTTCCTCTCTTAGTCAACCTACTCGACTCCCCTACTGTATACGTTGACTTCCTCTTTTCTTCTCCTTTCTTCTTATCTTCGATTACCGCTTCTTCCATCTGGACTGCTGATTCAATAAGAGTTTTAAAATTTATGATTCTGACTGCAAGGCCCCTTTTAATCTCCGGTCGCAACCCCTGCTCAAAGCGATAACAACGATCCTCCTGCGTCGCTACTGCTTCTGGGGCGTACTTGGCTAGTGCAGCAAAACGAAGTTCATATTCGGCCACTGTTTGCTCATCCCTTGCACTAGATTTAGAAACTCCATCCTCTTCTTATCTCTATACATCTTGGGTCTGTATTTATCATCAAACTCCCTCTGAAACTCAGCCCAAGTTATTTCCCTTGGCTCATATGCCCTCTTTAGTGACCTCCACCAAATTAAGGCATTGCCAACAAACAAAGAAACAATGTACTTAAGTCGATTTTCTGGAGTGCAACCGACTAAGTTCATCAAGTCCTCGACTTTTTCCCACCATCTTTCGGCAACCTCTGGATCTAGAGTCCCCTCAAACTCAGTAGCTCCCATTTTCCTGATTCTTTCATAATTACGGTCAACCGTAGGAACTGCCGGTGCTGGCGCTGGGGTAGGAGCTTGCGCTTGTGCAAGTAGCTGTGCCGGGGCTTGTGCTTGGGCCTGGAAGGCCATCTGAAATATCTGTGCATAAGCGGGTGGTAACTCTGCTACTGGAGCACCACCGGGAGGAAGTGGAGCATCAGCACCAACACCCTCTTGACCTATCTCCACCCCACCTGCACTCGCAGGTGCAACTGAGCCCTCAGCGGACTCCCCTGACTCATGCATACTGGCTATTGGGTCAGCACGTGCACCTTGAGAAGCCATCCTACATTAAACAATTCCATTATTAAACACATCTCAAAGTCAACCTATAACCCTAGAAACGTAGACCTGCTCTGATACCTCCCAATGTAGCACCCCTTACAATATCACACCTAATTACCAATAATTATCATATTTTCTCCCTAATTACAATCCTACTTATAAGATTTTGCATGTTTACTAATATAATATAATATAAAATATATAAGCTCCAAGATAATAGGCAATGTCAGAGGATAATAATAACTCATGTCCTCGTATATAAAATCTGGAAAGAAACCAATATAACAACCCGCTGTACAAATTATATACACAACCCCGACAAAAGCCTGATATAATTAATAATCATACAGCCAAAAGTTTCCGCTTCAAAAGTCACGGTTGACCCACCTAATGAGTGTAACAGCACGGATCACAATCCGATGCGGCTAGCCAGTATTACCTATCTCCTGAAAAGTACGTGGCAAGGCGTGAGCTGCCTACTCAGTAAGTATAGCCAATCAAAATATATATATACATCCCAAGTCAAACACAATACAGTCATGTCAACCAATCAAGGTTTATCAACATTATCCGCAGATATAAGAAACAACGCATGCTCATTATCATATATCAGTTTATACCATAATAATAGCATCTTTGTTTGTTTTCTTAGGGCACTGCTCAACCAAATTGGAGTGCATCACTTAATGGCTTGCCGGCTATCACATCGTCATTTCAATCACAATATCTTTTTCTCTTTTTTTTTTTTTTTGATATCACACAGCACACAGCTCGTATGATATCCCATCACCACTGATACCACACAGCACACAGCTCGTATGGCATCCCTCGTCAATCATATCACACAGCACACAGCTCGTATGATATATAACATCATCACTACTGATCAATGACAGCACACAGCTCGTCATTAATCATATCATCATAAGCCATTGCAGTATGCCCCCTCCCAGTTAGGTAAGCCATCTTTTATTCCATACACATATCATCATCATTGGCATCATCAATCAACTCCATTTAATAATTATCTTCTCGTCAATAACTTTCTCATTTAATTTTATTCGATAATCAAATGTAAGAGCTCATAATCATTTATTTGGCTTCCATACAACAACACTATAGATAGACACATAATAACAATTCCACAGATATCCAGGTAATCAGACAAATAGTCTACGATAACACATATAAACAACTATTATACAATATCCACATATATAAATACAAATCCAAGTTCGCAATCAGATATACAAGCAACCAATATGTATAATACTACACATATAAATATATATATATAATCCAATCAGTTATACTTACCTCAAGTCCCAAAATACTCCAATTAACGCAGAGAGCTGCTCAATTCCCTACTTTGTCGTCACATCCTATACAAAAGTATTATACGTATAAATAATATACTCACAATATCAGGAATAATAATAATGATAATATTTTAAATAATATTCGTACGTTTCCACCTATCTTCTAATATTTCATTTATATCCAGGTTCAGACCTCAGTTCTCTTTTTTTGATTAACTAAACTTCTAAGTATATATGTAATTTATCAATTAACTCATAACAATTCATTTAATAAAACCCCTTATATCTTTTATTATAATTATCTCTCTTAGTAATATTTTCTAAATTAAATTACGATTAAAACCCTCATTTTCCTTTTTAATAACATAGTATTCTTTAAATATAATTCCCAAAATATTTCTATGAATTTTCTATCAATTCCTCGTTGTTATACAATTTAATTATACACCAATACATATAATTATGCATTTAGTTAATAACCCTATGAAATCGAATAGATTAACTATAGGAATGATTAAATCTACCAAATCCAATAATTTAATTAACTCACTATAGCACTTTCGAATCAAATGGGATATTTAATTCAATACCAATTTTAATTGACAAAATCATAAAATACTCCGATTAAATAATACATCAGCCAATATAAATTACTTTTGGTAAATGGACTAATTAAATAATATAATTATATGAATTAATATAAATTAAAATATAAAAGTTTCATACCTCTGTTCGTCCCGCAAATGTGTGAGATTTTATGTGTTTAAGTGTGTGTGAGTTGTGTGTTGGTGTGTGTGCTACTTTGAGCAAATGTTGAAATTAAATCCAATACACACATATATCTACTTTATGCTAAAATTAGTGTGGCGGTGGGTGGGGTGATGGCCCCACCGCCCACTTTTCTCATTTCATATATATATATATATATATATATATATATATATATATATATTATATATATATATATATATTGAACTTTTATCAAAATACCCATTATGTCCTACTTAATTTCTTAATTAATAAATTTGATCAAATATTATAATGAAACTCAATTTGCTCCGTTCAAGTTTTATTATATTCGAATTTCAACCTATAATTTATTTATAATTAGATTTAAAATTTCTAATATTAATAATAAATCTCCCAATTATGTATAAAATCCTACGAGCGTCACAGACTGTACCCAAAAATGACGAATGTAGTATGTCCATGACCTAATCCCCCCCTCTTCCGATCCCATGTCGAGACTGTGTCGTGCGGCCAATGAAGTACTGTGTGCCATTTGTGGGCCACCATCGCAACACTCTACATGCTCCACTGCATCCTAACTAGCGATGTGGGTATGGGTCTGTACCGATAGGGCCGCTGATTCTGATATGACAATGGGTGCATCAACGCCTCCTCTCACTGGACTACGCAATGAGTTACTGCTCTCGTTGTCTTGTGCAGCGCCCTGGTCCTCAGCAGGAACACCCGACAACCTAATGGGGCCCCACTCCTCTAGCATGCTAGGATAGTGTGGCTCTGGGTACTGATAGTACCGACTAGCCAACGGGTAATACTGCAATAGGATTCAATTGAAAAATTGTAGGGCTTTGCAATTTAATAAGTCAAAAATTTGAATTTGTATATGTTAAGTAGATGTCATCATATTGAAAATAACATGGCGAACCCGTGACGCACGTGGTTGCAACTCCGAGGGAAATACCATAACAAATGTTTCAATATCATGAAAAATCACTGGTAACTGAGTGATGGCGTGGAACTGGTTAAATCGCCTCTTTAACTCCTAGAATTTTTCACGAACCTTGTCGCGGGTGTAGGGATATCCAAAATGTCTGCATAGTCGACGTGCCCAATGACCCATCTGTGCCTCTGCAAGTGCGTCGTCTCTCATGGGCACTCGTGTATTGTCATCCACGGTCATCTACATGAATCGCTGCTCAACAATTAACGTCTAGTGTAAATCCTGTGGAAATCTAGCGCTCTCCAAATATCTGCGATATGCCATGTCTGCAAATAAAACTATTTATTAGGAAATAGAAATGTAAAACATCGCATCACGTAAAACTCAGGTCCAAAAATTTAGAAAAATTCGAAATTGCTTATACTAATACAAATACAGTGTTACAAGTATCTTGTCATTAAAGCACATGTCGGCCTTATCCGAATATCTACTAAACAATATTATAGTACAATATGAAGCTAAGTGAAAATTGGAAGAAGTTTTAACAGTTTACATATGAAACAACAATTGTACACTAGTGTCAACTCCTAGTTCGGACCGTTGGATGCCCACATCTGCATTGCTATGCTATCTCAAAGAATGCGTTGGGATTCTAATTCGTAAGTGGTTGGATGTCCCCTATGGTAAAATGTTTCCATGTCAGCAGGAGTGTCTTCGTCTGGCTCATTGAATATGAGATCATCGTTGCTAAACTTACGGATGAAGTTGTGAAGTGTGGAGCATGCAAATACTACGACCTGGTGGTTTAAAAGGTAGCTGGGCATCCCCCACTAAAGTATTGGAAAACGTTTCTTCAGTAAGCCGAAGCATTGTTCAATTACATTCCGCAACCTTGAATGTGCATGGTCAAACATGTCCTGTAGGGTTCCATATGGAGGACCTTGTCCTCACCACTCAGGCAGGTGACACCTCGTTCCATGATAAGGAGCTAGGAAATATTGGTAGTTTGTGAAACATTGTTATAAATTGTTATAAATTGAACCACTCGCACCATGACTTCTACCCTTAAGCTAATAGTTTGTGGAATCTAGGTTATATATTGCAGTACTCACCAATCGGAGGAAAAGAAAAAGTGCGGTCCTGTGATACCGCATGGTCCAGGACACTTATGGGTATCGGCCGCACTTCCTTCCCACCCAGCATACACATAAGTGAAATTCTTATCAAAATCACATATTGCTAGTACGTTCTGTGCTAGGCCGCCTTTCCGCAATCGATATCGATTTTGGTCCACACAAGGGACCCATGCCGGTATCAACGTGCCGTCCATAGTTCCGACGCAATCCTACAGCAATGTCACAAAATGAAATGCTGTTACATGCACCAAATGACATTTGGAGCGAGCAACTTGCAATAATTACAGCGATTATAGTTTTACAGAATGGTGTTATGCCAATTAAAGTATTTGTATGTACCTTGAAGAATGGGTAAAAATTTGGGTTATTTGTTATCCTCGTATGTGTCTCCGTAAAACTCGAACGAGTTATAAGTTCAGGTGCAATTGCGCACAATGCAGAAAGCACTCGGTGAAATCTACAATTAATAGTCTCCGACGAGTGTTGAAATCACTCCATATTGTCGCGCTGTCGTTTATGCATTCCGACCGTCTGCATAAAGAGTGCAACTTCCTCGATTGAACTGACCCGGGATGTCTGACCATGCGGAAGCAACCCTCTTGATGTCAATACATCAACTAAAGCATAGAAGCATGGCTTGGTCATGCAAATATTGTCAAAAAAACTCCCCTGGTGTGGGGTTATCACGATCTCCACAATCCACTTAGCTCCCTGTAGCAAGAATGTGTTACGCGGCATATTTTCTCGAAATAACTCTGGGCATATTAAATCTCGGAATGCTAGAAATTCCTCGGGCACATCAGATTCGTTATTTCCTGGAGTTCCTGGGGTTCCTGGCGTCCCCTGGCTTTCGCTTGTGGAGTTCGCCTCGGGACCTCCCTCATCACGTGAGCTTGCTATATTATAGGAAGTAGCTCTATTGGCAAATAGAAACAATGAACAATAGTGATGTTTATGAGTACACTTGCAAGTAAACACGGTGCATTAAATACAAAACGAGCTCAATAACTTAAATAATATGGCAATCCAAGTACACAGGCATGACACATAATTGCACGAATACTAAATATTTCAAACAGATGTTGCAAAATTTTCAACACTCGGGCAGTAAAGTCACTTGTCTAAAGAGTATAACCAGCGGAGCTTATTCTCGTCGTTAAGACGTAGGAAGTTCGTGCGCGTGCTATGACTTTGAAAGCGCTCTAACGCAGTGGTAAAGACGATGTCCGGCAGATCTGGAAACTTTTTCAACTCGTCTACGCACCGCTCAATTGATTCAGTAGCTTTTGGGTCTGACCAGTCAATCTTTCCTTGTAGTGACTCATTCGACCTGTTCATAGTATCACACTTTTTAGCCTGCAACTCACTCATACCGCGTCGCACCCGACGCCCGCTTCCAGATGGCCCAGGGCACGTCTGCGAAGGTTGGGGTGAAGAAGTGTACTCGTTTAGGGACATCAAGGGTGGCGATTGAGAGAATGTTGTATCCTCGTACTCATCTCGTGACAGACGACTGCCAGACTGAGTGCCCTCCATCTGTTCCTCGTCTATGTCGTGGGTTCTATGGATTGACCGGCACGGTCGGGATGACGAACGCGCAAACCCACCCAAACCCACGAACGGCGGTGTTTCATGAGAACATCTGAGTGCATAGCTCAAAGCGTGGAAACCCATGCTCAACAATTTTTTTTATACTCGGGGTTTTGCTACATTAAATGACATTTTGAAAGTGTGAGCTTAGGTTGTGAGCATGTTACATCCACTTCATTTGAGTGTCATCGTGCATAAATATATGGTCAAACAAAGATAGTACGAGCAGGTGCTTACCGGGTATAGCTCCTCCAAGCGACATGCATCGTTTGTTACGGTATTCCTTTTCGAGTCCCATCCCCAGACGTTTCATCATTCCAAAAGGGTTGTGCAGTCTGCTAAGTTTATCCTTTAGTTGTACCGTTGTAAATAGACAACCCTGCTGGCTCATAACCGAGTTCATTTTCTCGGTGATACGAGACCACACCCACGGCGGAAATGTGGATGATCGCAGTCGGTGACTAATGAACTCCTCGTGCATTAACTCAATGAACACGAGTTTCATTTCCGTGGTCCATACCACTTTATCATATCAAGATGATTGGGAGGAAACAACATCGTTTGGGTGTTGCATTTTTGTGGATATTAAATTATGACATTGTGTTAAATTAAATTTTCAGTACATGTTTCAATCAAAATCCAAAAAAGAGTTTATGTTATCTTATTTGCATCTTTGTACATAAAAATTGGACACAAATTGAAGGACTTGTAAACGATGATTACATATTACAGTTGAATATTTTTAGCTCAAAGGAAGAATAGTGGTTGGATAAATACAAAGAGTCAATCATAATTCATAGGAGAACAAGAAAAAAAATAAAATTGAAATAATCTATACATTCAAATTACATGCAAATAATCTAAACTGACTATGAAAGTATGATTTGGCATAATTAGGCGGTATATAAAGTGATTTTTAAAATAATGAAAAGTTAGTTATAAAAAAACTGAGAAATTTCAAAAAATAAAACTATTAATAGTCATCCCCTCACTATTGCTCTAAACTATTCAGATACTAAACCATCCGATTCCATGACTAAGAATTATGTCTTCTATATTTGTTGGAAAATAAACATGATTCAGACAATTTGAGTTTAAAAAATTTACGAAAAATCAATACTATATTACTATGATTGAAACATCAATAATATTTTATATGTCTTCAGGCAACTTTTTGTTCGAGCTCAATTAAATAACTCTTACCACTAGAAAAAATAAAATAAGTCTTCAAATATAAATTACATGACGTAATACCCCAATTCATCGAACAATTATGTAATTTTTAGATGAAAATTTGAAATTCTCAATTTTATGTTTGTTGTATTTTTTTTACATATATTTCAAAAAATATATAAAAAAGAATATCCACTCAGTTCGTAAATAAAATTTGAAATAATAAAAAAAATTATAAGTAAACTACAATTTATAGCCTACAAGGGTATTTTTATCAATTCACTACGAAATCATATGACAACCTAAAGAAAATAAATAGATTGTTATACGACTGTTAAAATTAAGGGTATATATAATTATATCCGGCCAATGAAAACTTGTTATAATTTACCCGATATTAAATTTTGAAATACAATTAATATCAACAAGTTATAAAATATTCATTGTTGTATTAAAATTACACAGTTCTTTTTCCCTTGAAGTTTGTTCAGATTACAAAAGGATCTTCAGTAAGGTTTGCTTCCTATGTAAGATGTTCTCAATTTTTGGCAATCTGGGTTCATGCCTTCTTTGAGAAATATTTTGCCAACAAATGAACAATGCATAGATGAATGTTAATTTAATCATTTTCCTTTTGTAAGAAAATAAAAACTTGTGGGCTAGCTATCAGTGAGATTGATAATTTTAAAAACTTGAATATGTTAATTATTTGTACTAATATCGATAATAGGATAAGTGAGTATGTAGTTAATAGATTATGCCAAAAATTTTCAAGTGTTTTTCTTTGTCAAAGATATCCTGTGTATATTTTATCAAATTTTGTAATAGCATATTTGGATTTGCATAAAAGATTTCAAAAGATTTGAAAAAAAGATGAAATTCATTCATATTATTAAAATATAGTTCAGAATCAGAAAGAAATGATTTGAAATATTTTAAATTTAAAATTATTTAAATAAATTTAAATAATTTATCATTGATAATTTAAAATTATGTATTTCAAGTATTTCAATTCAAATGGAACCTAAAATATTTCTCCCAAAAATTGAATATTGTGGACAGTATTTACACATTATTCTACATGATAAGTTATAGCATATCACAAAACCCAATAAACACAAACCATTGTACCATACTAACTACTTTTTTGCAAATATATAATCAATTGTTGTACAGGGTACTTTGTCAATAATTATCTGTACTTACTTTACATATAAGGTATGAAAAATCATCAATACACACCACTAACAATGTTGGTACACAATTATGCTACTAATTGCCAAGGGGTTACACAACTAATAAGTCAAAGAGCTAAAATGGATAGTGAACTAGCATATCAAAGTAAACAACATGAACATCACACTTGACTCACATTCAAAAATGGATACCAAGCATAATCAAAATAAATATGTACAATTTTTAAGTACCAACACCATAACTTCAAATATTGGGTAAAGTGAGTTATAAGTACCTTTTTGAACAAGAAGAACGATGATAGTTTGAAAACTACTAACAACAACCGCCGACGTATTATCAAACGCAAGAGAGTGCACTAGACTTCAAAGGTAATTCATCGAGGAGTACTGTTCGAACCCCAAGTTCCCAAATACTACCCACACCCACGCTATAACAGCTCGATCAGTGTTAACCGTTTAGATTGAGTATTCTCTATCACACTCTATCTATATATAGAGTGAAATAGCTCCCATTTGACCCCGTAATTCAAAAAGGTGAAACTGTGATACATGTGAAGGTGCAACAGGATGCAATAAAATATGCACAGCGTGTAGTCTAATCAAATATCAATTAGAACGTACATGCAGAACAGAGCCAAAAAACAAAGAAAGTAGTCAAAGCATTGAAAAATCAGTGTTAACTGTACCCACATGCAGTCGACAATTTCAATCAGTAAAGTTGGATTGTACAAACAATTTTTATCAATAATTCTCCTATTCCATATCAATTGCCTCAATGGCCACTCAACAACAAAATACCAACATGAGCATTTAAAATTAATAAAATTAAATTAAAACAATGTAGAACAAAATTATTTCAAACCCGAATGATTGAATTTCATTTGCAAGAAATCGATGAAAGCAAAAAGCGGAAAAGCGGCGCACGGCCACCGGTTTGGAGAAGTTGACACTGGTCCGAAATCGGCTAAAAATCCCAAGAGACGACAGAAAACTGGCAAACAAACGGCCAGTCGAGCGGGCGGTGCTGGCGGTGGCAGCAGCAGCAGCCAGTGGCCACGGGACCTCGTCGCTGGGGGTGCGAGCGGACGGCACTGGGAGTGCGGGCATACGGCGCCGCGCGAGCGGACGGCGCCTGGGGGTGCATGCGAACGGCGCCGCGCGGGCAGACGGCGCTTGGGGGGGTGGGCGAATGGTGCCAGGCGGGCGGACAGCGCTGGGGATGAACGGCGGACGGCGCCTAAAAAGGGTAGGCATTGAATCGTCAGGATTTGTGCATTAGGTTTTACACATAAAATGCCTATATTTGGGCTACAAAAGACCAATACCAAAATAGCTCAAAACAATCTAAAACACCAAGTGAAGGTGTCCAAAACTTAAAAATAAACATTTGACTGGTTTTGACCCATCTTGGAGATGGGCCAAAACTTAATCCAAACATAGTGTAGCACTTTTGGTCTGCATACACTTTTTATCTACAATTTAATGATGTAAGTCACGTGCCTAGCACATTGTCATTAATAATTTTTGGTTGGACGAAAAATTTTCAATAGTAGCATAAGAGTGTGATTCATTTGGCCTACTTGATTCACTTGTGGAAAGCATGATTATTTGTGTTGTTGCTTCAACTTATAGAAATATAGGAAGGATAGGATTTAATTTTTATAAGAGGAGATAGAAACCGCTATTAGTGATGGCAACGGGGCGGGTTTGCCCAGACTCGAGACGCGCCCTGCTTCATGAAACCCCGCCTCGCCCCGCCACCCCGTCCCGAATTGCCCGGCCTCGCCCAATTTAAAATTTTTTATTTTTAAAATATTTGAGTAATATAAATTTAAATTTAGTAATTTAACATATTTTTTTATATAAAATAAATTATATAATCTATAATATATTCAACTATTTTTTGTATAAATAATAATACTAAATAGCATTGTATATTTAGGTAATTTAGCATAGTTTTTTTATCTAAAATAAATTATATAATACAAATAATACATTCAACTATTTTTTTTTTTTATTTTCAGATATAGAGTTGGATAATATAAAATTATTTAAAAATTTACCTATAATATTATAATTTTTTTATTAATAATGAATTATATATGAATAAATAAATAAAGAATATAAAAAAAAAGATTGGGGCGGTCCGGCAAAAAACCAGTAACCCGACCCGGTCCTGATAATATGAGTATCAAACCTGCCCCATCCGGGGTGGGGCCCCAGAAAATCGGGTTCAATTGCCATCCCTAACAGCTATGTTTTTTACCTTAATTTCCTTCAAATTTTACTTTTTTTTCCTAAAATGTAGTTAAAATTTTCCCCAAAAATGATTCCAAGCTGAAAAATAAACTAATTTTCTCTGTAGCCAAGAATACTTAACAATCAATTTGCACCACATCGTTATATTATAGTAAAAAAATTAATAATAATTAAAATGCTAATTTTTTTAAGTTGGAGGACTAAAAGCACTAATCCCGTAATGAATGAGACAAAGTGAAACGGGCCTAACTTATGGGACCAATAATTTTATTTCTCCCGTTGGAAATTCCGTCCTAGAAAATTTTCAAAGAAATATTTTATGATATCATTAATAAAACAGAAAAAAAGATTGCGTTATGGTATAATAAACCTTTCGTACGCTAGAAGGAAAATTCTTATCAAATATATTTTAAGTAATACGACTAACTATTATATGTCTATTTTCAAAATTCCACAATGTATCCTTGCTAAAAGGAATAATCTAATGACGAAATTTCTATGGAATGCCAAGCCTGATCTAAGAAAATTTAGTTTGGTTAAATGGGATAAGGTTTGTTCTTCTAAAGAAGTGGGAGGTCTGAACATTAAAAATTTTGAAATTCTTAATATAGTCTTTCTCCTTAAACCATGGTGGAAATTTCACATTAAAGAAAACTCTCTTTGCTATAGAATTTTTACATCCAAATATTTTCCTAATTGCGATTTTATCAACTCTAGTTGTAAAAATAACAATAGCTAGATTTGGAAAAAAATTTATCAAACAATCCCGTTGATTAAAGAATCAACACAATAGCTTATGGGTGATGGTAAAAATATTAACGTCTGGAAAGATAAATGGATCAACCAATTCACATTAGAATCTTTAGTAACAGAAAGCCCGCCTCATTTAATCAACCTTTAGTAAACCAAATAATTTCTAACAACTATCCATGGAACCTGAACAGTAGCCAAAACCTTCTTCCTCAATTTATTATTAACAAAATTCTAACAATACCCATCCTCCATAATGAATTTAAGGATACTATAACATGGGCATGGACAATAGATGGTAAATTCACTATCAAATCTGCATATCAATGGCTTTCTTTGAAACATAAGAACAGTAAAGATTCATTTTCGCCACACTTACCATGGCTCTCAATCTGGCTCAAATGATTTCCCCCACGTATCCAATTTCATGCATGGCTTATGGACATTTTAGCCTTCTAACAGCAGCGTTCCTATTTCATCAACATAAGCTCCCTTAAGCATTATGTTTCTTTGCATGGAGGCAAGTGATACAATTGAACACTTGTATACACAATGTAAGTGTTTCTATCCAATTTCTCAATTATACTGTACAAGTATTTCTCTATTAAAATCTATGAATATCATATGTATTTTACACTCATTAGAAGCATCACTACACAAGCAACTTATCCTTCTTTACACATTATGGCACATTTGAAAAGCTAGAAATCAAGGTCTATTTCATAATGCACCTATCAATTTACAACAACTCCAGAAGGTGATTACTTCATCAATTGGCAAAATCCTGGTAAGAAACATTTATCAAAATCTATTTTGAAACTTAATTGGTTAACTCCCAAAAAGAAATGGGTTAAATTTAATATTGATGGTTCGTCATATCTAATCCGGGTCAAGTAGGAAGAGACAGAATATTCAGAAACAACCAAGGATCCTTTCTTGCAGCATTCTTGTATTCGATTGGATGTACAACTAATTCAGCAGCTGAACTCTTTGCACTTCATATCGGACTTGAAATTGCAAGAAATATGAATTTGAGACTGATTCAATGTTTGTTGTTAATCTTTTTCATAGGAACACCAGACCGCGAAAACACCTGCTGCTGTCGCTCGAGGATTGTCCGAGGAGATTGATTGAATTGAACAACTACCAAATTAATTTTGCCTATCGGGCATTAAATAGGGTGGTTGATACTCTTGCAAACAGAGCTATATCTTTAGACTTATTTTGTCACGAAATTTTTTACACATGCCTCCCTTTTTTATATACTTTTTGGAGAATGACTTGCATCAAACTTTTTTATTGATGCATTACTTCCCATTATATGTAAATTTTTTACGTAATGTAAGTATATGTTCAAAAAAAAATTCCGTCCCAGAAAAACTTTTTTTTTATTCTATTTTTGTAGTGGCTTAAGTCGAGCCATGAAAATTGAGGCCCAAAAGGGAAGTCTTAAGGTGGAGGTCTTGAAGGCCCATCTACGTATGGCATACAAACATATAATAGAATTAGCATTTTACATTGACAAATGATTCATAATGGGCTCTGTGGACGAGATTCATAATCAGGCCATGCTAGGTTTTATTTCTTAGGTGGTGCATGTTTATCTGTGCACATGTCGAGCAAGCAAACAAGAATTGAAAATGTTGTGATGAGGTCTTGTGTATTGAACTCTCACTGGCAATGTCCAGGTTTAAAATACTCTCATAATGTATAAAATCAAATTGAATTTGATAGTCCATAAACCTTAAAAAAAAATTAAAATTATAAGACTAAATTACAGAAAAATCAATTAGTGTAGCACAAAAAATATCGTCTCCTAAATTATAGGACTAAAATTTTATTTTTCCGACTAATGAGTAGGATTTCATGGTAATTGCCCTGGACTTTGTAATTTTATTAAATTTTTAGAGCTATTTAGCATTGTTTATCGTTGTATACTAGGGTGGCAATTGGGCGGGTTGGATCGGAACTGGATCGGGTTCAAATAGGTTGGGTTTAAAATGGGTTTGAATTAATGGATTGAAAATACGTTGGGTTGCAAATGGGTCGAATTGGGTTGATGATACCCATTTTTTATATTTAATATTTACAAAATTTAAATTCAGATAATAATAATAATAAGATGACAATATTTTTAATATTACTTGTAATATGATATAATACGATTAAATTTGTATTATTCATTGTTTATGAAGGTTACGTTAAAGATTCATTTGTTAAATATAAAATGAAAAGCTTGTAAAGTATTAAAAAATACCATTTTTTCGAAATAAATTATGAGATGAATAGTTGTGAAATCAATTTCTCCATGTTTCTTTCTAAAGTTGAATTGTGAATTTTCAATCACAATAATAATAGTATATTTTAGTTCATTATAAATTTATAATATAATTGTATACTAACAGTTTATTAAAAATAAAGAATTTTAAATTATCACATATGAATTTCAAGTTTTGACTATTTTATAAAATTCTTCATTTTTCTTTAATTTGTTTCTCATTAATTTTAAAAATAATAATTTACTGAATAAAATTTGAAAATTTATTTCTCATAAAAATGTGAAACGTTAGAAATGTAAGAGTAGTTAATAATATATAGTATAATTAAATCAACTCTAATGAACCCATCACCAACTCATATACATCACCAACACACTTAAAATCCATCTCCAACCCATATAGAGACCCATAATGAACTCAATATTATAACTTATACTAATATCTTTCATCAATACTATTCTATTACTAAAATTACTTTTGATAAACTAATAGAAAATTAAACATGAATGACCCATTAAAACCCATATAGGACCCATAATCTATTTAAATTTATTTAAATAAAATTATATTGAACCCATATTAAAAAAATTTAAACCCAACCCGACCCAAAACTAGATGAGTTGGGTTGAAACCATGTGTTTCCACCATATTACCACCTCTACTGTATACATATCTAAATGGGCCCTTAGTAATTCAATAATATCTACCAATATATATTATTTATCTTCAAGTAGATATGTATTGCCAATAATACCAAACGATATTGCCAATACGATGATTGGTTGTATTAGGATATCATTGTTAATAATATCCAATAACATCTTATTATTGCGAATGCTATATATATTAATGAAATTTAGATTTTTTTTATAAAAAAACTCTTAGTACTATGATTTACTTAATGTATTATCACATATATAACGGATATTCTCTTTTTACTTTTGCTAATCAATTATTTTTTCACTACAACTTCAAGTTTGAGAATTACATTTCATTAAATTTTATTCTAAAACCTCTTAATATACTAATGATTGGAAAAAATATAATTTTAGTAATGTAATTTAGAGGATGGTAGTTTTGCTCTTGTACAAATTGATTTATGCAATTCAGTCTAGTAAGTTGCTAAAATTCCCAATTAAATCTATGTCATTATACGTAATTTCCCGATCAATTTGATCGAAAATAGACTAATATCATCAAAATTTTAAATTTATTAGACTAAATTATAAAAATCAATTAATACAAGATAAAAAATGTCACCCTTCCTAAATTATATGATAAGAATTGCATTCAACCCTTGTTTTAATAACGATATCGTATAATTTTCGAACTATCATCTATTTTCGTGCCCATTAATAAATGATTTTTTTTTTTTTGTTTTTTCTATCTATTGTTTTGACAAAACATTTCTTTTGAAGAATTGTATTCAACAAAATTAACATTATTTATTATATCTTAAGTGGATCAGAAAATATTACGCCAATTGTGTTGCCAAAATTTTAAACAGAACGATTTTTTTTTTTTTTTTTTTTTATCTAGATTAGATCTGGCCATTTTCACAATAAGTATAATGTAACTAACATCACTCTTCATAAATTATAGGGTAAATCGGTAAAATACATTTTGCCTTCCTGAACTATACCGAATATAATATTTATTCCTAAACTAACAAATATAACACTTATCTATGATAATTAATTATTTTTGGATAATTTTGCCCTTATATTATTTATATAGTTCTCATAATTTTGTATTTTAAGTTTAATTAAAATTTTCTCAGTCTAAAAACAAATATCTTTTAATTATAAGGAAGTAATAAAAAATTAGTAAATAAAATAGTTTGAATGTTATTATATTTTATAGACTCAAAATTAAGTAATGAATGAGTACCAAAAATACACAAATACCAAATAAAAAAATTAAGTATTTATTCTTTTAGTTAAAAATGAGTAATTAAATAATTTTTTGAATATATTTTCTTTAAAAAGTATGATAAAAAATTTATATTATTAATTTTTTCCTAAAATTACTTAACTTTTGGTTAAGCATATATTTATCAATTTCATTTAAAAAGCATATATAAATTATTGGTTATATTATATTTATTGTACATCTACTATATATATTAATTTATACTCCACATGTAATCTAAATTCTCTTCCATTATTAAAAATTAAATTAAAAAAAAATAATTTGATGATGATTAAATATGCAAAAAAATCAAATATATATTAAAAATAATATAATTATTCAAAGTATGAGGGGTATTTTTGTCCAACCAAGCGTGTAAGTGTTACATTTGTTAATTTGGGGGGGGGGGGGGGGAGTGTATTTTACCCTAAATTATATATATACCCTATGTATATAACTATATAATAAATATATGGTAGAATTATATTTTTTATTCTGTAATTTATGTTATTAATATTTTTGGTTCTGTAACTTACTCTACTTACATATTTAGTTCTTTTTTTTTTGAAAAATTTAGTTCTGAACATCTCACATTTGATTTTTTCTTTTTCTGGTAAATTTAGTCTTGTATTGACAATTTTTGTCCTAAAAACTCAAAACTTACAAAACCAAAAATGAGATCTATCACATTGTGATGTATGGGAACCAAGATTGTCAATATAAGGCTAAATTTGTTAAAAAAAAAAAAAAAAAAGACCAAATGTTAGATATCCTAATTAATTTTGTTAAAAAAAGGATTAAATGTGTAAATAAAATAAATTATAGGATCAAAAATACTAACTATATATCTAAAATTACACAATCGAAAATATCATTTTACGGAAAAAAAGTGCAAGCAACTCCCTTGTGTTATGACAAATGACCAAATTACCCCCCTATGAAAGAAAAAAATACCAATTTACATCTCTGTCTATTTTAAAATACAACAATTTATCTTTCTATATTTTGAAGCAATTTGCTTTATTTTAAAAAGCATAGGGGAATAAATTGTTATTTTATTTTTAGAGATGAGTAATTTGCTCATTTGCAAAATCACATGTGACTAGATTGCTATTCACCCATAATTTTACGAAATTTTTTTATCCGGACCTGGTTCATCCGAACCTGAACTAATTATATGGCAAGTGCAATACACTTGTCATGTGATTGGTGTACAGTTTGGGAAAAAATGACCAATTACAAAATAAGTATATTACACTTGCTTTGTGATTGAATTGGTTTGACTGAACCAAGTTCGAACAAGAATTTTCCTAATTTTACCTAAATATACTATATTCATGGTTACGATGGACGAAGCCCTCATTAATTCAGGCGAGATTTTTTCCCATCAAGTGAGCATGTTGTGAGCCCACAAACGTTTACAAATGATGCAGATACATGCACATTGCCCTTGTCTTGAGAATATCCTTTTCATTTGCAACGAAGAGGTCCATATGCAATGAATCTCTTTAACAGAAAACCGAGAGCAATCGAACTGATCAACGCTCTGATAAAAGCACAAACTCAAAACAGTGGCAACATCATCTGAATATGCGTGTTATAAAGCATTAGCATTAAAAGCTGATCTGATTCATGCCACTACTGTAAATAAAAGGTCCAACTCCTATTGGAATAGCTAGAAACTATCAGACTCTCATTTTCCTGAGAATAGCAGTCTTTAGGGCCTCCTCACTCGAAAGTCCATCAGGAACCCTAATTATAACGTCTTGGAACATCACATCCCTAACACTCGACACACTCGCATGACTAATCTGAAACTCTAAATCTCCTAGCACGTTCATTAGCCTGGCGCATGGATAATTCACGTCCGGGGACTGAACCCGGATCATCGCTTCTGATCCTAAAATCTTGACCTCAACTTCCATGATCAGACAACCGGAGGCTGACCTTGTGAAATCCACAGTTGAAAACGTGCTTTTAGTATCGTACATTTCCGAGAAACCTGTTCTTGGCTCTTGTTTCAGGGATTCGACACGGCATTTGGCCTCTAGATCGCTGATCTTAGCTTTGAGTTCTTTAATGTAAGTGACGGCATCTGCAAGTAGAGAGGCTTTGTCCATTCTTGAAACATTCGGGACGATGCTTCTCAGAGCGTAGAATCGTTGGTTGAGCTTCTCTCTTCGCTGCCTCTCGGCCTCCACGTGATTCGCGGGCGTCATTAGTTGGTCTCTTCCGACGTTTTCTGAATTTCTCGCACGTTTTCTTGATGGTAGAGTTTTGATTGTGGAGTGATCAGGGCCAAAGGGGTTGCCTGAAACATCAGAATTCCCCGAGTCCGACGAAGACTTTCCATTAATATTATTGGCCAAAACTTTCTTTTCATCTCCATAATGATTAATGTTATGGGTACTGAAGATGTTGAATGAGGAGGGGCTCTGAGTCGAAAGTGAGATTTGAGCTTGATCAGGATCAAAATTTGTATTGTAATTGGCATTCAGCAAAGACTTACCAATCAGCTGCATAAGGCCCCAGTCTTCCTTGATCAAATCCGAGGAGCCTAATTCAACAACTCCACAAGAAGTTGGCACCCAAACCAGCGTCGTGATTCCATGCAACTGAGCTTCTTTAGTCCTTTCGCAGTCAGAAAACTGCAGTTCTTGATGGCCCGCCAACCAGACGTTGGAGGCGGTGCTGAAAGCCCTGAAAACCAGATCGTCGGCAGCTGCAAACGTCTTGGTGACTGAGGCCATGTAGAACCACTCCGACTCAGTTACGTCTCCACCACAGCTCTCCCCAAACAGAAACTGAATTCCCAAGGCAAGCTTGCTTTTCTCAATGTTGGGAATGCTGTTTTGAGGTGCATGTCCGTGGGCTACAGTCACGGTGGCGGCGGACTTGGTGCCTTGGTAGTGGCCGTCGCCCCAGGAGAGGACGAAGCGGCCGTCGGCATCCTTGGTCGCTTGCCAGAAGATGGCGTAATTCCACCACTCACGGCGGCTTTGGAGGATAAATTGGAGGCGGTTTTGGAGTGTGGATGGTGGTGGTTCTTGGCAGAGAAGTGGAGAAGAAGAAGATGAAGATATGATGTCTTCCATACTAATTTGTTGGTGTTTTGCTAAGACAAAGAAACCTCGACTTATCTGAAACTTTGGGAGGGGCAAGAATCGAATATATAGGATGTCAAGACCGCGTTTGGAGAGTACGAGAAAATGGACACTGAACTTTAGAAGGTCTGTTTGGATGTCCACATGTGGGGGCGTGTAGACACCATTATCATGTGTGAATTGGGCACCGTTCGTTGCGGGAAAGGCCTTTTGTCATCACTCATCAGAGCTGTACAGATGGCATGCAGAAAACTAAGGTGTGCAGATGGACCATTTTTAGGGTTCAGGGTTTGAAATCGATAAGCCAATGGGAAGTCGCCACGCCACACTCCTACTTCCGTAACAGTGTATGAGTAGTATGATCGATGGGTAGGATTAAATTCATGCTATATTCGATGCTTTGAATATTTGGTATATGAATTAGTGTTATATGTTGTTTAATTTTAAAATATGAATATGCGACAATTATTTAATTATTGGATGTATTAAATTTTTGAGTATATGATTTGCAAGACCATTTGTATCAGTTGGTTGAGAATAAGTATGTATGATTTAAATTTTTATTACTTTTATATAGGATAAATTATATTGATACACTTGGTTAGATTAAATTATACAAACACACTCTGTCTTTTATAAAATTACAGCTACATCCCTTGAGGGATATTAGTGTCATGTTTTTGCAAAGTTATAGCTCCACCCCCTGAGAGGTGTTAGTGTCATGTTTTTTAGAGGGTGTTTCTGTAAGCTTTGCCTTTGAACAGGAAGAGTAGTTGTAATTACAATTATAACTTTAGGGGCGGCATTGTAATTTTACAAAGAGTGAGGGTGTTTGTGTACTTTGATCTAACTTTGAGGATATTAATGTAATTTACCCTTTTAATATTTAATTATATGAATGAAAAAAATTAAAATAAATAATTGGTCATAACTAGTTTTTTCTTAAAAAATCTTTGTGGATTTAAATGTGCATGAGTAAGATATTTCTTTGGGTTAAAAGCGGACACACCCCCAACCTTTGGGTCGTTTTGCACTTTGCCCCCAACCATTTTTTTTTTACAAGTCACCCCCCAACCTTTGTATTTTGTAGCACTTAACATTTTTTTTTCAATTTCCGGCGAATCTTGAGAGAATATTCGCTTGCGTGGACTGCACATGATTTTGGGCGAGTCATTGGATGGGCAAAACAGTAATTGCCCCTTCCCACCTGAAATCCACGTGAGGAGGATTAAGAAAACCCTCAAATCGATTTTGAGGGACCAAAAAAACCCTAATTTCACCCCCAAGTTTATTTTTTCAATGCGTACAAGCTTCGCTGACTCTAAAGAAAAAAATTTCTTTCTGCCATGGGTTGGAGATTGCACGAAGAGGAAAGCGAAAAAACAACAAGAAGAGTGGTCCTTGACTATGGTAGGTGATTTCTATCCCTTTTCTTTTGTTTTTTCCTCAAATGAAAAGTTCTTCAAATGAAAAAAAAGTTTGTTCATTCCATTAGTTTTTCCTTCAATGAAATTGCACTTACCCGGAGTCTATAGCAAGTAGTGTATTTTCGGCCTGAATTCAAGGCCGTCCATTATGTTTTCTTCATTGATCGACGTCCACAATAGCACTTTTCTTCTATTTTTCTTCAATCCTTCTTCACAGTCACTTGTATGAAGAAATTAGGGCAAAAATTGAGAGTTTCAATTTATCAATTAGTTTAGGAGGGGATAAGGTGAAATTACAAATATATCCTTGGGGAAACAGCTCAAAATCGCGTGCAGTCTACGCAAGCGAATATTCCCTCAAGATTCGCCTGAAATTGAAAAAAAAATGTTAAGTGCTACAAAATACAAAGGTTGGGGGGTGACTTGTAAAAAAAAAACGGTTGGGGGGCAAAGTGCAAAACGACCCAAAGGTTGGGGGGGTGTCTGCTTTTAACCCTATTTCTTTTATAGGAAACTTTTAAAAGATAGTTATTTTGTATAAAAATAAATATGTTTGGGGTATTTTGATTAATATACATCTTCTCAACAAACGGTGATCACTCTAACATGTCCTCGCACTTAATAAATAGTATATAAATATATGAAAATTTGGAAAAGAAAAATAGTTTTACTTATTTGCTAAGATATTCTTCACTTGTGTAGAATGTTCAACTTGGGGCTTCTCAGGGTGCAACAACGTTATTTTTGTTCACCGAAGCTCTAGTTAGGTCTGGCTGCTTTGCTGCGCAATTCACTAGAAATTTAGGTTAGGACTTTTTTGGGTTTCTCAGGCCACTTGGGCTTATTCCCTTAGAAGATTTAGGACAATCATTCAGTCCCCCTCACTATAACAGGTGGGAGCAAGCCCAGCTATTATAGTAAGGTGGTTTCTTTCTCGAATGTGTTCGAACATGTCGTATCTCGAGGTGGTTGCAATGCCGACATATATGTTTGTAATAATGTAGGAGAGGACACCTCGCTCAGTAATCAAACACCAGAGATGAGATGGACGTTCCACCTTTCACTTCAGGTGGCAGAAGTTCAGGCCCGTTCATGATATTTTAGTGGCCCTAGGGCGAGTAAAAAAAAAGGCCCCCTAACCAAGTATATATAAAATAGTTGATCCATAACTATAATTTTCTTTATTATAATCTTAAATGATCAAACACTAGTGAAATTTTTTTATATATGTATAGTGAAACTACTTTGTGCTGCGCCTTAGGTGGCCTACCCTCAGGAACGACCCTGCAAAAGTTCTGTAAGGACATAAAAGCTTTATTGGGACTCCTAACATTTTGTCCCAAAATCCATCCCAAATTGGGACAATTTCAGGCGAATTTGAGACGGAACATCTCGCTCTAGCACTCACCGTTCCTAAATAACATGGTCATCCCAATATTTGTCCCACAAACATACAGAAAGTAGTAACCGTCTAAAATCGTCCCAAATACTGTCCCAAATTTTTGGTGAGTAATAGTTTGGGACGACATTTGTGATGACGACAAAGTCATCCCACATTTGGGACAACCTGAAACTTAATTAGGATGATAAGGAAGATGTTCAATTTTCTAACGAAATGTTCTCCCAAATATAGTCCCAACAAACCGACCCTAATTCCGTCCCACAATTTCAACAATTAAATTATAAGGGTCATTTTTTGTCGTCCCAAACTCCATCAAAACCTCTAATAGCTATATTTCAATGGCTATACTATAACGGATCTTTTGAGTCCCAAATTCCATCCCAAAAGTCGTCCCAACGCCGCCCAAATGTATATAAATTCTTGTGCTCCATCTCATTTGTATTTTCATTCAATTAAATTCTTCCTATTATCACACTATTCGAGTTCTAAAAGATGAATATCAAATGTATATAAATTCTTGTGCTCCATCTCATTTGTATTTTCATTCAATTAAATTCTTCCTATTATCACACTATTCAAGTTCTAAAAGATGAATATATATATATATATATATATATATATATATATATATATATCAACATTCATTTTTTTATGTAAGTAGGTATATAAAAATATCTATTTTGCATGGTCCAGTGTTTGCGATCAATCTTTCTATTCTGAAAAATTGAGATGCAGAAGCTGCACCATTATCCAGGTATTAAATAATGTAACTTTTTAAATTGTGATGATTTTGTTCTAACTATGTTAAGACAATCGAGGAGGTAGATCTATGAGAAATACTTGCTGGAAAATTTAACAGTTTGGCAGGAGTGTGAGGATGGTGTTCAACAATTTGTAAATTGGGTTAATGATCAACAAGCATATATGAACAGTCAGAAAATTAAGTGTCCATGTCGTAAATATAGAAGTTGTGTTTTCAAAACGATGGATGAGGTTATGTACGACATGCATACAAGGTTGACTTTAGTTGAAGATTTTTTATTTTATTTTTTCTGTTCAACAAGAGAAATCTTAGGTTATCTTAAATCTTATTGTAGCTATTTGAACTAAAAGAATTTAATCTTTATGAAACACTTTGTGTTCTTTTGGACAACACAAACACACTAAAATTAACATTTCCATCTTTATTGGACCACGAATTGGTAATCATTATCATCTCATAATATACATATAGATGATGAGTTTTTTATATATTATTGAATATATTTGCTGTTGTTTTGACATTTGTGCTTTTGTTGTCGATGTAATTGCTTGAATATATTTGGTGAATATATATTACTTGAATATATTGTTATTGGGCTTTTAGCTTTCAGATGCCTTGAGAGTCTACTCCAACCCCCCAGGACGTGGGCAAGGGTAGGTGGTCGAACCACCTACCCTTGATGTTTTCGATGATCTAGAAGCATCAGCACACCCCATTGTGCCACCCCGGCCACTCTTTCAGTACCCCACCGCATCACAGTGCCCATTGGTGGACACGTAGTTCATCATATCCTCAACAGCACCGCCATCTATAGCACCTCCATGTGTTCATAGGGACATCAGTAGTGATAACATATCGTAAGTAGTTTTCTATTTTTTAATTTTTTTGAAAACATATAACATAAATTAATATATTAGATTAATAATTCAAATCTCACAAACAATGACATGCACGATAGGGCCTTTCACTCATACATCGACGATGTAGTTTCAGGCCACTACACGCACCCATAGTCCTCCTACATATACATTCTGAATTCCCGAAAGAACTTTTGGTTTAATGAGCTTAAAGTATATAGTACTCAACATTCTTAATAATTCAATCTAAAATTATATTGTATTTATACATCTCATACTAATCATTTTATTTGCTTCTTGTCCTGCAAAGCATATACAGATGGGATTGCCAGGATGAAATGGTGAGACCTTTTTCGATCAATATGCCAACAAATAGCTTGGAAAAAAATTCAATGAAGCCCGAAAAGAAAATAAGCAACCCAAATGGATGAAAAATGATGTTTATGTTGGTTTTTTGGGGTATTGGGCAACATATGAATTCAAAGAGAAGTCAACCTAGAACAAGGCCAATTCTGCAGCCACCAACACTATCTCCAATGGGGGGTTCTCCTCAATGGGCGAGAACAAGAGAAAAATAGTAAAATTTGATCTATTTCAAGTTTAATTATTTTCAATAATAAATTTTTATAAATTTTTTATATTTTTAAATATTTGTGTAGGAGTCTCAGCTCGGTCGCCCAACTCAGCGAATGGAGGTATTTGCTGTCTGCTACAAGAAATAAAGCCGACCACAGCTAGAGTGGTTCACGGGCAGAAGAGTGGCAGTAAGTTACACTTCTTTTTTTTCCTTAAATAAAAAGTTTAATTATTTATTAATGTATTAAATCTTACTTATTGTCATGAGATATATCAAAAGATGCTCGAGGAGAGTGCCTCGTAGTCAATGCCACCGGAGGAGGGTGACTCATCTACTGCCAGTGTCACACCTTTAGAGGAGAAACAACTTTGGGCCAAGGTGGTAGGGGGGAGAAAATGGGGTCGAGTCTTTGACATGGAGTCCGAGATATTGACATTAGATCCCACTCGCCTGTGGACTAAAGACCACACAGCATCGACATCCAGTGCCGCCTCACAGCCAGAACCTCCCCTCTCAACACAGCTTCAAGAAATCAAATTTATGTTGGGCATATTCTTCTACAAGATAGGGATCTAAATGTCGCGCCCCAATCAGCCACCTGCTACTGATGCCCCAGCTAAGTAGTCCACGCAACAATAAGACAAAGAAGCTACAGACGCCCAATCAATCGACAAGCATTCGACCTAGCGGTTAGATTAGGATTTAAATTTTAATATTTTTATTTTAAAATTCGAATTGTGAACTAAACATTGGATTTAAATTATTTTGGCTAATTTTAATTTCTTTCGTATGAAATATATTGTCTTCAGTTATAAATTTAATACAGTAAAATTTTAACCAACAATAAATATAAAAACAAAAAAAAAAGAAAATTAATTTTTTAAAAAAGTAACTAAAAATAGGAACAGAATTTGGGATGACATTCCGTCCCAAATAAAAAAAAAAAAAAACACACATCCTAAAGAATGTCTTTAACGTCGTCCCAAAAATTGTTCAAAAAATAGTACGTTCGATTTAAAAGTTACATCCCAAATCATCCTAAACTATCCGTAAGGTTGCCCAAACTTATATTTTAATTATTCTTCCTTTCGACCTGCTTTCGAACTACTTTTATAAACTTTCCCAAATTCCATCCTAAATTATGGGACGACTTCGGCAAACTGTCTCATAACCATCCGAAATATTTCCAAATGGGATGTTTTTAGAGGGACATCATTTCATTGTAAAATCGTCCCAAATGCCGTCTTAAAAATGAAATGAGACTTCGAGTCGTCCCAAAATCCATCCCAACATTCTTCCTAATAACCCTCCCCCCCCCCCCCCTTTGTTTGTTATAAGATATACCCCCACTGAGTGCGAAGGTATCCCTCGGGTTAGGATTGGGTCATGAATGCTTCAAGGCCTACCTAGGGGTAGGACCCTTATAGTTTGTTTTCTATAAAAAAATATTAGTAATATAAGCATGTCTACATAGAATAGAGCTTCTTTCATACCTGTAAACAGTAGGATTCTTTTAGGTGCCTGTGGGGAGTAGAGGGTTTTGTGTTTGTGTGGAAGACAAGATTTTTTAGTGCTTATGTGGAATATAAGGCTTTAATGCCTGTGTGGAAAAATATGTTTTTTTATGCTTGTGAGGAACAAGAATTTTTTGTATTTGTGTGGAAAAACACAGATATTTTAGTACTTGCATGGAAAATATAGCACAGATATTTTAATACTTGTACTTTCGAGTCGTCTCCATGTTGATGTCTGTCTCAATTCAAGCTAGTAAGCTATCAAAAACGAGAGTGGATTGTCAGGGATTTGAATAAGCCATTGTCTTGCAATCCTTTCATGAAAGTGCTCGCCAATCCCTCTATAGCTATTCTTGGAATTTTCAAGTCTGCTACATTGAAGCACCATCGGTACTCCCTTAGAGATTTGTCTTTCTTTTATTGAATTGCAGATAAGCTCATGGTTGACTTCCTATGTTTTTTGCTGCTAACAAAATGGTACAGGAAGAATATACGAAATTCCTTGAAAGACAGAATTAATCCAGGTGGTAGTTGGTTGAACCACTACTGGGCAACCCTGGTGAGGGTGGTCAAGGACATGACGCACTTGACTCCATTGCTAGCGATAGAGAAGAGTGACACTCTGAAAACTGATATAGGTTCTTTTGTGGTCCATAGTTCTTCGTACTCCACCAAGTTAGGAACCATGTAGTTGATGGGCAAATCGTCAATCCAAACCTCCTAGCTCAAAGGAATACCACCTTATTCCTCGAGGGGGACTCTTGAGATGCGTTGTTACAGATCCTAGAGATCCTTATGCAGTCCACCAATCGTTGGGGAATCCATCCTATGAGGGCAAGTGCTTGGGTGGGCAGTCATACCATCCTCACGATAGACATCCTAACTCAAAGTTCTCTGCACATTCATAGTGGTATTAATAGTGACATCCACATTGGATAGTGATGTCGGTACAGTTGGGGGAGTCATTCTAGACTTGCCACTAAATAGTCGTAATAATCTTCTACTATAACTGGTCCCATGGGCTCATAAGCATCCTCTGGAAGAGGTGTCCCAAGAAGTGCTAGTTCAAGTATGAGTTAGAGGGGTCCATCTCTAGCCTTTCATCTTGCAATAGGGGTGACAGAGGAGTTTCATACATAAGCTGGACGTTTCTTGTCAGCTCTAGCTTCTTAATTCGCTCAATAAAAGTGCTTAATTACCACCTATCGTTCTCACATCTTAGTTTTGTGTTCCCACAAATAGCACCAATTGATGAAAGAAAAATGCTGGAGTCTAGTGGATTGAGTATAATCTTTTGTGCTTTTGCGAGCTTCAAGGACTGGATGCAAAATTGATATAATCACTCGGATCAAGAGTGAGAAGATAACGAAAGAGAGTAGTAAAGATAGCACAGCTCAGTTTAAGCTTGCAGAGTATGAATTCAAGTAGCTAAATTTCGTGCGCTTGCTTGTTATTTATAAACAAGCTGCAAATATGAGATGATAAGACTAAGCCCCGGTTTTTGGGATTGGGTTGGAATTGACCCACCCGATGCCAAGTGGTATCCCCGACTTTTCAATCGGGTTGTTGCATTTTTGCTAAGGAATATTCCAATTTTTGTTGTGTTTCCACACATTCCAACATATTTAGAGATAATGTATATCTCTTTACTTATCTATCTATTTCCTTACTCTTATGTTGACCGGTATCCTAATAAAATTAGGACAATATTTATTATTTTCCTCTTCTATGGGTGTGTTTGCAATAGCTTTTTCAACTTACATGACTACTTGGAGTGCAACCACGTATCTTTTCCCATGCCCTAGCAATAGCCGGATCAGACTGCCCTGGTGGGTTTTTCACTAGAAATTTGGTCGGACACATTTTTAGGCCACTTGGACTACTCCATCTAGGCCATTTGGATTCGTCTCTTAATTGTTAGGTTTAAGGACAACACGTATTATAATTATTTGGATAAATTACAGTTACTTTATCTGAAATTTGATATAATTTATGAATACCCCTTTATTATTTCAAAAATTACAAATACGTTTTTCAAATGGAAAATAATTATGTAGTCCCTAAAAGGTGAAGTGAAAATTACTAATTTACCCTTGTTGGATTTCTTTCTAAAAGAAACATTCAAAAAGGGCATATTAGTCCCCCAAATATATGTTAGAAATTTCTAAAAGAACATATAAAATTAATATTCATAATTGAAAAGGACATTTTGATTCGTTCACAAAAATTAGATGAAAACCTCAGAAAAACCAATAGAATGGGCTCGTTACTAATAAACATTAAATATAGAAGGTATTTATAATTTTTTAAATAACAAATAAATATTAATAATTTATAACAAACTTTAAACAAAATAATTGCAATTTACCCTAATTATAATATATATATATATATATATATATATTATCAAACATCGATATGAAACTCTTTATTTTTGTCAAAGACTTAGCTAATTCATGAGTAATTCACATAAACCATACGACATCGAAAGTCCAATCAATCTCTTCTAATTTTAATTTTTGTCTTCATTTAGTTACACGTATCCCCATAATTTTTGTCTTCATTTAGTTACACGTATCCCCACCCCACCTACCTACCAAAACATATCTATTTTGTATTAAATATATATTACCCAGTGCTATCCGAAATTTTTTAAAAATTCTATGTAAAAAGAAAATGCCATTTTAGCTCCTCTGTATTATTTTTTTTTAAATAAATAAATTTCTCCTTCCATCTCACGGTACAATTCCTGCGACCCAAATGCAGCTGTTTTAGCTATTTTCGTTTGTATAACGACCAAAATGCACATTTTTTCCCCAAATAAGTCTGGTAGAGTTCTTTACTACCCCAATTATAATATGTTTATATACTTATTATTAATTTATATATCTTTTAAATAACACATATTTTTAAAGTATAATATAAAAATTCATTATTCAATTTATAAATAAAATAAAACTCCCAATTATATATATATAATAAAAAAAAAGAGGTGGCGCAAGCGGTGGAGGAGCACACTGCCCGGGGGGGGGGGAAGCCTTGTGGCGTGGGGATGGGGATGGGGATGGGTTCTGGGGGGCGGGTAGTGGTTTCGATGGTCGGTCTGGCCAGCAGGGGCTGAGGGAGGGTTGTAGCACTGGTGGCAGTGACTGCCCCATCCTCTCTCTCCCTCGAGATAATATTGTATCTATAATATTATTAAAAGAAAAAGATCTTATAGATACAAAGTTATAGTTATCATACAATTATATCAAATTTTTTAAATATAAAAAATGCCATTTTGTATATAAAATTTATTTAACTTTTCAATTTATATTGAATTAACTATTCAATCACGTCCCTTAAGAAAATTAATTTCATGCAATTGTTGCACTCACAAATTAAATTTACTCACTTTTATTTAATTTTATTATTAATTAAATAAAAAATAACTTAGTAGTATTAAATTAAAGTTTTCATTTGTAATTTAATTCAAGTATTTATATATTGACAATTAATGTATTAAAAAGTTATCAGCAATTTTTACAAGAAGAAATTAATTAGTTTTAATAAAATAAAAATATTAATAAAATTATGCGCGTAGATACTGCGTGCCACAGTATTTAGTATATCTATATATTAAAACAATATATAATTATTTACATTTTATATTTTTATATATAATATTATATATACTATCTATCTATACTAATATAAAAAGGAATGGGTTTCATACTCACAAACAGCGATTAGTGACACCATTGTACCAATTTTTCGTAAAGTCAAAAATGCCCTTCAAGTAATAAGATAACTAACTCATTCCACTTTCTAAATTGTATATTAACTAATAAATTAATTTTCTTTTTTAATGTCATGTATTGATTTGTATATTTTGCTCTTATTTATAATATATTTTAAAACATAAAAAATTATTTATTATATGCACGCAGGAACAGCGTTCCACAACGGCTAGTACTATTATAAAAGAAAACCCTTTGAGCGCACCAATTTTTTATTGTCTCATTTCACCCTTTCATTCAGTTTATTCTTTTAAAAAAATGTCCAAAATTATAATTTCAATATTTTATAATTATAATTTTTCCCTCTCACAATCACTCTCCACCATTTTCTCTCACACCTCTTCTCCACATTTGTTTTCTCACAAACTTCATTCTCTCTCCTATATTTTTCTCCAATCTTACTTCTCCATTATTTTTTTATCTATTGCTATATAAAAAAGAAAAGTTCATTTTTACTCATAAATGGTGGTTACTTATACCGTCGCACCGATTTTTTATAAAATAAAAAAAATTCCCTTAAACTAATAATATAACTAACTTATTCAAGTTTATAAATTTTATTTTAATTGACAAATTAATTTTTTTTCTTTTCTTTTGTTTTTCTTAAATTTAATATACTGACTTATATATTTTACTCTTATATAATATATTTTAAAATATGAAAAACTATTTATTATATGCGTGCAGGAACGACGTGCAACAACGACTAGTATATATGTAATTAAATCTGAACCATATATTTAAATTAAATTAAATATAATTGATTGATTGTTAACTTAAATCCAAATAAATGGTTTAACATAGTTAAAAGGACATTTTTTTGTCATTGCATCTTAACACCGACGATCGAATGTACTAAAGAGACCGTGTGCTCTATTTTTAAAATCGGAGAATGAAAATGATAATTATTTTTTCATAAAGACTTTTTTTTTAATATTTTAAATAACACACAGGTAGTTGCCATTTAACTCTATCTAATTTTTAAGGGAGTACATCCGAGGAAATCATATTTGACACAATTTTCTTTCTCCGACTATCTTCTGATTATGTCTCAAAATAATAAAATTCAATAGTTAAAAAGAAAAGGATAAGTCTGAGGCTTAGTTTAGTTAGCGAAACTGAAACCACATGATTTTAAAGGTCATGGTTTCGAACATCGCCAGGTGCGTGGAATGTTGTTTGCTATATAACAAGAGTTGATTTATTGCATAGTAAGACAGTCTAAAATAATCGTAGGTGTTATTTTAAGTAAAATATGATTATTATAATAGTTTTTGTTAGATATCAATATCGACAAGAATAATTATAATTATAATTAATTTATTTTAATTAATAACAATTCATCGCTTTAATTTGAAACAAAAAAATCATATTCCCTTGAATCATTACAAAGTAGAATTCAAGAAGTTTGATGTTAATATCCCAATAATCTAGTTTTGTCTCCAGCCATTGAGAGTAGTGATCTCCCCTATGGGTGGGTGCTTTGGTTAACTTTCCTGTGTTTTCCCATTTTTCTTTAGCCATCTAGCCCTCTCTCACTCTGCACTTCTTCCTTATTTTGGCCAATTTAATCGAAAAATTACATATAATTTGTACAAGATCCAATCAAATTGCAATTTTAAGTTTATAATTTAGGGGTATTGGTATTTTTAGCCCTGTAGCTTGGGAGAGTTGACATTTTGATCTTATACGAATTGATATATAGAATTAAAATTATAATTTAATTCGGCCGTGTGCAATTTTTCAACCAAATTGGCCGAAAAAGAACTGAAATTGCCAGAATTGTACAGTTACAGGATTAAATTACAAAGAATTAATTCGTACAAAACTAAAAATGCCAACCCACCGTTAGTTATAAAACTAAAATTATAATTTTCTCCACTATAAAATAAAGAATAAAGAAACAATATTAAAATAAAATGAACATGTCTTAACTTTAATTCTTAATTCAAGTACATGGTTTCAAGAATATACATAATCAGTTTATTATCGAGTAAATATGGAGCTTCCAATATAGATACGGACTTCTCTTCCAATGAGTTCTCCCGATGGAATCGATAATGTAGAAAAAAATATTGAAAAAGAGAGGGAAGAAAAATTGATAGGAAAAATGGAGAAATGTTTTTTACTATCTTCAAGAGTGAGAATACAAATTGAGGGTTTTTTTTTTTTTTTTTTGACATATCTTAGCGACGATATTTTTCAAATTGTAAAAAGAAGACTTATGTGTGTGACATGACGCTCAATTGAATGCATTTTTACAACACTTTTAGCAAATTTCAGTTAATTTTGTCCTCAAAGTGTGAGATACTTAATATTATAAGATGAAATTGTTAAGGGTGGGCGTTCGGGTCGGGTATTTCGGATCCCAACCCGAATGGGTTCTAGTTAAAGTTTTGGATTTTTTTTTTAAATATTTTACTCGATACCCAAAATTAAAACATCAGGTCAGGGTTTGGATAGGAGAGTCCTAGCCGAACTGCTCGTACGGATACCCAATTTTTTTTTTTAAGTATAATATATTTAAGGAGAGTTTGAGTTTCACTAGGGTTTAGTTTCTCCTTCTTCCTCTAATTCTTTGTCCTTCTCCATCTACTCTTTCTCATTTTTTTCTCCTCATTCCTTCAAATCTTCTCCTCCCCTCCTTATGAAAATTCCTTTCTAAATCTTCTTTTATTTTTATTTTCTCCCACAAACCCTAATATGTTACAAAAAGAAGATGATATAAGATTACCAAATTCAAATATTTTTTTATATTCCTCTTTCTTTATTATTTAATTAAAATATAATGAAATATTTATAATGTATAAATTTTAATAAATTAATCATAAAAAAATGAAAAAAAATTGTTTGTTTAAGGAAAAATAGTAGCCGTCGAAACAACCTCCGTTTTGCTCATGGAAGCTAAGTTGGATGTATTCAACTTCTATAACAGATAAATAGTAGCCGAACTATTTATCTAAAATAGCTACCTAAAAGTTCGGGCACCCAACCCTAATTACTCGAACCCGCACTACCTGACCTGATGCTTACCCCTAGAAACTATGAAAATAAATTCATACAAGACTAAAATTATCACGACCTCATACTTAAGAATTAAAAATGTAACCATACATTCATTGTAATTATTCTAACTTGATTGAAAATCCATCCGCATCAGTTTCTATTTCATTTTCATAGATGCTTTAATCTAAAGGAATGTCTTCAAATTGCTATATGGATACCAAACCGCCATAGTAAATTGCATCAAGAATGTCGTACATGGCTTCAAAATTTCATAATTCACCACATTTCTGTGGCCAGTTTGGAGATATATGTCCTTTTGCTCTACATGTCCAGCAATTGCAATTCTTGAAACTTTCATTAGCTCTTGTATAGGCTCGTCTAAAAACTCTCTTTGTAGGGGTTATTCACGTGGATCTCTCATCTGTTCGTTTAGATCCCTTGGGGTGAAACCCTTGTTGGTACTATTTTAAGTCAATATTTGTATGATATGGCCTTTGATTTGGACCACAATGATTTCATTTAGATAGAGGATTTTCTAGAACTCCTAGGGTAGGAGTCACTACTATGCTTTTTCCTCTGCAATGTCCTTGCCCAAGGTGTATTTTTAGGCACTTTTCTTGAATTTTGTCCTAGATTATCTCTTAATTTGGTTCCCATGAACATCGGGTGGTGTTGGTGTGGAAATCCGTACTTTCTCTAATGGATATTCGTGTGAAGGATCATTTGAACTTATACTTTCCTCAAACGGTGGTAGTGTTGGACTGATTTCATTGTAAATCTGGAAGGATCTTAAAAATATCATCCATCTTCTAGCTCAAAAGATCTTTTCACATGTAAATGGATTAACCTGTGCCAATAGTCCTAAACGATCTTTCGAGGTGTTCGGCTCGAGTTCTTTCCAATCAGTTCCCCCAATCATTATTATTAGAACTATAGGTTTTAAAAAATTTACCCGCTCTGTTTCTCTTGGCTGGTATTATACCATGAAATTTGATGGAGTACAAGCGACTCACTGCATTCCCTGGCTGTGTCCGTCAGACCAGGTAATTTCACAACCATTCCTCTTTTTCTTCTGCCTTGAGAAGACTCGAGTCAGTCCTTTTCGAAATGCTGTCAATTTTATCAAGAATTCTCATAAAAACAAAATTTCTTCTCTGTATTTTCAGGATTTAGAAATATTTCCTGCTGTCATTATAACTTGAACTTTCGTTCGATTTCATACTTTGAAAGTCTCCTTTGCTAGTGGTAAAATATACATGTAATATAATCAAATATTTTTCAATAAACTTTAGGCTCTAATACCATTCCAAATTAGCATAAAAAATGTATGGATATGAATTAAAATTGCTATTGAAAAACTGTACAGGGGTCAAATAATCCAAAATTTTGTCGGAGGACTAAAATTATGCAATTTTGTAAGTTACCAAACTAAAAATGAATAAACTTAAAGGACTAAAATTAATATCAAACATAATTAGCGGACTAGACTAATAATTTTTCCGAAGAAAATTTGATAGGATGAATGGAGAAATGTTTTTACTATTTTCAAGAGTGAGAAATCAAATTGAAGGTTCATTCTTTTAATATCTTAGCTACAACATTTCTTAAAATTGTACAAAGAAGCTTTAATTGTGTCCTTATACACGTCGAACAAGACGTTTAGCTCATCCAGAAAAATGCATGTAACATGCACACGATCACTTAATTGAATGTACTTTTTCCATCTTTTAGCAAATTTAAGTCATTTTTATTCTTAATGTGCTAATTTAACGTTATGGGATGAAATTATAAAAATAAAATCATACAAAATTAAAATTGCCACACTTTCTTACCTACGAATTAAAAGTGTAAATTTTTCCAATTGATCTAGTACTTGCAACAATCGTACATTCGATACGTGTGGTTAAAATTAACAAAGACATATTGAATTTGTGAAAAGGGGAGGGGAAAATTAATTAACTAAAATAATATGATTGAAAATTTATAAATAAATATGGAATAAATATATATATATATATATATATATATATATATATATAAAAGAAGGAGAAAAGTGAACTTAATTAATGATAGCAGAAAAGACAAAAAAAACTACCAGAGTAGTAGTTATTCAAATGTACAATCTTTTCCTGTTAGGGTTTTCATGACTTGGCCTGTTGTTCTCCACTCATCCAGAGGTTAGAACTATTTATGAAAATAAGTGAGAGCAAACCAAAGTACCAAAAATTAATTAGACATGTGATATGCCATTTAAATTTTTGGTGTCCATCATTTTCATATATATATATACATCAAATCATGTCAGTGAAATTGGAAGGTTAGGAGAAAAGGAAATTCTTGTCTACAATTTTCAATTTGCGTCACTCACATCAGACTCTTGTCGTGCAAGTTGGCATCGATATGTCTTTGTAATTTATGTGGCAGAATGTATAATTTGATGGTGGTACGAGGATTAGACAGTAATTTTCCTAGTAAGTTATGGGAACAATGAAAACAGGTGTAAATGACAAGACAGGTTAATGAAATTAGGTTTATCATTATCACATCTCTTACCTTCAACTAAATAATAATAATAATGATGATGATTGTGCCTTATATTATAAATGAATGCGGCTTGAAATTCACAGTGAACGTATACTATTACATAAAAATAAAAATTAGTATAAAAATTTAAATTTTGATGATGATTAATCAATAGGTAAGGTTTATTGTAATTTATTTCCTTGTGATATTGTAAATGAGCAAATTACTCCTGTGTAAAAAAGTAATAGCAATTTACCCTCTATGTTTTCTAAAATGAACCAATTTACTTTCCTATCTTCATTTTGGAAAATACAGTGGTGTGTACACTGCTGTATTTTTAAAACACAGGGAAGTAAATTGCTATTTTTTTATAGGAGAGTAGTTTTGCTTATTTGCAATATCACAATGTGGTTGCTTGTATTAATCTTTTGATATTTTATGGTTTTAAATATGATCAAAACATATAGGGATAATTATACTCCCTCCCCTCCCCTCCCCTAAGGTTTGGTGTAATTACACATAACTCCCTATGATTTGGAAAATTACATCTAGCACCCTGATGTTTGCTTCCATCTAACAAATAAGTCCCTCTGTCAGCCAAAATTCATTGAATTTGCTGATTAACAAAAAAAAAAAGTTGAATGAAAATTGATATTCATTATCGATTGATTTATTACAAAATTATAGCTGGTCAAACAATTTTTTCTGACTGAACACATTTATAACAATGAAGATATACCTCATCACATGCATTAGCATGAAGACGTATGGGTAATTTTATCATAATAAAATTTATTTGACCTACAATAAATTAGTAAAGTCAATCAGGAGTAAATATCGATTTTTCTCAACTTTTCTTTTGTTACTATAAGCAAATTTGATGAATTTTGACTAACAAATAAGCTTATTTATTAAATAGAAGCAAGCTAAAAATATTAAATATAATTTTTTAAATTATAAAAAAATTATTTATAATTACACTAAACCTCATAGTAGGGATAGTGTAATTATCCCAAACATATATCGTAGTTTTGAAATAAAGTTAATGTTTTTGACTTTCCTATATAAATAAATGATGATAGCTTTTGCACGGAAGTGACGTTAAAAATAACAGTCATTATTAACCATCATAAAAAGTTATAGTTTTTCTAGGAAATTGGAGTACACACGCGCATGGAACTTATGAAAAAGATATAGTAATTTGAACATTTTACTATATATTGGTGTTATATTTTATGTTATATCTTATGGGGAAAATACAATTTAGTCTTTGTGAAAAAAACAAATAGTAAAATACTACCATGCGTTTTTTTCATATAATTTAGAGGATTGAACTTTTTAGTTCTGTATGAAGTTATTTTTGTAGTTTAGTCTTATAATTTTAAATGTTTGACAATTTTAGTTCTTTTAATCAATTTAAGTATTATTTTAAATTTTAAATTTAAACAAGAAAAAAGAAACACCACATGTAGTTCACCATATGCGTCAAGTTTTTTGCTTCATTTCCAAAAATATAAGGAGATAAATTACTGCTTATTTTTTTCATAGGATTTTTTTGTTCATTTCTTATATTGCAGAGGGGTAAATTGCATTTAACCTATATTTTATATATTTATATACTAGGTGTATAAAGTACTTATTGAAGTACGAACTTGATTGAATGACTCCTTCCGCATATCAATGAGGGATTAAGGACTGAGTTAGAGGACACAGGACTTATGTTACCTAAGGAATGAGGGACTCTCAAATGATCTGATTTTGATTGGACGACTCCTTCCGCATCGCAGTACTAATTTCGAAGCCCTTGGAAACATGCTCACAAGCTTGCTCCTACCAGTCTTTCTATTAGACGGGTTTCTCTAGAAAGCTTCTATCTTCAATTCAATCATAGGTTGAGCAAACAATGGGCGTTGGACGAGAGACCTTGGACTTTTGACAAAAAACTTGCTTATTCTGGAGCCCGTCAGGAAAGCCAACGACTATCTTGGTCCTCAACATAGAGGCCTAAAACAACCTTGAATGTTACTAAACCACTAATGAGGGCTCTTCGATTGAGATCAACTCAGGAGACGGTGATCTTGTGACTTTCACATATGATAAACTCCCAAATCTTTGTTACTTGTATGGTGAACTTGGCCATCTATCAATGTTCCATCACCTACGGTATGAGGATAACTTTGTTCATCCCAGAAAAGCTCTACTGTTTGGACCATGTTTGAGAGCAACTCATCAAACCAGATTTGGTAATCATCTGCTATGTAATTCACGGTCTTTATTCTATGCCAGCAACTGACCTAACTTCTCTTCGCCTGCCAGTACATTGAAATTTGGGAAGAGTCAAACTCCGATCCAAGGTAGCTACATTTTTGTAGACTTTCCTAATTCTAATTTAGGAAAGGTTGATGTAGGCATAGTGAGCGAACCATCAGCTCCCGAGTCAGGTATTATTCTTGGCAATGATTTTTTGCATAGTACTGACTTTTGTTATAGATAGGGTGCACTTACAGATTCTTTGACTCAAGTTCGTGCATGTTCTTTTTCTCAGTCTACTCCATGCATGGAAGGTGACACACCTATAGCTATATTCTTAGATATCTCAATTCCTACCCAAAATTCCACCAACCCCCAAATTGAACCCACGCCTAATACTTTATAATTGCCACACCTTCTATCACCAATTTAATTCTATGCACAGACTCGCTTAACCTTATGTATACATGAAAATTTATTCCCCCTAAATAAAACAAATTCAAACTTACCTCACACTAACCCTATGCTAGACCTCTCACTATGCATGCAAAACTGACGTTCCATATTAATGACCAACGCAACAAAATCTCCTCCCTCCAACACTTACCAGAATCTCCCTCATGCATGCAAAATAGTCACCCAATTTCCCCACCCACCATACCTCTTAAGCCAAAAAACCCTCCCCTCAAACAAGATGACCCACTAGGAACCCACACCCTAACCGACGTAACCCACTCCTTCTTTGACCTAGTTAATGTTTCCCTTTCAGATGCTGACCGTTTAACCTAGGACCCCTCATAACTAAAACCAAGCCTAAGCAAGCAACTGCAAGCACCAGAGACCACCAAAAATCAACTACCAAACCACCACCATCTAGCACTGGCGAAGGTAATCCCCCTTTTTCTTTTACATTCAGACAGAATTGGAGGATTGACCTACAAAGAAAATTTTGGACTCGATGCTCTATTTGATGGATGAGGATGAGGACAGTGTTCGTCATTTGATGCAACCCTGCCTATTATTATGAGTTTGTTGAGCTGGAATTGTCAAGGCTAGGGACCCTTGAAAAGTTTGTCAATTATTCGAGTTAGTTAGCTGACATAACACCCCCTAATCTTCCTCATGGAAATTGAGAATTTGAAGGGGAGACTGAATATTAATGGAATTGGAGTTGAATCGAGAGGACAGAGCGAAGGACTAGCACTTCTATGGAATAAGCAAATTCTAGTTTATTTGATAGGGTATTCGTCATCACACATTGATGTACATGTTCAACTTTTTGGGGCAGAGGATTTCTGGAAGTTTACAGATTTGTACAAAACTTTTGAAATTTCCCATAAAGTAGCTACATGGAATCTATTACGATATCTAAGTAAAGCGTTCTCACTTTCTTGGCTTTATACTAGGGATTTTAACATTATTCTCTCTGATTTGGAGAACGACGAGGTCATTCCTACATCTCAATGGCAACTACGTGATTTCAAGGAAGCTCTCAATAATAGTGGATTATCAGATCTATGCTATACGAGTTTTTCTTCCACTTGGGCAAACAATAAGGAATTCCCTCATATAGTTTGGAAATGTGGATATGGCGTGCACAAACATTAGTTGGAACGTAAAGCGACCTGATTACAGGGTTACACATCTTAAGCGCATTACTCGGATCATACACCAATTCATATAGAGAGATCTAGATTAAATAGGAAAGAAAAGTGAGGATCGAGAAGACCTATTCAATTCGAGGCTCTATGTATTAAATTTGAAAATTATGAATAAATTTATCGAGCTAGTGGCATTTTTCCATCAGCCCGTACTTGAACAATGAATTAGTGCGAAATCTGGAACAATGTATGCTTGGACTTCTTAAGTGGAGTAAGAAGGAGTTTGAGGACATTCCAAAGTAAATTGAAAAGATGGAGAAGGAAACTAGACAACTTCATACCTTGGTCTTTATAGCAGAGTTTAGGAATCAATTGTCATTTTTGCAAGCGGAACTGTATTGGTTATTCTCTTTATACGAAATCAAATAGAGGCAAAGAGGGAAGGCTGCTTGGTTGGCTGAAGAGGACCAGAACACTTTTTTCTTCCATGCGAAAGCATCTCAAAGACAGAAAACTAACAAAATTTGCAAGTTAAAAGATGAGAATGGGAATTGGAAAGTTGATAAAGACTCAGTTCAGAGCATTATTCAGAGATATTTCCATATTATTTGTTCGTCTGCAAAACCCTTCCTAAACAGAGCTTGAGGAAGTGATAATTAAAGATAAGTGTCGGCCCGTGTTAACAGTGAGATGAACCAAAAGATCTTGAATGAATATACAGTGGAAGAGGTAAAAAATTTCTATCTCAAATGTTTCACTTTAAGACCTCCAGCCTTAATGGCATGCCCCCTATTTTTAACGATTCTGGAACATTATGGGTCGTGCTACAGTTGATTAGATCCTTACTCTGCTTAACAACCTAGACATTACCTCTTCATTTAACTTTACGCACATCGTTCTTATTCCTAAATGAAAACCCATAAAATATTTCATACGAATTCACTCATTTCATCAAGCCCGTCACCGTTCATTCCATGGAGACCCTTAACTGATAACGTGTTATTGGCGTTTGAGTTAAATCACTTTCTTAGGTGTAGGAGAGCAGGTCGAGATAATATCATTTGTATTAAACTAGACTTGCGTAAAGTGTGTGTTGTCTAAGTTAGGTTTCCATAATCAAGTCGTGTCATTTATTATGAAATGTGTCTCATCAGTTTCATATCCTTTCATGATGAATGGTTCATAGTTTGGTTTCCTATGCCTAGAAAGAGGTATCTATTAAGGAGATCCTTTTTTTCATATCTCTTCATAATTTTTGCGGAAGCTTTCAATTGTTCACTACAGGATTTGAAGAAGTTAGAGGAATATTAGTGGTGTTCACAATGGATCGTGAAGCTCCAACAGCTTCACATCTCCTTTTCGCTGATGACACCCTCATTTTTTGTCGGGAGGATAGGAGGATGTTGGAATCCTTTGAGAGAGTGCTGGAAAAATATAGAAAAGCATTGGGCCAGCTTATCAATCTTGAGAAATCCTCCATGGTTTTTAGTAGCAACACCCCCATGGAGGATAAGGAGTTCCTTGCCAATATCCTTGGTGTTCGCATTGAGGCACAATTGCCAAGTATCTTTAGCTTCCTTATTTGATTGGTAGAAATATACAAGATATTTTCAGTTATGTTCAAGAGAAGGTCTGGCAAAGAGTGTGGAGTCGAAAGAAAAGTTTCTATCCCAATGAGGTAAAGAAGCCCTTATTACTCCATCTTACAAGCCATCCCTGTTACTGTATGAATTGTTTCATGTTGCCTCTTTCTTTCTTAAGAAAATCGAGAGTATTGTTTCTAATTTCTTTTGGAATGACTCTCTAAAGAACAAAATCATTGGGTTGGTTGGGAAAAAATGTGTCGTGATAAAAACAAGAGTGGGATGGGTTTCAAATTTGCGAGCTTTAAATGTTGCTCTGTTGACGAAACAAAGTGGAGGGTTCCCAAACTCGGACCTCTTCTTAGCATTTGAGGGCTAGGTACTTTCCAAACGAGTTCCTTGATGCGGCAAAAGGATCCAATATTTCCTTTATGTGTCGAAGTATCTTCGAGGCTTGTTCTATCATTCTAAAAGGTACTCGGTGGCATATTAGATATAGAAGCAAAGTGTGTGTGTGCTTGGATCACTGACTCCTGAGACCACATACTTTCCTATCCATCACGCCAAGGAATTTATTCCTCTCATATCTAATGGTTTCATATTTACTTAATGTGATAGTCTAGAATTGGAATAAGGGATTGCTTGACACTCTTTGTTGGCATGAAGATGCTAAACCTATAAAAAAATATCTTTGTTCAAGTTGTTTTGATGGATGACACGCAAGCATGACACTTCAACAAACAAGGTTAAATTTTTTGTAAAATTAGCATACCACCTTTCTTTCTAACAAGTTACTGCTACAGGAAGGATTGAGGCACAATAGAGTTGCTTGGAAAGGGAGGATTGGCCTTTCATCTGGAAAAATGAGAGTCCCGCCGAAGGTTAAAATATTCTTACGGAAATTATGCTTGGAGATGCTTCCAACAACATGCAACTTACATTGTTGACACTATAATGTCGAGTTGTTATGCTTGACATGTAGGAGTTCACATGAGCACACTAAGCATATCTTCTGGGAGTGGTCTTTTGTAACACATGTTTGGGCAATGTCACACCTACTTTAATGTTTGATTTCGTTAGGGTATTTTCATGCGGTAAACTAGGTATGTCATATTCTGAAAAAATCTTGACAATAGTCAATTCAACCTATTTTTCATGATTTGGTGGTGATTTGGTGGAGCTTGTGGAGAAGGATGAATAATTTGGTTATGGAAAATCTTGATACTAAGTCGGATGACTACATAAAACTGGCTAATAACATGTTGAGAGATTTTCTCAATGCTGTCACCATGAGACCTTCACCTGTCCAATTTCAAAACACTTGGTCTGTGCTGGATTCTGCAATAGAAATTCGAAAGGAGTGGGAGTTGGAGTTATTGCTTGAAACCAGTGGAGGGGATGTACTGCATGGAAGACTGCAGTTTTTGAAGACTTATGAAATGCTAACATATGCAAATCACTGGTGGCTAAGACGGCGGTTGAAATATGTTCCCAATTCTAATAACTCAATTGTGTTATTGAAGGTGATTGCCTGCATGTGGTGCAGAAACTCAGCTCTTCTGGAGAAAGTCCTATAGGAAACTAGACTAATTATTCACGATATTTGATCTTTGTCATCTAATACTAGGTCTTCTAAGTCTACATGGCAGCTCATCACCTTGCTAGAGCAGTGTTTTTCATCCAAGAAAGCTTGGAGGTTCCATCGTTTCTGTATGATACATTAAGGCTGGAAACCCCACATTAATAAATGACATGATTGCTTACCATTCCAAAAACTAAAAATAAAATGAGCATTTAATTATAAAGATCAAATATTTTAATCTCAATTAAGAAGTAGTAAGAACTTAGCCATGTCAAAAAAACGAATTTTATCGTGTTGATATGTCATTTTTTACGTTATTCAATATTTTTACACATGATATGTATCATATTTTCTCATTTAGAGGGTGTTTGGCTAGTTAAACTTATTTAAATCATCTTATAAGCTCATATATCTTTTAAAATATTTTAAAACTCATAAAATATTTAATCTTATGATAAAAGTAAACTCTTGAACTATTTGGATGAAATAAGATCATGGAACTATCAATGATTATAATTTTGTAATTTATATGTGATGCATATCAGATTTCAACTAAACCACAAGGATCGAAGGAATTTTATAGAAATCCTAAGATCAAAGGTAACCCTTCAAAACAAAGTTCAGCAGTCTGATACTTAAGTCAAAAACGATTTACTGAAAAAGATAATAATAATGAAAAATGTGATAAAGTAGTTTATGTTCGTGTAGAGCGCAAAATATAAGTTTACAATAGCCTAAAATCAAGAGAAAGTTGAGACTAAATGAGAGTTTGAGAGTGAGGATTGATATACCGAATGACTACACAAGACTTTTATTTATAGGTATGTGTGGAGTAGAATATAAGAGTTTGTTGTGGAGAGTCTTATACCATTTTAAAGCTCTTTGAATCAGTTAACTAACCAAAAAATTCGTACATGATTTGGATTTGAATTGACTAAAATGCACACCAAGTTAACTAAGTCTTGCTAGATTTACTTGAAAATTCAAGAATTGATTACTTGTACATTACACCCCCCCCCCCCCTTCAATTTAACAAATTGGTTAATCGTCCAGTAACAAATACGAGTAGTAGGTCCTTTTTGGTAAAAAAAAAAGCGAAAAACGAAGAAAATAATTGGAATCAATGGGTGTAATTAATGAATTGTTGGATTGGATCTCAATCAAAATCTTGATCTAGCTACAAGGATGAAACTTTATTTTAAAATATGAAAAGAAAAGAATAGACAAATTGTATTCCATAATAATTTAATTCAAAAAGAGTTTTATTTTTTAATTAAGTTACACGATCCAGCTCGCATTATTAGTTTATACTCAACGACTCGATTGACAGGAATAGCGAGATGGTTAGCTCATTTGTAATCAATATACTATGAGCCACCTTGTGATATTTTAGGATGATGTGTCTTACAGCAAGTTGTATGATGTGTCCCCCTTAGGTATATGATGACATGTTCAATTTGAATGAGCTCATTTATTGGGTTTATCAATTTAGTAAATTAAAGGAAGATAACCTTATGGGTCTTATCTCCCAACTGGTGGCCCAGTTAAACTTGCAAATAGCTAGGCTGATGTGCATTGTTTGTATATTTATGAAAGGTTTTAAGGGGCATCAATATGATTAAACTTAAATAAATTTGTTAAAATTTAAAAATAAGTTGAAAACTCCTTATTTTAAAAAAATAAAGAAAATTATATGCTTCGAACTAACATCTTATTTTAGAATTTTATAAGTTTATTTTCAAAAAACCTTACCAAACACGATATTTCTTTTAAGTCCAATTATCGAGTACTATTCTATGTCTTAAAATGCATTAAAAATCTTATAATGTATGAAGTGTGGCCACCACTACAAAAATAAAAAAAATTAGCACCAAAAAAAAATTAGTGATAATTTTAATACAATCACTAATTATATATTTTTAATTACAAGAATTTTTATTTTATCACAATAATGAATTTCAAATTTTGAATAGTAATAATTATTTGCAAAAATTATAATTAGCAAGAAATAGTGATAAAGTTATAGTAATCACTTATTGATACTATATTTATATTGCCACTAAATTGTCATTTATATATATATATATATATATATATTGACAAATTTATACATAATTTTTATTACTAATAATTATATAGTGACTAAGTTTAAAATTGGGGGACAGCCGTTTTCCGGGCGATGGTCGCTGCCTGCAGCAATAGAGCGACTATTTCCGTACGACAATTTTAGCATTTTCACTAGAAGACAGAGAGTTCTATGCATTTATCCTTACATTTAACTATTATTAATTAAATTAGGGTAAATTATACTTTGTTATTTGAATTATGTCATTTTTTTATACTTTGGCATCTAAATTATTTTTTTGTATCAATTTTTCATCTCAACTTTGCGAAATTTGCACTTTATCATATATGACCATTTTCTTGTTGGAAAAATATCACATGTTGCTCATATGTGTAAAATATCACATCGCATAACTTTTAAATATCACTTATACACTGCATGTGATTTTTTTTCTTTTTACAAAATACTTAATTAAATTGAAAAATAATTATAAATGGCGAAGTGCAAAATTTCGTAAAGTTAAGATGGTAAGTTGATATATAAAAAAAAAAAAAGAATTTAGATATTAAAGTGTAGAAACAGTTATAGTTTGAATATCGAAATATTATTAACCCATTAAATTATATAAGAGTGGATAATTTTCATGTCGTCCTGTAGAAACAACCTCTATGCCCTCTGCAGAAGAACATGATATTGATAAGGAATAATTACACTATCTTCCATCGAAGTTTGATGAAATTACACTTAAATCTCCTGATTTAAAAATTACGTTTAGTATCTCTGAGGTTTGCTTTCGTATAACAAACATGTCCCTTCTTTACTCAAAATTCACTAAATTTGTTGATAATTAAAAAAAAATGAATGAAAACTGAAATTTACCATCCATTAACTTATTACTGACAAATTGCAAGTCAAACAAGTTTTTTCTAACTAAAATATCATTGTGACAATGAAGATATAGTATACCTCTCCACATGCATTAATGTGTGAAGATGTATAAAATAATTTGTTCATTAACCTGTAACAAATCAGTAATAAGTCAATTGGGGATATATATAAATTTTTTTCCCGATCTTTTGTTAATATCAGTAAATATAATGAATTTTTACTGACGGATAGAATTATTTATTAAATAGAATCAAACTTCAAAAATATTAAAATATAATTTTTCAAATCACGTAAAATCTACGTATAATTATGTTAAACCTCACAAGAAGAGTAATTATCCCTATCTATAATTGGGGTACTGTGAAGTGTTAGCATCACATCTTATTTCATCTCATTTCAATGAAAAAATAAAAAGTAAAACAATAGGAGTTGCATGAGAGGCGGCGTAGGAAGGTAGGAGAGAACTGAAAAAGGGTTGTCTGTGCAAATCGTAGGATAAGAGCACGTTTGGTGAGCACCACTTTCATGTGTGAATGAATGAAGTCATAAGAGGAGATGGTCCTCCTAACTACTTGAGACATGGCCCAGTTTATGACTTTGGGGATTCCTAGGCCCCAATTATTATTCCTCTTAGGTTACGCCTACGTGTACTGATTTGGTGTAAGAAGGTCGGAAACGGACAATATATGCAGTTCACGGGGGAAAAGAAAACAAAAAAATTCATTTGATTCAAAATTTAATTAAGTCCATGTTTGGCTCAACTTATTTGAAATGTATTAGGTTCACACATTTTATAATATGTTTTGAAATTTATTTAAATAGTTCGTAAAAATTATAAAAAAATTATCCACTTAGTCCATAAAATATAATTATAATTTTTAATCCACAAAGACGTTTTGGTCAGTTCACCATAAAAAATAGATGGAAACATAGCTGATTAGGCTAATTGTTAGACAATCGTTAAAATTATGGGGTAGTGGTAATTTTTTAAAAATTAGGGTATTCGTAATTATGCCAAATTTTAGGGAAGGCTGTAATTTACCCTATTTTTAGTATAAACTCTTGAAACTTTTGGATAGAATAAGATTATAAAACTTATAATATATTATTAATAGCGAATTAATTAATTTAAAAAAATTGAACTAATTTGTGTTACGATCTTTTAAATAAGTTGGGAACTTATTATTATTTTTTTTAAGGAAAGCACTGTTTGGACTAGGATGGGGTTGCGGGGGAGAAAGAAAAAAAATAAAATAAAATAAATAATTTAATTATTTTTATTTTACATTTTTTGTATATAAATATATAGATATTTTATATAAAATATAAGGAGAATTACACAAGTCGTATGTTTATTATTCTAAAAAGGGGTTGCTTGCTACATTAATATTTTGGAGAAAAAAGCAATGACATCGTATAAATTTTTATTTATTATACCTATTCTAAGTATTATATTTGTAATCTTCATGAATGTTTAGAAAATTAATATATATTTACTATTTGTTATCGTTTAATTCTTTTTATAGAACCTCCCAATAAAGTTACATTTTAATAATTAAAATATAATATTATATTTTTATATAATAATAAAATTAATTAATTTGTTCTAATTTTCAATTGTAAAAATATCTCAATCTATTATTATAACTTTTTTACATTGAAAGGAATTTTTATTTTTAAATTTTTTTATCCGCTAATTTTAAAATTTTATTATAAATACTTATTAAAATTAATAAACTATAATTTAAAATAGTTTTTATTTAATAAGTATTTAAAAATTATAATTCCTTAACTAATTATAGTTGATTATGTATAATTACATTAAATTATTATAATTAATTATAATGAAAAAGAAAGAATAAAACAAGAAACGGACACTTGGTCCCTTGTTACGGGACTTAACGGCCACGTGGGCCCGATTGTTAGTTTTTTTAATAAAAAAAAAATGCAAATAACCCCGTTTTAATATTATAAATGAGTAAATTATTCCTTTATTAAAAAAAATTAGTAATTTATCTTCTTATGTTTTTAAAAGTGCAGCAATTTATCCCCCTAGACAATGAGGTAAATTGTGTCATACTAAAAAGGGGTCAAATACATATTACCAATTGTGATACCCAAAACGTTTAAATAAGCTCCTGTGATAAAAAAAAAATACCATATAACCCCCCTGTGATACTCAAAATGTTCAAATAAGCCCTTGTGATAAAAAAATAACATATAACCCCTATAAAATTTAAAAAGATGCATATTGGCCCATAACCCGCGCCCCCCATTTTCTATCGCTTTTTTTTTTTACATCCGACAACCTCTCGACGTATGCTTTCCATCGTTGGAAAGCCCGTCTAACAACGATTATTTTGACACCCTACCCACCGCCAATCTCTTGTCCGTCAGTGAGTTATCTCTATTTTTTTATTTTATATTTTTTAAGTTTCTTTATATATATACATATAACTAAATTATATTTTTTTATATTCTATTTTTATAATATGTATAATTTAAATACATGGGTGGTTTGATAATTTAGGGACAAAATATACATATTTAGTTAGATTTCTGAGAACATGAAATTTTACACAGGAGTTATATGCATCTTTTTAAATTTTACAGGATGTTATATGGTATTTTTTTATCACAAAGGCTTATTTGAAAATTTGGAGTATCACAAGGGAGAAATATAAATTTTACTCATTCGCAATATCACAAGAAGATAAATTACATTAAACCCATTTTTTAACTATGAACTCGTCTTGTTTTTTAGTATCATTTCAAGTTATTTTATAAAATATGGGACCAAAATATTTAATATCTTATAAAATGTTCTTTAAAAGTTATAAAAGCTCAGCCAAACACAATCTAATGGAACCCATCGGCCACCACCAGGGAAATTAAATAAGCAATAAAAACTAAGTATAAATTCATTTATTGCATAATTAAATTTGAATTTTATTAGTCGAGTTTTTGTATTTACATGTGTTTTCAGAGTAGGATTACAACCCTCCATCAAAATTTGGGACCGCTTCTTTGTACTGTTGAATTTCGACAAGTGCATGATTGGTCTATATATATATAAATATTCATCACTTCATTCATCTTCTAAAAATATATTTAGCATTTATAAGATATTGAATTTATTTTACAAATAAATATTTAAAAGTGTTTATATCGATAACATATATATGAAACTATGGAGCTTATAAAAGCAATGATAATTTTATAATTAATATAAGGGTAAATTACAACCACCTTCCTTAAGGTTTGACATAACTACGAATATTTCCTCGTTGTTTGAACTAATCAAATGCCCTTGTAGTGAATTGACCAAAAACGCTCTCATGGACTAAATATTATAATTTTATTTATTTTTCAAAGTAAATTATAACGACATTTCCTAATGTTTGACATAATTACGAATACCCCTTTGTTGTTTGAAAAATTACAAATACCCTCTGACGTTTGATGAAATTATGTAATCATTGGATGGAGGTATGAAATTGTCAACTTTGCCCTTACTGTATTTTTTAAAAAAAAAATAAAAAATTATAAAAAAATCAAACGGGATGGATGAATTTACCCTATTTTTTATGGACTAAGTGCATAATTTTTTTTTATATTGTTTTAAAAAATTTCTTTCCACCCTTTCTGATATTTTTTACAAATTTTTAATTTTTTTATTAAAAAAATTGTAAGAATATAGTTGACAATTTCATACTTCCATCCAAAGATTACATAATTTCATCAAACATAAGGGAGTGTTTATAATTTTTCAAACAACGATAGGTATTCCTAATTATACTTAACTTCTTCTTTAATTGTAATTTATTCTTAATATAGTTAAAATAATTCCTTAATTTAAAAAAAAACTTATAATTGCATAATATTTTAGTTTTTCCGATTTTATTACAAAGTCATGTTTTTAAGAAAAAATTACTAAACACGTTATGATATTGTATAAGTTTTTAAATATTTTATAAAATATTTTTAAAAGCTTGTATAAAATCGTCACAATACCCTCCAACGAGAGAAACAATATAACAGGCCATTCATTAAACTAAATAGCGTGGCATGCAGTACCTGCGCGCGTAATATTACTAATATTTTATTTTATTGAAATTAATACTCTGTTCATGTATATTAAAGTTTGTTATTGCCTTGCAACCTTACATACAAAGATGGTGATAACCTCTTTTATTGTAGTCCAATATTGTTTGGTTGAAGAACCTTGTGACATGAAAGAGGAGACCATTGTGAAAACGATGAGGATGACTATTCCCTAGAAGAGGCGGAAGGGGAAGAATCCATGACTAATAGTGGAGAGGGGGAGAAAGCACCCATTCCCATTTTGCTAGATAGGGTGTCATCCTCATTCCAGGAGGCCGATCCTCGTAGTGTGAGAGAGGAGTATAGTATCCTCGAGAGTTACATGATTTATCTCATTTCTCCTAATAGCTACACGTCTAGTTTCGGGCGATTCTCCACCTTCCCATCCCTCAGTTTCTTGAAGAAGTCGTCCATATTTTTCAAGTTCTTTTGAACCAATTAGCGCCGAACTCCTTTTGCCTTTTGGTTGGGTTTTATATAATTTTTTGTTTCAATGGTGTTTATCCTTCATGAAATAATTTTTTTTCGCTTGTTTTCAATTGAAGAAAATTTGAACCTAGCATCTTTCATTTCTTCCCCAAGCGGGGGGTTCGTTTCTTTCCTACCAAGGATGCTCCAAAGAATTGGCGCGACAATTTCTTCTATGTTTTTTGTCCCACCAGCCAGGCTTCCCTCCAAGTGGATTTACAATCCCTCTCCTCTCACTTACTACTCTATAAGGGAGAGGCCTACAGGGCTCAACCCCCTCCTAAATGACCTAAATTATGACCCTTATGATTGTAAGGGTTGGTAGAGGAGAAGCTCATTTTCATTTAATTCCTAAGGAGATCTCATTTGAGGAGCCCTTAGGTATTATGACTCTTCATATTCTTTCTTTTATGATTTTCTTGTTGCTTTGACATTCTGACATATTTATTCATTCTTTTCATAGAGTATATCATGTTTAGCATGTTACGAGAGAGCCTTCAGAGCAGTCCAGGAGGTCACCCAGCAACAGCTCTTCCTCGCAATCAACTAGGGGAACCCTAGCTTCTAAAGACTCTCGAGGAAAATGTCGATCCCCACCCCACAAGGCTCCTCGAAGAGGCCCAAGCGCAATTCCTCTAGCCAGCCCCTATTTGCAGTCCCTCTGTAGGTGGTCACGTGTTCTTCGCTACTCCCTCTCCCCTCCCCCTTGGGATGCAATTCCTCCACTAGGAGTCAACATTTGTCCCTGATTTGGGACCTTTATAAAAATCAATCCCTCATGTAGGAGCGCGAGAGGGAGTCTGGGCTATTCTTAGAGTTTTTTAGGGGGGGTATTGACGCATGAAGACAAGCGCACCCTGTCTTCTGCTTCTTGGGAGGAATAGAGTGGCATGTCATCCTGCCATGTCACCAAGGTATCTTCACATTTGTTCCTCTTAATTTTTGAATTCGTGTCTCCATATTTATTCTTCCCCTCTTAATGTGTATTCCTCAACGTCCGTGGTGCTAGAGAAGATATTGCTCCATCCTCAAGCCACACCTCATCCTCGTTCGTCAAACGAACAAAGAAAGAGGAATATCTGTCAAACACAGGGTTTTTCAATGGTAGGAGTGCTTGTTTAGAAAACAAGACTTATTTATGTGCCATGCACCTGTGTGAGCCAAGACAATTATTTTTTGAAGTTATACCTACTCGTTAGTATAACTTGTTTACTTGTAAGTGCCTATTTAAGTTAGGGTACAAAGAAATCATACCTAAGGAGTCTCCTTCTAAAATTGTATCCTTCTACTGATATGACTTACTTCCATGAACAAAGCCTGTTTGGGTGATGTTTTTTCTTAAGGATGTCTGCCTAAGGGCAGGGCTTATTTGCTAAAGAAGATGTCTGCTTAGGTACAGGACTTATTTTTAGAGGGATGTCTACTTGGAAGTAGGGTTTGTTTTATAAGGGAGTAGAGTTTATTTTATGAAGAAGATGCTTGTCTAGGGTAGGACTTCTTTCTTAATGAGGATGCCTGCTTGGGGGCATAATTTATTTTCTAAGGAGGATGCCTACCTAGTTTAAATGTAGAATACTTGAGATTGTGCACATTCCATGGTCGTTACAGGGGCGTCTTTTCCCATCTTCTATCTTATAAGCCACATGCCCGAATTCTCCGGAGACCTTACACGATCATTTCCAATTAGGGTCCAATTTATTAATTGGTTTCAGAGCATCCAACCTTCGAAGTACCCCCTACTTGGAAGTTTTGGGGTTTATCCTTTTGTTTTGAGCATTATATCATTGCATTCGGAGAAATGCCTTCTCCTAAAGCTCCTTGATGAAGTCTAGATTTTTTCTCAAAAGACCAGTGTTATTTTCTTACAAGTAATGTATGATTCAAAGAGAGAGCATCCATATTTCAACAAGGATGATACTTTTTGTCTCATAAACTAAGTTAAACGGGTTTTACCATTTTGAGGCTCTTGGGGTAGTTTAGTAAGCCCAAAGGACACTGGTTAATTCTTCTACCCAATTTCCTCCAGTTCGCTCCAACTTTCTCTTAATTCTTTGTATTAGTATGCAATTAGTGATTTCTACTTGTCCATTAGCATGTGGGTGAGCTACAGAGGTGAATATTTGCTTGATGCATAAAATTTTACACCAATCTTGTATTTTATGGCTTTCAAATTATCGAAAATTATCCAAAATTATTTCTCCAGAGAACCCAAAGCGACAATTGGATAGTTTTCCATACAAACTTCATAATCTTCCCCTCTGTAATTTGGGTGAGGGGCACTGCTTCCATTCTTTTGGTAAAATACTTAATGACCACCAGTAGAAATTTCCTCTAGACCTACTATGTCCATCACCCACTGGGAGAATGACCGAGGAGAAAGTAAGCTGCTGAGAGGCTCTGGTGGTTGGTGGATGAGAGTGGAATGTCTTTGGTACCCCTGAAATTTGCTTACTAGTTGCTTAGCATCTTATTTCATGGTGGGCCAAAAGTAGCTAGCCCTTAAAAACTTCGTTAGCTATGACCAAAGTCCCCACATCATCTGCTGTGGATTTCTTTCAATACTATAGTCCTTTTCGGGACAGATATTTTAGCAAGGGATACATGAAGGAGTTTTTGTAAAAAGTGTCCCTCTGAAATGAGAAACAAGTGGCTCGAGCCTTGGGTTTAGCTGTCTCCCATCCTTTTGGAGGTGCCCCTGTTTTAAAAAATATAGGATAGGTATTCTCCAACCCCTGCCCCCTGAAGGAGTGACAACTTAAATCTTGAGGAGACACCTATACCCAGCAGATGTATAGTAATTCATCTAGTTCTACATTCGTCTAAAGCACTAGCTAGTTTAGATGGATAATCATCTTTGGTATTTTTTTCCTAGGGGGACCTGTACAAGCTGGAAACTTTTGAAGTTCGTTTTTAACTCTTCTATCCTCTGTAAGTATTTCATTTACTCCGTCTATCTACTTAACTTGAGTTGGGAATCTGAGTACGATATTAGTTACTTACTCCTAGTGTTGGGGGTCATTCTCATACCCATTGCGAGGGCTTCATATTTGACCTCATTATTTGAGGATTTGAAATCAAATCTAATAGAGAATTCCATATCCTCCCCCTGGGGAGAAGTGAAAACTATCGTAGACCCACTTCCTTGAGAGACAGTCGATCTATCCACATATAGAAACCATACTTCTCGGTTGGGAGATTCATTAGGAAAGGGGCTAGCTATTTTGAAAACAAAATCGACCAAGGCTTGAGCTTTGATAGCCATTGAAGGTAAATAAGAGATAACATATTTGCTCAACTTTACAGCCTATTTTACTAGTTTGCCTAAAGTGTCAGGTTTTCCCAAGGTGTGTTTCAAGGGGAGGTTAGTCCTTACCACCACAAGGTGTGAGAGAAAATATAAGCACAGTCTGAGAGATGACCACTAGAGCAAAAGTCATCTTCTCGAGGGATTGTACCATCCTTATACTCTGTTTTCTCACATAGTGTATACGCATTTGTCTTCCTGCCTCCTCTTTAAGAAGGACAGAATTGATTACCTGAGGGGTCGTGGATATGTAGAGGTATAACGTGTCCCCTAGAGAATGTTTAACTAATAACGAGAGTCTTTCCAGATATGTTGTGAGTTCCTCAATGCCTGCTAATAGTCCAAGCCCTATTAAAAGTTTCTAGCCATTTTTAATTCTTTAAAGAAGGCTAAGTTTTTTCGGAGGATTTAGAGATAAAGCGACTAAGAGCTGCTATCCTCCCCATAAGACGTTGGACTCTATGGAAGCTAGTCGGGGCTTTCATATCTAAATTGCCTTGATTCTAACAGGGTTTGCCTTGATGCCTCTTTCGATCACCATGAAACTCAAAAATCATCCCCCTCAGACTCCAAACACGCATTTAGCCAGGTTAAGCTTTAGTCTATATTTTTTAAGAACTCCCATATTTCTTCCAGGTCTGCAATGTGATTACTAGCTTTTTTACTCTTTACTAGCATACTATTTATGTAAAATTTTACATTTGTCCCCAATTGAGGGTGAAAACATCTTATCTACCAAGCGTTAATAAATGGCGCCTATATTTTTTTAGCTCGAAAGGTATGGCTACATAAGAAAAGGTCCTAGCATCGCGTAATGAAGCTAACCTTCTTTATGATCATGAGAAGCCAACATAATTTACCCTAAAAGGCATCCATCATGCTTAATAGTTTGCACCCGGAGATGGAGTCCACTAATTGATCTATCCGTGGGAGCTGGTAGAAAACCTTTAGGCAGGCTTTGTTGAGATTTCGAAAATCTATGCACATCCTCCACTTACCTCTGAGTTTAGTGACTAACACTACATTAGACAATCATTCGGGAAATTGAATTTCTTTTATGTGTTTAGCTATCAAGAGATTTATTAATTTCGATTTGAATGATTTTTTTCCTTCTCAAGCCTAAACTGACTCTTATTTTATTCACCAACTTCATAGAAGGGTCCATGTTAAGATGATGTGTGAAACTCCGGGGTCTATTCCTTCCAAATCATAAGGGGTCCATGCAAATACATCAGTATTTTGTCGGAGGCATTGAATTAAATCTTCTATGAGTAGGCCCTCCACTTGGGACCCAACGCGGGTGATCTTCTTGGATGTCCCCTGGTATTAATTAGAGGGTGAAGAGTTCTTCTACGAGCTGGATTTTTGTAGGAACCCCTCCCCCTCTTAAGGACTTGTTTCCACTAGGGGCACATGGTTTTTTTTCTTGCCGCTTGCAAGATTTCTCCTTAGTTAGGTCTTTAGGGCCTTGTTTTTTCCTCTTACATACCACTTTTACATAGCATTTGCGAGACAACAACTGGTGTCTTTTAACTTCACCTATACTCTCCCGCACAAGAAATTTGATATTTATATGAAAAATGAATATCACTTACTTGAAAAGTGTTAAGAGTAGGCTTTCTCAAAATTACGTTATATGCTAAAAGGGCATCCACCAAAAATTTAATCAGTAAGTCTTTTTTTGGATTTTTGCCCCTAAGGCTAGTGGAAAAAAGATCATTCCTCAGGGATGGACCACTTCCCCCACCAAAGTTGCATAAAGAAGTGTCTACTGCCTCTAAGGGGGTATCCGCAAGTTGCATTTGGTCGTATACTTCTCTGAATAAGATATTGGTTGGGCAGCCAGAATATATAAAAATTCTACTTACTTCATAATTGGCTAAGGTGGCCGATAACCAGAGCATCACTGTGAGGTACCAAAAGTCCATCTTTCTTAGAAGGCCGAAATGAAATGTTCATTACATTCGCGACTGCTTCTACATCCATAATTTCATTTGGGACGACCATCCCTATTTCTCGTATTTGAGGCTTTCTTGCTTTATGGAGTCTCCTCCCAAGGGTCCTCCAACATTCATGCGAATCACACCCTTCCGAGGGAGATTAGGGCCCTTAGGGCTCCCAAACCCCGCGGCATTGAACACATTCTTCCTGGGGGTATTTGGACTAACCTATACTAGGGTCTTCACCTTATAATGCTCGCACTTTTCGTATGGCACCTTGAGTATTTTCCCAGCACACGAATTCTAACAAGTATCCATTTTGAATAAGTTGTTCCATATCATTCTTCTGCAATGTGCCCATAATTTTTGTGAAAATGACAATATTTATTAGAGTTAGGTCTAGTCGACCCATCCCTGGCCATCCTAAGCCAGGCTAATAAGCATTTTCCTTCAATTGTCATCAGTGCTTGTGTAATGGGGTTATTTAATGGAGTATATATAGGATTGCTTTCTTGGAATGATGGTCATTTGTCTTGAAAATTTTGCTCTTGATTTCTTGGAAGATCTCTCCTACTTGGAATCCTTCCTCTTCCCCCTCGTCCTTCCTTTTTGAAAGCTTGCACATTCTTCATGTTGATGTATCTAGTTGCTTTTGCCAAGAGACCGTTGAACCTCGAGGTGGGCTTTCTAGAGACTTAAAGAGTCCATATCCAATAGCCCTTGGCAAATGACGCACACCTTGACCTCCTGTGTGGCTGAGAGCACCTCTAGGGTGGCCGTTTTAAAATGGTGGATGTAATCCTTCAGGGAATCCTACTCCTTCTAGCGGACCGCAAAGAGGCTGAATTCTAGTTTTCGATGCTTCCTATTACTAGCATATTGATACAAGAACAAGAATCAAAATTCTTAAAAGCTCCCAATCATACCAATTGGCAATTGGTTGAATCGTTGTTGGGCAGCCCCAGGAAAAGTGGTGAAAAGACTCGTTCGATTCCATTGGTGTAATAGTACAAGAGTGTTGCGTTCTCAAAGTGAGATAAATGCCCGGGGGATCCATGGTGCCATCATACTCTGCAGTGGCGGGGGTCTGACTGTTTAGGGAAGCTCATCCGTCATGACAGTTTGGTAAAGAGCATGCTACGATGTTTTTCCATAGGTATTCCCATTACTTAGTACTGGACGCCCTAAAGCCCTTTCTGCAAACACTCCAAGCAGGAGATTCACTAACAGGAACCCCCATCAGGAGTTGTGGTGGCTGACCCTACTCCCTTAAGGAGACCGTTGATCCTCAGGTTGCGGGCGTCTCCTTCTCACTTGGTGCTGAAGTGGCTACAAAAGCCACCGCATGTACCTAAGTTGTGTCCATCAATTGCATCCGCACGACTCAGGTGATCATTTGTTCTATGGTCTCGAACAGTCTTCGAGATAGTCTTACTAAGGAGGTATTTGATGAGGTGTTGAAATGCTATGGACCCGTCATAGGCTCAAGGGGCCAAAAAGATCCTTTGAATGCTGGTCCAGCAAGGGCCCGAGGTGTCCCCGACACAACCTAGAGAGCTTGAGTGTCTCTGGATACTTCCACGGTATTTTGCTTGGGTAGATTGTTGTTTGGAGTTTCCATTGATCCTCACATCTTAGTTTTGTGTTCCCACATAGGGCTTATTCTAAGAAGGCTGGAAGGTGTCTGTCTAGAGGCAGGGCTTTATTCTAATGAGGAAGCCTTCCTAAGGGTAGGGCTTCTAGTTAGAGGCTTGGAGAAATATCAATCGTGAAATTACCACAAGAAGACACATGTTAGTACATCTGAGGTGGTAAGAATATACCTCTAAGGTTGTTATGTTAAAATATTAAAGATATTCCCTGAGGGAAGCTTGTATATGAAGATTTATTTGCTTGGGGGTCCTTCCTGCTCCTCCAGGGGTACTCCGAAGACATGCCTCTGCAGATCTAAGAGATCCTGCTGAAACTTATCAATGTGCACTCTCCAATCCTTGGGGGAACTTTTTTGTAGGGAACGTTGCTCTCGCTTTCTCCTCAAGGAGATATCTTATCTCACGATTCCTGTACCTTAAAAATCAAATTAGTGGGGACATTAGCTTTAGGTAATGATAGTGTTGGGGCCACTAAAGTTGGGTTTTGGGCAGAGGTAGTAATCTTCCATTGTTGGTCCTCAAGCGTGAGGGGGACTATCCTTGAGGGCTTGTCATACGAGGAGGTGTTAGCTCTGATATTGGTAACTTTCATTGTTCTCACGTCTTAGTTCTGTGTTTTCATAGATAGAACCAATGATCCATGCAAAAAATGCACGTACCGAATATATAATGCGAGCAAGAAATACAGTGCTCGGTCCACTTAAAATGAAAAGTGATGAAACAAATGAAAGATGATAAAAACGTATAAATGGGTGAAAAAGATAGTGTTATTGCTCGATTTTATGTACAATAGAAAGATTGATACATAATTAAAGCTCTAGTACAAAACTACAATGCTCCTTTAAGTTAACATGGTAGCAAAAAGGGTAAAAAATATCGTAGATGGGCTCAAAGAGTGTAAAACATATGCATGTGCCAAAGTATCCCTCTCACCATGTCCTTTTGATGATGTCCTGATCCTCCCTCTAATGATGGCATCCCTCTCCATCTAGGGATGCTCTCTATTTATATGCAACAACAAGGTTATCGGAGAAAGTCACGAATTTGAGAGAATCATGACTCAAAATTGTTGAATAATGTTGATCCCCCTAGATTTTAGGGATAGCTAGAGGATCCCCCCAAAATTCGAGGCACTGTTGGAGTATGTTGTGTATTTGCTGAGGGATCTCAAGTTTTCAGGAAGGTGGTTGAAGAGATCTCACTTAGAGTCCAATCTTTTCACTATTTATAGTACTTCTCTTTGAGGAGGTCACGAATCCTTAATGGGGCGGCTAGTCCTTATTCGATTCTGTAAGAGGGACTCCAGAGATCCTGCCGGTAGGCTTTCTCCTGAACTGGGGCCCCTGGGGGGCACTATGAATCTTGCATTTTTTTTTCTACTTTTTGGGCTACTTAGTCCTTTTTGGGTCAGGCTATTTTTATGTACAAAAATAATAAATATTTTTAATTATTTATCTAAAATCTTGAATATATTGAGAAAGAGAAAAGAAAACACATAAAAACAAAATCTATAATGATGAAAAAGATACAATATGTAAAAGTTTAAAGTACAAAATAGATTATAATGGGTACGTAAGCCATAATTAATTTGTTTTTAATAAAGAAAAGAAAATAGAATGTGTTCTAAGTTTATAGCTACTTGTAAATCATACTACTCTTTGTTCACATTTTTTGAATTTTTGGGAGCAATATAATACTGTGAAATATAAATGGAAGGATAAAATATGAAATTTTAGAAATTTTAGAAATTTTTATAACTCATAGTAATGTTTGAAGGATAAAATATGAAATTTTTATTCTATGAAAACTCAAATTAATTAATTTATAGCTCATGTTTTCACGTGAAATAAGAAGTTTAAATGTAATAACGTATTCATATGTAGATTACATTCTTTTTTTTTTTTTTTTTAAAGAGAATTAGGAAATAAGATTTTCTCGTTATCAAACGAATGAGATGATAACCTTGGAATTGTTTTCATTATAATTCTTTTTTAGAGAAATAAATACAGCTTATTTTGAAAAAGACCAAGGTTCATTATAAAAAAATATATGATTATTCCTAATACTATAAATCACCACAATTTATCTTTTGACCACGGTTAATTAACATTCGCTGTGGTTTTACCTATGGCCAAAATATTTACCGTAGTTTATAGCTATAGCAAATATTTTAGAATTGTGGTAAATACTTTGACTTCGCTTGCAGAAACAACGATTAATAATCATTGCGCATTCATATTTTATTAGTATCCATCATGATTTTATTCATTTAACCATAGTGAAAAATCATATTTCTCCTAGTGATTATTTACCTCATTACTCCATTTATTTCACTATAGTAAATAACATTAATTTATGGGATAATTACACTCTCCTCCCCTAAGGTTAGTGTAATTATAAGTAGACTCCCTGTGGTTTGAAAAATTACATCTAGCACCCCTGAAATTTGCTTCTATCTAACAAATAAGTCCATCCGTTAGTAAAAATTCACCGAATTTGTTAGTATTAATAAAAAAATCAGAAAAAAGTCTATATTAACCCCTAATTGACTTATTATTGATTTATTGCATGTCAAATAAATTTTTTTATGACAAAATTACCCTCATATGTAATTCATGCATGAATGCAAGTGAGGAGGTATATTTTCACCGTTATGAGGGTTGCTTAGTTCAAAAAAATTGTTTGACCTGCAATAAGTCAGTAATCAGATAATTAAGAGCAAATATCAATTTTCATTCAATTTTTTATTAATATCAGCAAATTCCCTGCATTTTGACTAATTAATAGACTTATTTGTTAGATAGAAGCAAACCTCAAGAGTGCTAGATATCATTTTCCAAATTACAAAAAATTTATGTATATAATTACACCAAACTTTAGAAGAAGAGATACGTAATTATTTATGAATTTATCACATTTCTATAGTCATAGCAATTCATAACATAGGAAATAACTTTTTTTTATAAAAATATTATCGAACATCTACTTACTAAAATTAAATAGCTAAACATAATTATATATAAATGTCCCTATATAAGCATTTTTAACTTATTCATGACATTCTTCATCCCTAACACGGAACCCAAGTTCTAAATTATTCCACGGCGAATAAATGGGCACGTTGTTATTTTAGGTCCAATCCCTATTATTGTAATTTAAGGAACAAGTAGTTCTCATCATCCTTTATAGTTCAAAAGTTACGTAACATGGAAGCCAAATAAACCTCACGACGTCCAATCAATCTTGCAATTTTGTCTTGGTTTGTGTGTACGGATTCCAAGAACTTGCCCATTTTTTTTCTGTGGCCCCACATTGTGATTTAGTGATGAACATCCAGTGGGAATTATTGAAAACTTCATAGTTTGTGAATCGACCGGTTGATAAATTCCTTCTAAGGAAAACGTGGGAATCGTGTTTGATGTTACTATTTAGGAAGAAGCAATTTTAGTTTTGTAGATGATAGAGAGTGATATTTTCTGTCCCACGTGAATTGATGTTTGTAATTTAGTTGTGTAATTTTATAGATTTGGTATTATTATTTTTATTGTATGTGATTTATATATGATAATTTTAGTCGTGTAATTTAGGGGTGTTGGTCATTTTGATCATGTATTTTAGGAGAGTTGATATTTTTGGTTCTATACAAATTTATTTATAGGATTAAATTTATATTTTAATTGGGTCATGTGCAAGTCGCGTACGATTTTCTTGCCAAATTGACGAGAAAGAACTAAAATTAAAAAAATTAAATAAAATATTATATGACTAAATTGCACAAATTAATTCGCATAGGATCAAAAAATTCACATCTCCTAAGTTACAGGATTGAACTTACAATTTATTTTAGCTTGGATTTAAACTACGTTTGTGTTTTAAATAGATTAATCACGCCTAAATTCCTCTTGAATGAATGCGAGTAAGAAAAGATCGTAAAGAAAAAATTCTTAAAGTCGTAGAAATGTTACGATAGCAAATATTGTACTTGAGGCATGGGGACGGATATTTATAAATTTTTCTAATTGTATGATTTCACATAAATCATATATATAAAAATGATCAATCGGCCATGACGAGTCCATACATGCTAAAGTTTTGATCGGATAGGACTCCAGTTGGAACAACCTCCAAATAAATTGGCACTGGTCCTGACATATTTGTAATTTTGAAATAAACCAGGGAGTATTAGGTGTTGATACGACCTTTACGAGTACCACCACATTGGTATTCATACTTCACACCACTGTTTTGAACGCTTTAAATTTTGTCCATATCATATCACAGTTAAATGACAAACGATTGATTTGTGATAATTAAAATTTATTTGAAAAGGTTCCAGTAAATAGAAAAAAAAAATTCAATATAATTGTGACGTCCATAAATTTTTACAAATATAAGAAATTAATTGATAATTATTTAAAAAATTATATTAATCATAAACAAATTACAAATTAAAATTTGAATATCTTAAAATTTAAAACAGCTAAAAAGAAACTTTAATAAATTATTTGAATAAATTATATAAATTAAGAAAATTAAGGGATATAATTGAATTTTTAAAAAGTTTAAAATTGAACAAAAAAAAAAGAATTATGATAAGGATTGGAATTTAGAAGCAACCTTCACCGGCCGCCTCATATCTCTGCGTATGTATGTATGTATCCATATATATATATATATATATATATATTATTCGTTGTTGTACGTGCTTTTTCCGAGCATATAAAAAAATTGTGATATGAGATGGAAAAAAAATTATGATAAAAAAAAATTAAAAATTCATGAGAATAAAGAAAGAAACGTGGGGTGAGATGACAAAAAAAATAATATTTTATAATTAGAAATTTATTATAAATATAAAAATTTATAAAAAAATATAGAGAAGTTTAGAGAGAAACATGGGGTAATGGGCGAGAATTTTTTTTTATAAAATTGTGAGATTATTTAAAAATTTTGAAATTACTATTTTGACCAAATTTATTTTGAAAAAAAAATTAATTTGAGAGTAAAATAGGGCAATCTAAAGTTGGTACGCTCAAAGAATTTTTTTTATAATAGTATATATATATATATATATATATATATACATTAAGTTGCATTTTTAAGAAATATAAATTCGCACACACACTTAGGGATGAGATGAAAACGGCTAAGAAATTAGTTATAAATTATTAATTATTTAACATATTAATATAACTTAATTAGTATATTTATTAGATATGCATGCTTCTATTATCTGATTTAATATTTAACATTAAAATTTTAAAGTGTAACTATTTAAAAATTAGTGATTAACTAAATATCATGTTTGCATTAAAAATGTTATATATACTCAATTAATTAAATAACTTGATTTTTTTATATTTAATCATTGGTATAATTGATGTGCTCAATTTTAATCGGATTTATTAATAAAATACTTAATTATATGTACTGATGTTCAATCAAATTCATAGTACGAGAAATTAATAGAAAATTATATTTAAAAAATATCGAAAAATTATATTTAAGAAATATAAAATTTATTAAAAAGAGTATGAGACTTTTCGAAATAATTTAATCCAATGATGTTATCAAGAACGGAAGTTAGGGGTTTGATAAAATGAATTTTATAAATTACTTAGCAAATTATATATATATATATATATATATTATATATATATATATATATATACTTAAAAAGTTTAGGATGTCTAGTTATCTAAAAAAAACGAACAGAGATTTGAATTTGATACTTATGAAATATTAAAAGATTGGCCAAAAATATACAAATATTATTTAATATTTTATTTATAATTTAAGATATTCTCAATATTTTAATTATACATATTATAATTTTTTATTTGGATTATCTTATTGTTCCGCGGAGTTGTTATACGATTATATGAGGTTATGGTGTAAGAGAAATATATACACACATATATATATATATATATATATATATATATATATGAATACTTGTGTTGTGTACCTGATCAGGAATTATTAGTTATTTATATGGACTACCTGATTGGTCAGTAGAGTTGTCATTATATGCTTTTATGTGGTTATGGTGTAAGAGAGATCAACGAATAACAACTTTTTTGCTATATTAGTTTATTGTGTATAGAAATTGAATGATGGAATTATTGATGGGAATGTTGTTAATTAAGATGAAGAGATTACTTTATCTAACCTAGAGCATGTTCAATGGCCTATGATGATGTGATTAATAACGAGTTGGTCTTGTTATAATGGTGTGATTGATGACATGATATGTAATATGAGAAAATGAACATTCAGTTCGGTATCATGGCGCGAAGTGTATCGGGGTATTCTGGATAGCGGAAAATATCATTTGCTGACAGCTACACACTGGGGTGGTGTGGGGTGTCATATTCGGTGTGATGTACTGTGATGTGTTGATATTGCTACACACTTAGGTTGTCTTGGGATATCGCAGAGGATGGGTACTTTATACCAGCGATTATATGACATTGATTGAGATAATAAAATCCGGCTAAACTATTGAATATACTCCAGTTAAGCTAAGCAGGCCCTAAGAAAACAAATGATAACATCAGATATTATGATATGGATTGAAATATGATTGTTGGTATTAGTTATTTCTTAATGTGTGAAAATTGCATGACAAATATCTGTTGGTTGGTGTCATTGCATGAGATTTATCTTGCTGTATATGCATATATGTAAATATAAGCCAGTTCGCTATACTTATTGAATAGACAGTTCATTCTTCGCCATATATTTTTCAGGATATAAGTCACAAAGACTAGCCAAATCAAATTATAAACCGTGTTGTCAGTCTTATTAGGTGGATCAATAGTGACATCTTGAGTTAGGAGTTATAGCTACATAATTACATAAATACTAGATTCTAAATGAATTTGTATTTTAATTTTCGCTATAGCAAGAACTTCACTTTTCAAGTTATTTAACGACATCCATCATTGCTTAAGAGACATTAGTTTTTTTTTTTTTTTTTTTTTTTTTTTTGAGGGTGGGGGGAAGTATTTGTTTTATTGGCTTTTATGAAAATTTCTTGTAATATAGGTTCTAATTTTAATTAATGGTATATATTAAATCATAGTGTCGTAGGAGTTGCTACAATATCTTCCTCGATTTACAAGAATTGTGCAAAAAACTCTTTGATCTTGTTTAATATATATATATCAATGGTCTAATTTTTATTTGCTTAAATAAAGGAATTTGACTTTGTGTTAATTATAATAATTTAAATTTAATAAACAAATCGATATTCTATATCTTATTTTCATTTAGATGGAAAGTCCATGTTCACCAATATATATTCATGATAATTAATTTTCTTTTATCGCAATATATAATCATTTTACACGTTTAAATTTATGCATTAACTACATGAAAATTGTCACTTTATTCAAAATTAGCAAGACCTGCATATTAATTATAGAAATCTTATCACAATTAGAGTAAGATTCTTGTTTTTAATTATGTTGACAAATGTGTGTCAGCATTAATTTTTAAAGTGATCTTTGGAAATATTCACTCGTGACAATTAAGGTCTGAAAAGCATTTATTGTGGACGATCAGTGAATACTTTTTCCTGTGTTGTCTATAAGTTAATTTTTTCAAGGGAGAATTACACTCCCCACCTCTCACATTTAATGTATTTATATAAATTTTGTGTGGTTTGAGAAATTATATTTAGTATTTTTAAGGTTTGTTTTCGTTTAACAAATAAATTCATCCATTAGTTAACTGAATTTGCTGATATTAACAAAGAATCAGAAAAAAAAAATCTATATTTACCCCCAGTAGATTTATTACTGGTTTATTGTAGGTCCGATAATTTTTTTTGTGATTATATTACCCTCATACGTCTTCGCGCATTCATGCATGTGATGAGATATATTTTTACTGTTATAAAGGTAGTTTAGTCAGAAAAAAATTATTTGACCTACAATAAGTCAGTAATAAATCAATATCACTTTTCATTCAGTTTTTTTATTAGTATCAGCAAACTCAATGAATTTTGATTAACGTAGGGACTTATTTGTTAGACGAAAGTAAATTCTAAAGGTGCTAAATATAATTTTCTAAATCATAGAGGATTTGGGTGTAATTACACCAAACTTCTGATGAGGAAAGTGTAATTATCCCTTTGTTTAACCATCTAACTAATGCAATAACAAGCAATGTAATTAAATAAAATTTAATTGTAACTAATTATATTTTGATAGCGGAGTAAAAATGTTTATATTTGTACTCGAGTTTTATTATTAATGTTATTTTGGTATTTAAGTAATTGCCAGTAATTCAATTGAAACCCACATTTCACCATTATTAATAATTTGGTATCCGATTAATTTTCATTTATTATTTTTATTTTTTTAAATATATTTTTATGTCATGACCATTTTATATTTTGATATTAAAATAATAAACAACAAATATACTATAGAAAAATTAACATAAATTTCAGTGAATATATTTAATTTGCTTTTACTTTAGCCATTTTATTTTTATTTTCTATATATGATACTTATACTTTATAATAATACTTTTGATGTGCATAAAAATAAATTGGTCCAAAGAAATTTAAGCGATCCAAAAAGAAAAAAGAACAAGAGACCCGTACCACCTTAGAACGCTCAAAGGTAAGCGGACCTAGGAGACGTCCCCCAGAAAAATAGATTTGCAAAGGTAAAAGGTACAAGACATCCCCTTACTCGGAACATGCTCAAAGTCCAATAAAATATTCGGCCCAAAAGGCCCACACACCTAGCAGCCACTTTTCCACGTGGCATCCCATCAATCCCAAGATCAGCAACCACATTGGATCACATCAGCCTTAAGAGGGCTTCCCTTGGTGGCTGGGACTCCTTGCAGACGAGGGAGGTCCCCCTAAAATCCTAGACTCCTAGAGCAGAAGGACTCGTCATTGACTAGGAGTTCTCATTGATGAAGAATTCTCTCGACTTGAAGATAGACTTTCACCAACCAGATTAGCAGTGGATAAGAGTTGATTAATGCTTAGCTAAATAATTTTTATCTATTTTTCCCGAAAGAAGAGTGAACATGCAGAACCTCATCGTAAGGGGACACCCCCTATAAATAATGTTCACTCCTCCATACAAAGGACATCTTCCTGACACCTTCTAAACACCTTTAAAAGACTCTCTAACATCACTCACACCTCTCTTACTCTCTAAATCATCTCTTTCACTTTCTAAATATTCTCTAAGCACTCTACAAACACATTATCACATATTCTTACACTCTTCACGCATATTATTCACTATATCTTGACTTTCAATCACATTTATTTACTTTTTGAAATTATTTACTCTCAAATCTAATACTACCTTGGTTATCAAAATGCTAACACCTTTTCTGCAGATCTCCCTTTTAAGATCTACATTCGCTTCGATCTAAGTGTCGACTCATAGTTCATACCTATTGAACTTGTGTGTTCTTTTTCACGCATCAATTTTCATTAATTCATTATTGGTCACTAACTTTATGATCATCATGATGTATTTAGTACATAACTCATTATTCATTAATTTATATTAAAAGTAAAATCGAGAAGACATTGCAACCTAAGAGAAACTGAATCTGCAATTTTACTTTTTACAATCACTAGAAAAAAAATAACTATTGGCTATAATTTTAATAGTTATGGATTAAAATAATGATAAATAATTTTTATCGAGCATGATTAAATAAAATCGATGCAAAATCACAAATTTTATACCAAAAAAAAAGTTATTTGTCATAGCTAAAAGCCTGGTCAAAATATTTTCTATAACTTTTAGCCATGACAATTAATATTTTAGCCACCCTAATAGATACAACAACTAACAACCGTTGCATGGTTGTGGTCAATGATTATTTGCTACGACTATTTTATTTTTAACTATGTTAGTCATGGTTAGATATTGCATTTTTTGTAGTGTATTTAAACTTTAACTCTTGAATTTGAATAAGTTTTTGAAATTAAATTTTAATATCTTAATTCAATTCAAAAAGTACCTTGACGATGAATAAATATTTTATATATCCTATATTGTTCTTAAATGACAATTTTTTTATAATTTTTATAAATAAAAATAGTAAAAAAATAACAGAATGATAAAAATATTATAATATTGATTACCAAATACGAAAATGAAAGTCAAATGACCAAAATATATAAACATAAAATATAATTGAAATTTATGTAAGTTTCTGTGGTATATTTATTATTTTAAATTTATGTAAAGTTTTGTGGTATATTTGTTATTATTTTATTTAATATCTAACATTAAATGGGCATTACATAAAAAATAATAGAAAAAATAAATAAAAAAGTTGATTTGATACTAAATTAACATTAATGGTAAAACTACAGTATCAATTCAATCTTTTATAATTGTTTAGGTACTAAAATAGCATAAGGGATAATTACATTTACACTCCTCATCTATTATTTTTTTATACAAATTATTTATGCATTTTAAAAAATTATAAAAACCACATACGACAACCTTTAAAATCCAAAAATATCCCTGTTGACCCAGTCAAATTTTAATTTACTTTTCTAATAATAGAAATACCCTTAGAGATGTTTCTATAATTATCAAAGTAATGTATATGGGGATGAATAATATATGACTATTTTATTAACTTTGTTTTTATTAAATTGTATATAAAATTACACCTCTTAATAATTAAAATATTTAATTATTTAATTAATATTAATAAAATTAGTTACTAGGTTGTAAATTTAAATTAAAAAACTATTTGTATAAATTATTTTATAACTTTAAAATTAATTTTTTATTAACAGCTAAATTTTATTAAAATTAATATTATACATATATGTATATATATTTATATAATATAAATATGTATATAATTGAACATATTTATATGTTTATATTTGAGGTGAACATGGCGGTAGGTTATAGGAAGAAGGAATAATTTTTTAAAAAAAAAATAATTTGATAATTCAAAATACTTTTTTTAATAAATAAATATTTATTTTCTAATTCTAATGTAATTTATATAAACTGTGTTCATTAATAAAATTTAATTATAAATAAAAGTAGAGGATAAATAATCTTTTAAATATAATAATTTTAAAAAATTATAAAACTGTGATAATTTTTAATTTAAACTTACAATCTAATAATTAATTTTATTAATATAGTAATGAAATAATTTAATATTTTAATTATTAAAAGGTGTAAATTTATATAGAAAATTTCATTAAAAAAGTTAAAAAAATAAATTAACTTTAAATTAATAATATAAATCATAAATTAAAATAAATATATGGGGTCATATTACTCATCCCTATATACATTACTTTGAAACTCATTCTACCTTTTGGTAATTATAGAAACACCCTGAGGGCAATTCAATTTTTAAAAAATTATATTAAAGTTTGACCAGGTCAATATGAGCATTTTTGGATTTTGAAGGCTGGTAGGGTGGTCTCTATTCTTTTATAAAATGTAGGGGTAGTCTGTATAAACAAATAATAGGTAAGGGGGTGTACATGTAGTTATCCCATAATATAATTATAACGAAACTCAAATATCAATATAAATTTGAAGAATTAAACTCAATTTGACTTCTTGTGATATGAAAAAATATCAAAAAGCCCCTATAAAAATTTAAATATAAAAAATTACCATTATGTTATGAACAATAACTCACACAGCCTTCTGGTCATTCTGGTCTCAGAAATTTTTTGAATATTTTTTCATATCACAGGGTCCTTGATTTTTTTCCTAAATTTTACTCATAATTATTAGGAAAAAACATATTAAAATAGCTAATAAAAAGCCCAAATAATTTTGTATTATTGGATTTTCTGAATGGGGACAAAACGAAAATTTCAGCCAATCGGATTCTTCCACCCAACATATTTAGATTGTAGGTGACATATTGTAAGTTGGCATGTTCCTGTTACGTATAATATAGCTTTTCAATTGAGATAGTGGTAGGACATTAGATCTCCTACTATAAGTCTCTGTCCAATGTTTTCAAAATTTTTTTTTTTTAAATATATATATATATATATATATATATTGCTTATTGTATTACATAACTTTTAAGTATACGTGTCACATCAGTATTATTTCAACATTGCTTTATGATGACTCACCACTTGAATACTATAAAATATAAATGTGAATTATTAAATGGGATGATTACACTCTCATCCCTTAAAATTTGGTATAACTACACGTAGACTTTATATGGTTTGAGCATCTAGCACCCTGAGGTTTGCTTCAGTCTAAGTCCCTGTTAATCAAAATTCACTGAATTTGCTGATATTAACAAAAAAAAAATTGATACTTACCATCGATTGACTTATTACAAGTCAAATATTTTTTTAGACTAAAATACCCTTATAACGGTGAAAATGTATCTCCTTACATGTATTAACTATGAAGACGTATGAAGGTAAATTGATCATAAAAAAATTTATTTAACCGGCAATAAGTCAGTAATAAGTCAATCGGAGGGGTGGGGGGGTTTACATATAGTGTTTTTTTATTTTTTTTATTAATATCAACAAATTCAGTGAATTTTAACTGACAGAATGACTTATTTGTTAGATGGAAACAAATATAAAAAATACTATTTGTAATTTTCCAAACCACAAAAAATTTACCTTTAATAACATTAAACCTCATAAGAGGAGAATGTAATTATTCCTTATTAAATTATTTATAATAATTTCACTTTGACATCACCGTACGTGTAACGGTTCAAGAATGTTATGCTGAATATATATAAGCATTAGATTAGTGTTTCCTATGATATACATTGATGTTATGTTGTTTTAGGTAATTAATGTAGGAATATGATGAAGATGGTGATCATCTGTTTTGAATTGAGGTTATCTATAGGCTATTATAGAATTCAAATTATTAATAATTATAATTATCAAACAAAAAGTAGTTATAACTACTATGAACGCAAATCGATAACTATTATTAAGGGTGAATAGCAATTTAGCTCATGTGATATTGAAAATGAGCAAATTATCCCCCTATAAAAAAATAGCAATTTACCTCTCTTTACTTTTCAAAAAATGAAATAATTTACCTCTTTAAAAAACACAGGGAAGTAAATTATTGTATTTTAGAAAACGCAAAGAGATAAATTGCTATTTATTTTTCATAAGGGGTAATTTGCTTATTTACAATATCACAGAAAGTTGCTTGCATTTTTTCCCCTATTATTAAAGTAGAAATATACTCACATATTGGTAGAACTCGAAGAACCCATGACCTTATTACTTATGAATCTCATGTTCACCAACTACTGAACATTATTGATCAGATGATGTAAAATAAGAAATGGGTGTATTTTAAAAGTGTTTGAATCGACGTAAGTTGAAAGTATAGTGCTTGAAGTGGGCAGTTGACGGTGGACATATAACTTTTGGTTTAGGAGGATTTACGTTGCGATCTATCTATCCACGCAATCATCAACTTCCTGGAGACGGCGGAGAAGGTAAATATAGACTTAAGGCTTGCTGGAGACGGCGGAGAAGGTAGGTGAATTGTGTGTGTGTGTGTGTTGTGTGTTATGAGTTGCTATAATGTCGAAAGCAACAAGATCTGAGAAATAATTGAAGAACTCTCTCCAATCTTTAGAAAACTCAATATTGATAAAAGTAATTTATTTCCATATGAACTTTTAAAATAGAACTTGTTGGTGTTTGAAAGAAAGAATTCTAACACAAGTTAACAAACCCTAAAATGAGCTAAACTTGGTATTAAATTAGAAAATTATGAAACATGGTCCAAAATACCTTAACATATTAACAATAACGTGGTAAAATATTAGATCCAAACAAAAACAACAAAAAAAAAAATATGAAATTGAAAGTCTGCGGAAAAAAAAAAATTAAATTAAAACTATCTAAACAGTGATCGAAATGATGGAATTTCAAGACAACTGGTAGCATTTCACAGGGCTACATTCTCATAGAAATGGAGATTGTCTGGATGAAAATTTGTTCTATAACTCCTTTCAGATAAAAAATTATGATTGTTTAAAATTCCAACCTCAAATTACGTATACTTTGAGCACTATGTTTTCAAACTTCTATCAATCAAAACACTCTCGCAATGACCCGGCCCATCTGTTGCTCGACAAGTTGACGTCAATATCATCAACTTCTTCTTGGATATGTAAGGTTTTACAAACTTCAAGAAGTATAGGTATAAGTTTGATTTATTGATACAGTTTGATGTAGATAAGCATTTCACATTTTTGCAATGAGGAGTATGAGTGATTTATAAATCCCAAGAGTTTTATCTTTCTAGCAAAGTGTATTTTTAGCACCAATTCGTGAGGCTCAAATGAGCCAAAACAGACAACAACTCACCCAATATCCACTGTTTCGCATACAACATCATTTAGCACAGTTTCTCGGAACAAGGTCACGCGCACTTCACAAGCCCTTTGTTTGGAAGCTAATGATGTAAGCACAAGCGTCACATATTAATTATCAACAAGAAGTTCAAGTGATCTATAAGCCCCAAAACCTCATTTATCTAACAGTGCAACTTTTCATTTATCAGACAATACCTCACAAAACGCAACACGTATCACACCCAACCCCACATCAAATTACTTCTAATCATATATCAAAATTGAGAAATGTAGATGAAATTTACTCTTTTTATTATTTAGTGGCTATTGGAATATTAGAGAAGAGGAAGAACAAATTCTTGTACATTGGCATAAGGAATTCCTAGCTAGCTAGACTATGGGCCAATCAATTGATAGATCATAGAGAAAGAGAAATTGGCAATTAACCAAAGATTGAAAACTGTACTGCAACTAGCTCCCATGGTTCCATAAATGACATTGTGCAATCTCTCTTCTTAGGTTTAGATCAGCAATAGCTGCTCTAGCAGATTAGGGTTCTGCATATTGAGCTCGGGTGATACTCGGAGAAATCAAGGAGGCCTGTCCCTATTCCTTACACTGTCATTCTCTCTACAAAGTCCACCACCTACAAACCCTGAAACTCATTTTTTAACATTTAATTCGCTTAGTACACGCATGTTTTGGTTTTTAATTACAACTCGGTATCTCCAGTACACCACTTTCCTCTTGCCTATAGATAGTATTGTGATGGAGCGGAAGCTACAAAATTTAAGGAAATGGGTAAAATGTACGTTATGCCATGTGATATTCGAAATGTTTTAAATAAGTTCCTCTAATAAAAAAATACTATACAATTCCCTGTAAAATTTTAAAAGATGTATACTGGTCCCTGGTGTATTTGAATATGGGTTTCTCCACCGTCCGATCATTTCTCGACGCGAGTCTACCACAGTTGGAAAACTAAATTATATTTTTTATATTATATTTTTAAAATATGTATAATTTAAAGACAAGGGAAGTTTGGTCATTTAGGAGCAAAATATATACATATTAAGTTGCATTTTGGGCACGTGAAATATAATTTTAGAGGCGGGGTAATGTGCACCTTTTTTAATTTTACAAGAGATTATATGATAATTTTTTTATCACATGAATTTATTTAAACATTTTAATATCACATTATGTATGAATTTTACCCTTCGAGAAATTATTCAAAACCTGCTTCCAATTCTCAAAGAACTCGATGTTGAAAAACACACCAAAAAAAAAAAAATAAAAAAGTAGTTTTTTCCTATTGACGCCCACTAATAGTATTGTGCGGGTATTTAAAAGAAAGAATCATAACCTAGGCTGAAGAGGGCTTAGAATGGGCTAAATTTTGGACTATCATAGCAATAATCTCATAAAATAAAGAGAAAATACAAACACAATGTAGATGCGAATTTTTCCTCTATTTTTTTTCTTAAAGATAAAATTAATTTGGGTCAATAAACTAAAATACAAACAAAAAGGAGAAAAAATGTATCTCAATTCTCTCACTTAATTAATAGTGTAGGTGTATAGTGTAAGGATTCGTTTGATTCAAGTGAGAGAAAATGAAAGTAAAAGGGGGAGGGAAAGTAAAAAGGGGGAGGGGAAGGGAAGGGAAAAAAATAAATTGTTCTTCAAGTTATTTGATATGATTGGAAGGGGAATAAATATCAAATACTCTCACTTATTTGGTACGAGGAAAACATATTGAAAAGAAAGACTATTTTTTGTAATTTTACTTAATAACCCTTCTCTTCGTTTTGTATTAGAAAATAAACAAATTAAAAATATTTTAAATATAAAAATTTAAAAAACTTAATAAAAAAAATATTTATCAAATAAAAATAAGAATATTTTGTATTAATAAAAATATTCAACATGAACTTCGATGCAATAGTTTTTTGAGCAATTTGGTTATCTTTTCTCTGGTGATTATGTACGGTATTATCATTAGAGGGAAGAAGAAAAGACTCGAGAATAAAAATATATATGACAATAGTGTAAATAAAAATAAAATATATACTTTTTCATTTTTTTGGCCTTATACTTTCAATTTTTCGCCCATTTCATGAAAAAAAAATGGACTCCGAATAGGTTTCATATATATCGAGTTTTACTTTCTCCCTCTCTTTCCCTAATCAGACCTCAAACTATCTCTTACTCATTCTTTTTTTTTTTTTTTTTATTTATCTTATACTCCAACTTTTCACACAATCAAACGTAATTCATCCATCTCCCTTACATAACCCCTCCCCGGATCTATTTATGCTCATTCCCATGCAAATTCAAGATTCATCTCCCACCTTCAACACCGGGCTTAATTATTTTTTTATTTAAAAAGAAAAAAACGGAAAATATTTTTTTAATAATATAACGTTTTTGTTACGAGTCGCGGTCTCAAACCGCGACTCGATACTTTTCTTTTTTTTTTTTAATTTTTAAGAGGAGAAAAAATGGGGAAAAACATTTTTTTATTGGAGTCGCGTTTTAAACCGGACCGTGTTGCAAACCGCGACTCGTGTCGCGGATGCAAACCGCGACTCGGTCATTTTTAAAAAAAAAAATTTATTATAACTAATTTATCCGCAAATCAATTTAAAAAAACATAAATAATAATTAATAATGAATAAATGAAATATTATAAATATTATTACAAATATTACAATAAAAAAGTAAATATTAAAAATGCCCCCCTGTCCACAATTACGTCTGTGTCGTTGACGTCGAGGTCTTCTTATTTTTCGCTCATATTTTGTATTGGCTCATTTTGTCCATCATTATCATCACCACCAAATGCACCCACATGATGCTGCAGAACTGGACTGCACGATATGCACTAATGATGGAAATGGAACTGGTGAAATGTTATATTCTGGTGCATATGGTTGGTTAATACCAAGGCCAAGGTCAAGATCCACATGTGAAGAATAAGCTTCTGCATGGCTTGGCATGTATGAAGTCGATTGAAACCAATCATCTTGTGACGGTTGAGGCACATAGTAATCCTGAGGCGGTTAAGGCACGTAGTAATCTTGAGGCGTATATGCTGTTGAAGGACCAGCTATATCCACCCAATATCACCACGTTCAACTGAACCAATAGACATTTGGCTAGAACTTCTCCTTTGTCTGTGGGATGTGGTGGAGCACTATCGGATGGTGTTGCAGTTTGTTGTGGCTGATATTTTATGGCTTCAGCGATAATTTGTACTTCGTGTTCAAATGGGGCCACTAATTGGCGATACCCTTCAACGTCTACTCGTTTAGATTGAAAAAGTGTTTGAAGAGTATTTACCTGTTGAGTCTGAAAAAATATAAAAATATAATGAATTTTAATAAAAATTATTGTTAAAAATGAAGTATATAAAATAAACATGTGATATTAGGTAGCATACCACAATCTGCAACACTGGTGCATCTCCAGGTTGGTATCCGCTTTCCACACGTCTATCAGTAGACGACGAAACGAAATGACGTGTTATGTTGTTGTACCATTCCCAATATCCTCGATCTGTATCTCTTCTGTTGGAAATGGGTTGTCTTTGTATGACTGTGTCATATCGTCTTTGCCATCTAGTGATGTAGAGTATGTGCTGCAAAACCCAATCTGTGCCCGTACGATTGGAACGGGTGATCTTATTCAGGCTCATGTCCCGAGTATCTGGCTGATCTGAAATATTTTACATCATCCCAAATTGGCGAAGGACCCGTTCAGGATGATGTATCTCCACTATTGCATAAAAGATCAAGGGACATATTGATCTCCACAGCTGGGGGTTAAAATCCCCTGCATAAGCCATAATGACATTTGATTCCATGTCATACGGCTGCCAGATAAACTGTAATAAATAAAATAATGCAAGTTAATGTCATTTTATATGATCGAATATATGTAATTAAAGTCATGAATATAAATACCTGATCATATTGCATCTCATCTAATATATCTCTAATGACCCGGACAGTTGTTCGCACTATCCGGGTGAAAGTGTGCTCACAGTTCCACATTGCACCATATGGTGCTCCTGGGAGCACACGGTTATTATCTATTTGGTGTGGGCCCATATGTATACGTGGAGCACCAAGTCCGAGACAAAGTGGAATGATGCGTGACCAGGCCCAAATCTGCAGAGATAACATAAACTCTAGTTATTACCTGAAAAAAAAAAAACTCTATAAATTCAATAATTCAACTTACATGTACCAACTGCAACACGCCACCTATTGCAGCTTTGCCTTTTTCGCTGGCATTACATAATTCACGGTATAAGGGGACACATACATGTGTTCTGAATAATATGTCCCTCTCACATGGTAATATAAACAGGGCTTATTGCTTCCTTGCATTTAGGACACGTGAAATGCAACCCCTCCTATGGAATTAAACATGTCATTCAGAATGTGAAGGACCAAACAGGGTATGATGTACCATACCAAAAGGCATGGTACAGTTTGAAAATGGCACGTGAAATTGTTTATGGCACGTGGGAGAGCTCTGTTCAAAAGCTACCTGCATATTTGGGAGCTATCCAAAAATATAATCCATGAACTATTGTTGAATGGAAACACAAAGGCTTCCAGGCGTCAACTGGTAAATATGTGATGGGATATGTCTTCTGAGCTTTCAAACCGTGTATTGATGGGTTCCAGTTCTGTCGAAATATTATTAGTGTAGATGGCACCCATTTATACACAAAATATAAGTACAAACTGTTAATTGCAGCTGCCATGGATGGGAATCAACAGGTACTGCCTCTCGCATTTGCAGTAGTCGATGAAGAAACTTATCCATCTTGGAAGTGGTTTCTTCAATAATTGAGTCGACATGTTATAAGAGGGCGACGCGGGATGTGCCTTATTTCTGACCGTCATGGCGGACTCATTAAAGCAGTTCGTGAAGGTCCGGACTTTGTGTCACACAGGAGTGCACGGTATTTGCTTACGCCATGTGTTCCAATTTTAACAGTACTATTAAAAATGTGGTATTGAAGGATCTTTGTTGGCAAGCTGGCTCGGAATATCAATTAAGAAAGTTCAACCGCATTATGGAAGAGATAAAGAAGCAGGATGTCAAAGCGTTTGCATACTTAGACCAGATTAATAAGGAAAAATGGACAGCTTCTTATGATGGTGGGATGGCGATGCGGTATTTTGACCAACATGTCAGAATGCATTAATGGAGTTCTGAAGGGGGCTCGGCTCCTGCCGGTAAGTGCACTAGTTGAAATTACTTTAGAACGTACTGTCCATTTTTTCACGTGCGGGCGATTAAGGGTCAAAAAATGTTACAAAACAACCAACTGTGGACGGATTTCGCATGCAAGATGTTCATATCTTGGCAACAAAAAGCTGTTGAGCACACGGTCACGAAATACAGTCACGCTCAACAGTCCGCGTCGGTGCAAACCAGGCACCAAGGTAGACATGGGATGAATACCCATGTTGCCAAAATTGCCAACTGAGAATGCTCATGCGGCAAGTGGAATCAATTTGGCATCCCTTGTTCTCACGCTCAAAAAGTATGCGGTGCATACAATATTAGTGCTGCATCAATGGTTAAGGATTACTATGATCTGATGGCTTACAACAACACCTATTCTAAGCATTTTGAACCTGTGCAGTCGGAAGATTATTGGGATGACCCAAATTTCCAGTTGGTCCACGACCCTACTATTCGTACGGTCACACGTCCTGGTCGAAATCAAACAACACGCATTCATAATGAGATGGATTGACGGCAAACCCGAGCAAGGCAAGAAGCCCAACAACAACAAGGAGATTCTTCAATACAAGAAAATGTATCATAGGAGGATTGTTGATAATACTTGTATTCTTTAATTAATACAATTTTTTAACATTATAATTTTTGTGATTATTTAAATTTATAATATTGTAATTTATATAAATATAATTAATAAAATATAAATTATAACATAAATTTATATAATTTAAATACGTTAAATATAAATTATTATATTAAACAGAATTAATATAATTTAAAAAAACCGAGTCGCGGTTTGAAACCGTGACTAGGACCTAAAAAAAAAAAAGAATCCGAGTGCGGTTCAAAATCGCGACTCGTAAAAAAAAAAAATTATCGAGTCGCGGTTTCGGTAAAAAAAAAATTAAAAATTATCGAGTCGCGGTTTAAAACCGCGACTCGTCATAAAAACGTTAATTTATTAAAAAAAATATTTTTCGTTATTTTTCTTTTTTTTTGATAATAAAAAAATAATTAACTCTTCAACACCGGCAGTCAGTAATTTTGGCCTCAGATCTTCTTCCTAAGTTGGTTCTAGATTTTAATTTAGAACTCAGTTATATATATTAGTCTATATGTATGAGCTTTTAATTAGTAATTTATTCCTTTTACTAGAAGAATTGTAATATTTTAACTATGATTAATTATCATAGTTAATAATAAATAGTCATAGCAAATAGTTGTTGACGATGGTCACGCAACTGTTGTTGGTCGTAGTTTTTGCAACGTGTGTAGCTAAAAATCATGGTAAATATTTGACCATGGCTCTTAGCCGTGACAAATAAACTTTTCATGTTGAAAAAGTTAATTCCTTGCATCGATTTTATTTAACCATAATTAATAAATTAATAGTATATATTTACCATGATTTTTAGCTATAACCACTAATATTGTAGCTAATAGTAAAAAAAAAATTAGTATTTGTTTGCCAATAGAGATCCAATAGTTTTGTACTAAGAGGGTGTTTCCGCTTTCTAAAACATCTTATAAAACGATTTTGAGTTTATAAGATGTTATAAAGTGTTGATAAACTTATCAAACTATGGCTTATAAGCTCCTTCGAAAAAAATAAGTGTTTTCAATTTATTTTAAGAATTTTAACGAGTTACTTAAATTTCTTCAAATTAGTTACAAATTTGTCATTAGAAATATATTATAAGCTCCATGGTATTTTTACTTTTATTTGTCTTGGATAATTACACTTTTCTCTCCTGAGGTTTGGTATAATTATATATAAATCTCCCGAAATTTGAAAAATTACGTATATCACCCCTAAGATTTACTTCCATCCAACAAATAACTCCATCTGTTAGTCAAAATTCACCGAAATTACTGATATTAAAAAATAAAAAAAAAATCTATATTTAGCTCGATTGACTTACTACTAATTTATTGCATATCAGATAAATTCTTTTATAATCAAATTACTCTCACACGTCTTCATGGATTAATACATGTGATGATGTATATCTTTACCGTTACAAGGGTAGTTTAGTCAAAAATTTATTTGGCCTGCAATAAGTCAGTAATAAGCCAATCGAGGTCAAATATCAATTTTCATTCAGTTTTTTTTTTTATTTATATCAGCAAATTCAGTTAATTTTGACAAATGGAATGACTTATTTGTTAGACGAAAGCAAATTTTATGGGTGCTATATGTAATTTCTCAAACCATAAAGAATTCATATGTAATTACATCAAATTTGAAGAAAGAGAAGTGTAATTATCCCGTGTCTTTTAAATCAAACACTTTGATAGCTTATTTTAAAATCAAATTTAATAATTTATAAATTTTAAAAAAAATATATTTTATGAAATGTATTAACCTAATAGATTTATTATACATGAGTTTAGTGAAACACCATCTGAGGACATAATCATGAGCTTCTAGAACTTGGAACGGAAAAATAAGGAATGACAAGCAAGGCCACCGACGCTTTTAGGGCCTGGAGAAGCCCACAACACAGTCTATGCTGATTTTCAACTTTTCTCTAATACTGCCATCAAATTTAAGTCAGGGATAATTATACTTTTTTTTAAAAAATTTAGTATAATTACACATAAATCCTCTATAATTGAAAATTTATATTTAGCATCCTTGATCATTTCCATATAATAAATTAGTCTACCTGTTAGTCAAAATTCACTAAATTTGTTGATATTAATAAAAAAACTGAATGAAAATTGATATATGTCATCAATTGACTTATTGTAGGTCAAACAATTCTTTGGACTAAATTACCCTTATAAGGTGAAAATATACCTTCTCATATGCATTAATGCGTGAAGACGTATGAAAATAATTTGGTCATAAAAAGGTTTATTTGACCGACAATAAGTTAGTAATAAGTTAATTGGGGGTAAATATAATTTTTTTTTTTCAATTCTTTTGTTAATATGAGCAAATACGGTGAATTTTGACTAATGGAGAGACTAATTTGTTAGACAGAAGCAAACCTCAAATGTGCTAAATGTAATTTCTCAAATTAAAAAATTTACATGTAATTTATATCGAATCTCAATAACGGAAAGTGTAATTATCCTTTTGAGTTGCTTGGCTCATAAACATTATGCTTGATGGCCCAAACCAACAAACATATTTCTTTTGTTCCTTTTTTTCTTAAACAACATACTCAGCAGGAAAGACAATTGGAACCATTTTAAATGGAGTAGTTCTCAATCATGGTTAAATATTCTGACCTAAATGGGAGGACGTCTAGTTGGGAAAGTTTCAACTGATCACAGTTGGTCCATGGCATAGGTTAAGAACATTGCAATTTTGAAGCTCTTACCAGACCTGGAGTTAGAATTTGTTACAACAACAGGGCAATCACGAAAGCTGAAAGCCAAGATCTCGTTACAAATCGAAATATATACATGCGAGTGAATCGCATTGCACCGAGGCAAAATATAACAGGCCTGCCTACCTAGCCGATGTTGGATTGCACATTCTCAACATCTTGAGAAGATGGTCATGAGTGTATGGGTAATTGCCATTTAGGTTAAGTGGGACCCTGAATATCTGAATTGTGGACCGTCAAGTTAATTGTTGAATCGTTGTGAACTGTTCTAGATAGTCTTTTTTTCAATAATAATGTTAATTTATGAGAAATGTTATTTAGCAACTTCATCCTATGCCTAAAGTATATTAGTTTGTATGCATTTGGTTAAAACCTTTGGATCATAGAAGTCACGGGATTGGGTCCCACCATGTGATGGTAATCGTAAAATCAACCTCTATAGTTTGATCTAAAAAATCGAAAATTTGCAAAGACGAGGCATGACTAAGATTTTATAGAGACTTGCACTAAGTGTTGTGTTCATATGATAAGTATCACATTTCATATATAAATGATGTGTGGCGCCTGCCCACTTTAGTGGGTGCTTCATAAAGAGTTGTCAATTTCAGTAAATGGCCCATAGGAGATGTCATACGGAAGAAAATCAAGGCATGGTCGGTATGATATGATTATTCTTGATTACGATAGTGCATTAAGAAGTCCTTATGCTTGAGGTTCCACAGTAGCCTTGTGCATAGGACAACTATGACTTGATCAAGGTTGATGCAATTACAGTTTTTATACTGTAGTTGTAAAATAATCGTATTCCTGACATAGTCATAGTATGTATAAAGGCTGGTAAGTTCTAAAAGAGGATCTGCTTCTTATCTTGATATGATAACAAATCTTATGTTCACTACGTTGTGTATTATACAAGTAAATGCCCGTTGCAATTGATCAAATAGGGAAAGGGGTTTTCTTATGTTGAGAAAGTGGCAAAAACACTTACCGTGTAGATACACAGATGTCATAGTTAAAAATGAGAACTGATAACAAATTCTGTATCCTAATCTTTGATCACAAGATTTGTGATAGAAGGATCGTAACTCGTAACTCAAGGGTTTCACGAAGATTCATCGGGTTAATTATTTATTTATTATAAAAATAATAATTTTTTAAAAGGACTAATTAATTTATATCGAGTTGCGGATAGCGCATAATTTTTTTTAAAATTTCAGCCGCCGAGTTGTGGACAACGTCCACGATTCGACAATAATTTAAAAAAAAATAAAAGCCAAGCTGTGGATGCCAACCATGACTCGGGTTTATTTAAAAAATATATATTATCATTCTAAAATTATTAATTATAAATTGTTAAATTTTAATTAAAATTAAATTATTAATTATAAATTTAAACATTATAATTCAAACAAATTTGTTACAAAATATTACAATAAGAATACAAATATTAAAAGTGTCCGCCCGTCCCACAATTGCGCCTATGGCGGATTTTTTCTTATTTCCTCGCCCATATTTTGTATTGGCTCATTATGTTCAGCATTATTGTCACCCCCGGAATTAATGTGCAACCGACTTGATGATGCTGCAGAACCGGACTCCACATTATTCCGATATGCACTACATGATGGAAATGGGATTGGTGAAATGTTATATCCTAATGCATATAGTTGATTAAAGTCAAGGCCAAGGTCAAGATCTACATGTGAAGAATAAGCTTCTGCATGACTTGGCATATATGGAGCCAATTGAAACCAATAATCTTGTGGCAGTTGAAGTATGTAGTAATCTTGAGGCGTATACGCTGTTGAAAAACTAGCTATGTCCACCCCAACATCACCCACGTTCAACTGAACCAATAGACATTTGGCTAGAACTTCTCTTATGTCTGTGGGATGTGGTGGGAGTAGTATCGAATGATGTTGCGATTTATTGTGGTTGATGTGTTATGGCTTCCTTGATAATTTATACTTCGTCTGCAAATCGGTCCACTAATTGGCGATACGTTTCAATATCTAGTGGTGTAGATTGACAAAGTGCTTCAAGGGCATTTACCTCTTCAGTCTGAAAATATAGAAAAATAATAAATTTTAATGTAAAAGAAAGTGTTTAAAATAAAGTATGTGATATTATATAACATACTACAATTTGGAATATAGGTGCATCTCCAGGTTGGTAACTGCTTTCCACACGTCTATCAGTACATGACGACACGAAATGACGTGTTATGTTGTGCCATTCTCAATACCCTCGTTCTGTATCTCTTCTGTTGGAACCGGGTGGCCTTTGTACAATTGTGTTATGTCGTCTTTTTCATCTAATGATGTATTGTATGTGTTGCAGGTTTCAATCTGTGCCCGTACAATTTTTATGGGAAATATTATGCAAGCTCATGTCCCAAGTATCCGCCGCTTCTAGAATATTTTGCCTCATCCCGAGTTGACGAACTACCCGTTTGGAATAATGCATTTTGACTATTGCATAGAATATTGAAGGACATGTTGATCTCCACAACTAGGGGTTAAAATCAGCTGTGTAGGTCAACATCTGAGTCCAGATAAACTATAACAAATGAAAAGATGTAAGTTAATGTGCACGTAATAGTCATACAGATGTACATTATAATGTGAATATACGATATCTAATCAGACTGCATCTCATCCATATATCTCTTATAACCCGGGCAGTTGTTCGTACTATTCGGGTGAAGTTGTGCTCACAGTTCCATGTCAAACCATATGATGCTGCTGGGAGCAAATGGTTATTATCTGTTTGGACTTAGCCATATAGACACGTTCCGCACCGAGTCCGGGGCAAAGCGGAATGATATGTGACTAGGCCCAAATCAATAAAATGAATATATAATTATGTTATTAATTTTAAAAAATACTTGTCAATAAATTTAATAATTCAATGTTACCTGTAACAACTGCAATGCGCCACCAATGGCAGCTTTGCATTTGTTGTTGGCTTTACATAATTCACGGTATAAAAATGCCAGGACAACACTGTTCCAATTGTAGTTCATAGCTTCTACTATATCCTCTAATTTTGTAAGATAGGGTAAATTGCATAACACCCCGTGGAATCTACGGAAATAGAGCGAAATCCCCATGTGTTATATTTATATGCAAAAAAAACCCCATATCATCTAAAATATAGCAAAATATCCTCTCTCTGTTAAAAACTAACGGAGAGCGAGCCACACACGCGATTTGTGTGAGTGGTCCTTGTTTTTGCTGCTTTTGAGATTTTTTTAAGTGGACAAATGTCCAATATCCAATTTGCCCCTTTTTTAAATAGGTATTTTTTAACAAATGACACTATAAAAATTAATATACCAAAAATTCACTTTTTAAATTAAAAATTTATATGAACATAAATAAAAATCACTTATAATATTATATATTATTAATTAAATAAATAATAATTTAATTAAATAAATTTTAATAATTATTTATAAAATATACTAAATAAATATAAAATATCTAAAAATTATATTTAATTAACTTAAATTATTGATTGAAACCAAATATATTATATAATAAGTAATATTTATTTATAAAATATCTTAATTTAACATAAAACATCTAAAAAGTATATAAATTTCTTAAAACTTAAAATTTTGATTTTAAAAAACACAATACAACTTTATTATACGTACTAAAATTCACTTTTCAAATTAAAAATTTATATACAATATAATAATTATATATTGTTAACTTAATTAAATTATTATTAATTTAAAATATATTTTATCTATACTATTATAAAGAAAAGGGGAGTTATAGACTCAAAGTGGTAGTTATCATACCGCTATACCAAATTTTTTAAATACCAAAAATGCCCTTCTATGTAAACTTAATTTAACTTCTCAACTCAAATTGAACTCAATCACTTTTTAAAAAATTTAATTTCATACAATTACTGCATTCACAAATTAAATTTACTCACTTTTATTTAATTGTATTGTTAACTAAAATAAAGATAACATATTAGTATTTATTGATATAATGTATGTGGTACAAAGTTTTAGTTTTTAATTTAATTCAAATAAAATATGTATTAATAATTAATGCATTAGAAAAAATTTATCAACGGGTTTTGTATATAAAGTCGTAAAACAACGACAAAAATTAATATATATATATATATATATATATATATATAAGAATAAATTATGAATTTTCAATAAAATAAAAATATTAATAAATTCCTGCGCGCAGGTACTGCGTGCCACAGAATCTAGTTTATTTATAATTAATACTAATTAAATATCAAAATATATAAAAATTAATATCAATCATTTAATTGATATTATTTATTATAAATAATAGTTAAATTAAATACTCAAATTATTTAATATTTAAAATTTTAAAAAAATAAATTATTTTTACTTTATTTTTTAAAAAACAAAAATTTGCCTTCTTCCACGTTGCTGGCCACTACAGTGGCCGGCGATAGGGCCTGGGCGTCGGAAGTTGCCCTCTTTTCTGGGCGACCACCATCGCCTAGATTTGGTTGCCGCTCCTTCTAGAAGGGGCAGCGGAAAAAGGCAACTGTGAGGTCACCCCTACCAAAGGGGGCGGTGTGAGAGTACGCGATGGCAACATCGCCCAGTGTTTTGGGCGACGTTAGTTGCGATGGCTTCATAGCCCACGTAAGCGGCAGCCGTAGCCGTAGCCGCGCATACATATATATATATATATATATATATATATATATTATATTATGTAGTTATATCATAATTTAAATATATCTTGTATATTATTTATAGTGTATGTATAGTATATATAAAAATATATATATATATATATATAAATAAATAAATATATTTAAATTACTTAAGATCTGGATCGTTGATTTTTTACAATTGAAGATCAATGGTTGATATAAGAAGGGTATAATGGGCAATTCAATAAAAATTTAACGCCGTTAGGGCTTACCTAATGGAATGGGAGAGTATGCAACATTTTGAAAAATATAGAGGATTATTTGCCTATTTTTCTAACATAGGGGGTTTTAGCTAAATATTAAAAATATAGGGGAATTTTATGCAATTCACCCTGTAAGATATTGTAACGGTAATAGGTTTCCTGATGAATCAGGACACGTCACCCCACCTAGTAGGAGCGATGCAACTACAAGTGCATACTGTACGACAATCTCGTGAGGTGTGTTTGAAAGTAATTTTGACTTATGCTATGTGGGATATAATTTCATTAGTTAGCAATCGTGAACCTCTGAACGTTGTTGCACTTGGCTAAAAACTTAAATACATCAAGCAGAAGTCCTGTCATTCAATAATTATTCAGTCGATATCAACTCCTGTCAGGGGCTCACCATATTGGGAGTGCCCAAATTACTTGGACATCTTGTAGGGTAATGTTGGTTTCCCCTACATGAAGATGAAAAGTGTATTTTTTGGATTACCACCTCTCTACAAATGCAGTGATAAAGTGACAATCATATACGAGCATTCTGCATCTATATATGCCATAAAATCCTATCTGGTGTAATATTTATTGCACACGAAGAGGAAGATCATGTTATTGGAAGTGGTTCTAAAAGGCACTATCCGCACATCTTGCCTTCAGTACATCATCAAGGTCACCATCAAGAATATCATCAAACTTGTGCCATGCTTGTTGGGACAACACAATTCTATCCCATGGACCGTATACTGGTCTTCTATCCATTTGTAAAGATATTTTTTTTAACACAGAATGTAGTACTAGTAAAAATAAGTGTTCCGAAATGTGACCCTCATAAATGTAGTTTGAAGAATTGAAATTGTAACAATTCGAAACGATGGTGAATTGTAACAATTTTTGCATGGGGTGTTTTTTTATAGATGTAGGTACTAGTAGTGATTTTACAAGTCATATACTGACTTGTCAATCACGTTGACGCACGTGAGCTAATTAATATACATTGCTGACGCGCGTCATCAAATTTTTACATGTCAAAGCATTGCTGCCAACAACGCAGTCAAGGTTGACACTGTGCTGACATGTGCAGCAGGAATCCCGTTGCACACACGCTGCACGCAGCAGCGTGTTTTAATGCTGTTGTGTTAATGCAGCGTTAAATCATGCGTGATTTAACGCTGCATGCAGCAGCTTTAAATTACGGATTTGAATTTAAATTTCAAATCCGTGATTTTTTTTTTATCGTTGACCTATATATATAAATATATAACATGTGTTCTCAACAACGTATACATCAAAATATTATCAATTTTCGAAATAATTCTAAATTTTGTGTGATTTATAATTTTATTGTCTTCCAAGTATGTCAACTTCATCTTCTTGCATGGAAATTTTTGTGTATTTTGGTGGTGAATTATCTAGTGATGGATGGTCTGTTACGTATAATCAGATGTAAATTGTGGCAATAAGGATATCTCACTCATCAACTTATGCTCAATTTTTATCAAAAATTTATCAAAAGATTGGTGTTGATAACACGAATACCTATTGAAAGTATCTGTGAAACATTTATGCGAATATCTCGATTGCATTAAACTGTCATACAAATCAAAGATGACGACACTTTGTCGTTTTTCTTGAAACTTACAGCTGGCTTCCCCATTATGGAAGTATACGTTGAAACACAACAAATTCAATCGGAGGCTACTCCACAAATGAGCCAATAGTGGGGAGAAGTTAACCCAAATGAGCCAACATTGTAAATATCGACAGAGCTTATGTTGCTTCATTGCTTTTAGGACAGGTGAAATGCAACCCCACATATGGAATAAAACATGTCATTCAAACTGTGAAAGACCATACAAGATACGATTTACCATATCAAAAGGCATGGTAAGTTTGAAGATGATCCGTGAAATTGTGTTATGGCACATGAGAGAGCTCAGTTCGAAAGCTACCAAAATACATGGGAGCTCTTAAAAAATATAAGGTAGGAACTATTGTTGAATGGGAACACAAAACCTTCCAGCAGTCAACTGATGCATATGTGATAGGATACGTCTTTTGGTGTTCAAACTGTGTATCAAAGGATCTAATTTTGTCGCGAAATTATTACTGTAGATAGAACCCATTTATACAGCTGACATGGATGAAAATCAACATGTCTTCTTTTATTGTTTAGTCACTATCATATAGCTAATTTCTTGTGCTTTTTTTCTTATATGGCATATTATTTGTTAACGTATTTATCAGTTAAAGAATTATAATAAAGAAATGGATAAATTGCATAAAGCCCCCCTGTGTTTTTATTTTTTAGCTAAAAACCCCCTGTGTTAATTTTATAGGCTAAAAACCCCCTGTGTTTTTTAAAAAATATGCACACTCTCCCCTGCCGTTAATTAAATTTGACGGCGTTAAATTTTTAAAAGAATTGACCGTTATACCCTTGTTATAATAACCATTGATCTTCAATAATTTAAAATGAACGGTCCAGATCTAAAGTCATTTGAAAATATATTTTATATTAAATATATATTTATATTTATATATTTATATATTTATATGTATGTATAATTATATATCTATACATATACAGTTATATATATATATATATATATATATATAGGCGGCAGCCGATCTGGGCGTCCAGATCGGCCGCCGCCAAAGCACAGGGCGACCGGCGAGGTCGCCCAGATCTGGGCGACCTCGCCGTCGCCTGCGCAAGCGAAAGGGGCGACGGCGGAGTCGCCCCCGCAGAAAGGGGAGACCTCGCCGTCGCCCCTCGATCCCGGCAAAGAAGGTGGCCGATCTCTTCTCCAGGGGGCTGCCATCATCAGATCGGTAGGCGATTGGAAGGTGGAGGCCGAAGGCGGAGGCGATGGCCGGAAAACGGAGAGGCGACGCGAAGACGATGATTCCATTTTTTTTTTTTTTTATTTTTGTAATTTTTTGTTTTATACTAATATTATATATATAAAATAAATCTGAATTTTTATAAAAACGAAGTAAAAATGTTTTAATTTTTCAAAACTTTAAACTAATAAACTAAAGATTAATATTTTTTAAAACAGTATAGTAATTCTAATTTAAATGTTATTGATAAAGATACAACTTAAAATTTGATATACTTTTTTAATATAATTTATTGAACATATGCAAACTAAATAATAAGTTAATTAGTTGGTAATATATAATTGTTATAATTATTTGTTATTTATATCCATATAAATTTTAAATTTGAATAGTGAATTGTTTATTATTTTTGTATTGTGATATATTAATTTGAATTTTTTAAATTTTAAAACGTATATATACATAGATTTTAGGTATTTTAATATTAGTTAATATATTACATAAATAAATATAATTTACTAAAATATATAAATATTAAATAATAAATTAAATTAATCAATAATATATCATTTATTAAAATGATGCTCTTTAATAAGAGTAGAAAAACACTTGCACACTTAAATATCTAACAAAATGGGGTAAAATGGACATTTACTAACTAAAAGTAACAATAAAAAGACCAAAAATGATGCCAAATCGCATCAAGAGCGCGTGTTCATCACTCCGTTAAAATTTAACGGAGAGGGGGTATTTTGCTGTATTTTAAATAACACATGGGGTTTTTTGCCTATAAACATAACAGGGGGGGGGGGTTCGCGCTATTTTCTTAAAATACAGGGGGGTGTTATGCAATTTACCCTAAAAAAATTATTGTCATAGATCAACTATGTTATATATACTTGGTTAGGGGGGTCTCTTTTTTTTTAATCGTCCTAGGGTCACCAAAATGTAAAAAGGGGCCTGATTCCAATTTGGTGGTGTGGACTAACTTTGAAGGAAGGATATGTGCGCTCCTACCGTGAACAAATAAACAACGTGAGGCATCATTCATGTTGTTGCTAAGGTAGGGGATCGTCCTTGAAGACGTCTACATCATTTTCTACGGCAAGAGTGTTCCAAAGTTTGCTTTCCTATAATCCAATTCAATTGACTTCTTTACATGCATGAGATCCACGTTGCAGTAGCAATGAGATGCACAATTAGATAATTAGATTGCACTATTTTCTAGTTATTAAACTATTATCTTTTGCTGCGATTAGCAACTCGAGGTCTCCTCAAATAGATGAATAAATAGCAATGTATTATTTCAACTATTTTTTCAATAAATTAAAGACTTCTATTCAATTTGTCAACCAAAAATTTTATTAAATCTCTATTTTAGAGTACTTTTAATAGTGATAATTATTTTGTAAAAATTATAATTAGCAAGAATTAATTAACTATTGTATATAAAATTATTATTATACTGACTCATATATAATGACAATTATATTTATTTGCTATTATAATTGTATTGTCATTAAGTTGTCGTTACAGATGTATCATTAGTTATCTTTAATAACTTTAAATAAAGTTCTTGAAATTAATAATTATATATAGTACAATATTAAAATAAAAGTATTTTAATATATTTTTTTGTGATAATACTAAATTATTACTTAATATCATGTCATTAATATTATATTTTTCTTTAAAGGGTGCCAACATAGTCTAACCTATAACTTAAAATTTCGTTTATCGTATCCAGAAGGGGTTAAATGTAATTTATTTTCTATAATATGTGAAATGAGCAAATACTTCCTAGAAAAGAATTAGCAAATTACTCTTTGTGTTTAAAATAAAAAAACTAAATACAAAGGATAATTTTCTATTTTTATTTTTTGATTGAGAATTTTTTTGCTAATTTATAATATTAAGGGATAAATTGTATTTTTCCCTATCCGAAAGTGAAGAGCGTGGTGTTGATTTAAAAATTTTGTTAAGACAATCCTTCAATTCAATTTGGAGCCCGGGAAAATTTGAAAGACTGAATGGCGCCATTTGATTACCTCAGGATGAGCTATAAACAAGACTGGCGTCTGAAAACGAGTCTGACAGAGACAAAGAGATGTCGAGATCTTCACATCTAGAGCTTCTTTCCACGGATTCTCAGGTAAAAGAAATGAAAGCTAAATTCTTTGTGTTATTTGAAGCTAGATGTTCTCAGGGATTGTATTTATTTTCTCTTCTTTTTCCCCGGCAGGCGTTGGATCCTCCGGACTCGGTTTCGCTTGCTTCAGGTCTGTATAAGTATAATCTCTTGATATTCGTAGATTCCGAACCCGTCTTTGGGTGCTACGTATGTGGTTGATGAAATGTCACAAAGAATGTTCTTCCGCTTCTCCATATATGGGTTTTGCTATGTTTATTTACAGTATCTCATCGTTGCGTTTAACATATTTTCTTTTGTTTCCTTTTTACAGAACCTCCTGATATCAGAAAGTGGTTTTCAAGCTACATATACGAGTCTCCAGAGTTGAATACTTCGGATGGTTTTGGAGATATTAATGGGTCTGGAGAAATTTGTCTTGAGGAGGAAAAGGAAGGGAAATTTGGAGAAAACCGACATGTGGGCAAATCTGATTATGGTTTGCTTTCTGCGGAGAAGGAATCATCAGATGGGATTGCCGAGTGTGGTGAATCCGTCAGGTCTGCTGCCATGGTAATTGAATTCGTACTTATCATTAGGTTTAAGGGTAGCTGTTGGTGGGATAGCTATCGTAATTTTAGATATGGTAGTAATCATAAAAGCTTATATATTTATATTGCTAGTTTAATGATTTGACCATATTTAGTGTGTTATTACTTATGCCTAGAAGGTAGCCTGTGAAAGAAATAGTACTCTAAACATGTAAAAGAAGGCACAGAACCAGAGAACTGCTTGGCTGACATACTAATTTAGATACTCAATATGAATGATGTGGAAATGCTAGAATAAGATCTAAAAGAATGGAGACCCTGAAGACTAACTTTTCTGTTGTGTTCCTTGCTAATTTGCTATTATGTTTCTCCACTGTCATGACCTTTGCATGGGATAAATCCACCATTACATCAGATACTTCATTGTTCATACTAAGAATTTGAGATAGAATGCTAGTTTCTTATATCTTACAAATTGTAATTAACTTTTTTTATAGGTTACTGGATCATCAGGGTCCCTTTCGTTTTGTTCAGGTATGCAGGACTCTTCTAAACATTTATGGTCCATCAAACTGTTAAATGGTGAAATAATACTCCATAATTTGAGTCCTCTTAAAAGATAATTGGTTTGAATGTCTATTCTAAAGTTCCAAGGTTTATATATTTTCCATTCTTGTCCAACTAAAATGAAAAGGTTGATTGACAGAAAAATAAACTTTCCTTTTTATTGCTACCGCAGAGCCTCCTGACATTAAGAACTGGTTCTCGAGCTATTTACATGAGTCACCACCCTTAGATGCTACAGATGATTTTACAATTTCTGATTGTGAAGATGTCAAGTTATCTACTACTCAAAAGAGCTGTAGAAAAGATACAAAGGATGTGATGAACTTCATTCATGTTGAAGAAAGTAGAGAATTGCTCAGTCATAACAGAAAATCGATGTGGTTGTTGAATGCACGAACTTGGTAAAATGTACCAACTTGAATGATCAATCAGTCTGCAAGGTGACATGCCCTCCCTGTTTCTATATTTGTGCTCGACTGTTTATGCTTATGCTGCAAGCAATATCAAGTTTTATTTTCTTTTGGTCATGCTAGTTAAGAATACATGAGAGTGAAGATCTCACAAATTCAAACTTCTAAGATGCTGAAAGCCTGAAACCCAGGTCTTTGTTCTTAGTCGAGTTTGGGCACCGGTCTTGCATATTTTGACCTATTTGTTTGGTCCCTCAAAATTGTGCAGTGGTGCAAAACTGGTAGTTGGATAAATACATATGACTTCTCATTGCAATTGTTAAGTGGTAGGAAAGAGAATATTAATATAGGTTGGTTGTAGATGATACTGTATTGTAAGAGTTAATTCAGTATGTGATTAAGGCTTACTACAGGTGCAGTTTTAGTACAACATTGAGTTATTTTAGGATAACAACATAATGCTTTCAATTTGTTCTGTTGGTACACTGACTTAAACACTTTGTAACCAGTATATTCCAATTGAATGTGGCCATTTGTCTTGTTTTTATTTAGGTGACGAGTACAGTGACACACTTGATTAACTAGATGTCTTAAGCAACAAGGACCCAAGTAATTTATTTCCTTTGAATTTGCTTCCTTTTCATTTAGTACGCTTAATAGGAGGTTATCGTGTATTTGCAGCCATATTCTCAGTTTTATCATGTGTCGAGAAAATAGCAAGTTCGGTCCCAATATGTAGGGTGCTTTGCAATATTAGTCCCATACTTTTTGTAATAGCCAATTGTTGTCGCACACTTTAAGAAAATGTTGCAAAGTTAGCCCTACCGTTGAAATATTAGTCCCGCACATTCGGAAAACTTTGCAAGGAAAACGTAGAAAAGTCATTTCCGCACTTTAGAAAAACGTTCAAGTTAGTCCAAAGTATTGTAAATTTTTTTATTGTGGGACTAACTTTGCAACATTTTCATAACGTGAAGGACTAATATTAGCTATTTCAAGAAGTGTGGTACTATTATTGCAAATCACCGTATAGTTTGGGACCAAAACTGTAAATTTCTCATCTGGTGTCGATAATTGAGAAGATAAACTTTTACCCTTTCTTGTTCCTTTCGCACTCTTGATAGGAATGGCTGTGTATTTGCAGCCATATGCTAGTTTTATCAGGCGTTGATAATTGAGAAGCTAAACTTTTTACTCACAATGGCAATACAACTGAACAATTTACCTCTGACATGCATGTCATTATATGTTTACTTATCATAAATTTTTATCGGCAATATTGCAACAACACAAGGAATATTTATTTCCCTTGTATATATGAATAGAAGTACTGATTCATTGGAATTAATCTCAAATGCAACTAGAGTTCTGCTGTCGAAGCCTTCATACCTATGATTATTCTGTGGTAAAAAATCAAGATCATGGCATGATTTGTCTGGTGGTGTTTATCTGATTGTTACCCATTCTTGATTTTGCATACTGCACCTAGATTGATTTTTGTTATATGTAACTTGCAGGATAGCCATTATGTTCATCTGAAGCGATTCTCATCTACACCAAGTCAGTTGACATCTAAAATGGTATCTGAACAAATGTTGCCTGGACAGGAAACAGGGAATCCTGATCATGATTTTGGCCGAAAATCTGGAAATGAAAACACATATGATGTCGCTTTTAACAGGAAGTTGGACTGCAGTTTGATCGACAATAAAAGTCCTAAATTATTGAATATCGAGAATAATACAGGAAGTCAGGTTCAAAAATCTCTTCATAAGTCTATTGGAACCAAGAATTGTGTTAAAGATAGCCTAGTAAAGAAAGAACTTGATGAAATTGTATCGGCCGGGGCCTTCGATTTGAGTGAACATAAAGGTGATTCCAGGAGAAGGCCTACCTGCAAAGAAGCATCGGGAAAGAAAACAAGGAGACTAACTTACTAGGGAATGGTTTCATTCTACAAGAAAGAACAGTAGTCAAGCAAATACTGGGAATGTGACGAGGCATGTCATATTTCAAACTGGATCCCTTAGAAATGAAGTAAAACCCGTAATAGTCCTTGAGAAGGATGCTAAGACAAGCAGGAAGGTCTTATCTGAAACATCTAACCTTCATTCCCCTAATGCGCTTGAAAGTACTGGAAAGTGGTGTTGTCCTCAGAAGAATAAACCAAGCCTTGGTCCTCCTCTAAAGCAGCTTCGGTTAGAGCAGTGGGTGCGTCGAGCGTAAACTGTTATTTATGAAACAGGTATCTGAGTGTAGAAGTTTTTTTTTGTTTGATATTTGTGAATACATGCAAGAGGCTTTCTTATATTAAGCAAACGGGCCTTGTATTTGGGAAGGTGATGACATTGTCAACTGCACAAAGAAGATCATCCTACGGTTGATTTTTGTGATGCATGAACCTTGCCCAAGTGTTCACAGAATCAGTAGAATCGTGGGAAATTTGAATAGAGGGCAGGCTCAGGTGAGATAACCAGTGGATTTAATGCAATTTTATGGTTTTCTAATCTGTCTAGTATATATATATATATATATATATATATATATATATAAAATATAGGGATAATTACTTTGACCTCTTCTATTACTATAGAAATATAGAGATTCTCTTATCTTATTATGAAAATTATAAATACACCCCTTTGACTAAGAAGGTTGACTAAACAAAATTTAGAGAATTTACATTTTTATTCTCATTTAAATTTCTTTTTTTTAAAATATAATTAGATAAAATAAAAAATAATTAAAAAGGCAAAAATTGCCCTTATGTTTTTCTCACTCTGGCAAAAGATCCATCACCTTCTTTCTCATTCAAACTTTTCTTTCATACAAAAAGAATCATTCACGTTTCTACAAGAGCCACGGTAAGAATTTCATTGGTGGTTGTGATTGATTTTCAAACTTTGAAAGTTTACAAAAAAATTCAATTTAAGGGTTTTTTGTTAGCAAAATTTATAAAAATTCTATCTAAAGGTAAAATAAGAAGATTATATAAATATTTGGATTAAAATCGGCATTGATCGTTAATTTAACTAATAGAGGGACTAATTTATAATGGTAATAAACCAACAAGGTAAATTTATGTAAGTTTTATAATAAGAGGGAAAAATTTGTATATTCCCATAATAATATGGGAGGTCAATGTAATTATCCCTAAAATATATATAACTATAACTATCTATTAAAGTATGAATGTTTGTAAAAGTTTCTTGCAATTTTGTGTTCGACTAAATTATCATTCTATTATTTTTAAGGGTGAGAAATGAGAATGTAAATTGATGTACACATTAATCTCTATTAATTGACTTTGATTAATGATATCTACTAACTTACTTTGGCTAATGTAGTTATTAATAGGGAAAATAATTTTTTCCGTCCTCTATATATGCCTCATATTATTTTTGGTCCCTTAACTTTGGCAATATTAGATTTGGTTCTTTATCTTTTAATTTTTCTTAAATTCAGTTCTTCAGTCAATTTTATGACTATTTTGACCTTTTGCTAAATAAAGCTTAATAGTCCATTCTAATGCTCTTAAAATGGCTCAACATGCTTCCGAAATAAACTAAGCTCTTATTATTTATACATTTTTTCGATTTTTGTTCTTGGGTATTCAAAGTCCTTGATTTTACGGACTTATTCCAATCACACTATCGCAATAAATGGTTCGCAGGTACTTGGCTTCCTCAATAACAAACATCACAGTTCTATTTCGCTTCCTATCTTAAGGCGTAGAAGGCACTCCAACGCCTATTTAACTGGTATAAGTAATTCTACGATCTAATATTAATTTTTCTTCCTAATTTACTCTTGGACTCTCTCCTATCTCTCTCCTCGTCTCCACTCTCTCTCCTCTTTCTCTCATTTTTCTTCCTCCCATTTATTTTTTTGTTAGAAAAAATTGCATAATACCCCCACCCCCCTGTGGTATTCGAAAATTGATAAAAACTTAGTTGTGTTAATTAAATAGGCTCAAAAGACCTTTTAAAATTATAAACCCTGCCAAGAAACCCTCTCCATTAAAAAAAATTGAGAATTACTTAGATGCACCAGAAACAAGAGTAGGATACCATTTTGATCTATTTTAGCCTTTGACCATTTTGAATGGACAAAATTACCCCTATCTTTCCATTATCCCCTCTCTTTATATTTTTATTTATTAATTTTTTTTATCTTTTCACATTTTATTAAAAAGTATTGCAAATATTGAATAATTAGTATTCATGAAATATTTATATGTAAAAAGTATCATTACATCAAATTAAATTATTATACATTTTTTTATATGAAAATATCAAATATTTAGGATTATTTTAATATTTATATGTTTTTAAAATTAAAATACATGATTTTTCCCTAAAATATTATTAGTTAATTTTAATTTTGTGTTGAATATAATTTGAAATTATATTATTTATATAAATTACAGTAAATTAATTTACATGATATTTTTTTAAATAATATTAGTTATTGAATATATTTTGAAATTATATTATTTATATAAATTACAATAAATAAATTTTTGTATTTTAATATATTTATATTTAAATATAAAACACATAATTAATGTAATTCATATATTAAAATTTATAAAATTAAAAAGAAAGAAATAAAGTAAAAGATGCACAACATCATCGTCTCCCACCCCTCCCCCCGCCGTGCACCTCTACTTTCACCTCATGAGCTCCGCCTCACCACTACCTCTGTTTCACTTCTCTGCAACTGATTTGGACACTCCGATTTTCGCGAGCAATCTGGCTGGCGACGGCTGACGAGCATCGTCGCCCGCCCTAATCTAGATAGCGATGATTCCCGTCGCCTAGCAGTGATTGCTGGTGGACGTATTATACAATATTATATTCATGGTAAATTTACATACGTGCAAATATATATAATATTTTTGAAATACATAAAAATAGACCATTCATTTTTAAAATTGATTATATCTTTGGTTCTGATGAGATATAGAAAATTCAACTGTCATTATAATAACAATAATTTATAATATTGATGCCCTTAAGTCAAATAATCGGCAAGGGGAGAGTGTGCAAAATTTTAAAAAAATATAGGGAATTTTTTGCTTATATTTTTAATACAGAGGGTTTTGGGTTGAATTTTCATAACAGCAGGGGGTTTAATGCAATTTTCCCTTTTTGTTATTTGTGAAGGTTGTGCATGATTAAAAAATATTTTTTAAATTATAATAATTTAATATAAAAAATAGTAAAAATATTACTTCTTTCTTTTTTGGACATTTAAAAAATATTTGAGTTTTTATCATTAATTACTTAATTGAATACGTGTTTCCAACTTCAGCTTTGTAAAAATATAAACAAAAAAAAAAATAATTCACGAATTAATTTTATTTTAAGCAATTTTATTTCAATAAGTAATTTAGTGGTTTTTTTCTAAACCATTCACAAGCTACAATATAAAAATATAAATACCTTAAAAATGGATACCCTTTATAGTTATATTACATATAACCATATATTATAATCCTTCAACCAAACATCATATTATATTATCAAATGAAATATCCCACATGCAATACCTAAAACCAAAATCAATATAATGCTAGACAGGATTAGTAATCATTCAATTTTCCATCCTATCTAATCCTATCACACGAACCAAACGAGCCTTTAGAATATTATGCTATGAAGAGTAGGAGAATATTTATGATGATCCCCTTCTGCTTCATTGCCTCTCTATTTATACCCGTCCGTGGACTTCAAACACGGACTTCAAACTTGTTTTTTAATGACGTCACTACGTCCGTCATCTTTTGCTTTTTCTGGATGACGTCATTGCATTCATCATCACTGCGTCCTTTCCAGTTATTAGTCATGATGGTTTATCGAACACATGCTTTCTAGCTAGTATTCTTGCTTTGTTAACTATTGGCCCTTGTTATCTTCTGCCGACAGTCTTATCCTTAAATTTTTACATCCTTCTTTTTTTACTTTGTTTTGTAAAAATTCTTTCTTTTACCTTTTATCCTGATTTGGTTCGGGTTTCTTTTGTGTGATCCGAATTTTTGTCCTGAACAGGGGCTTCTCTTGTTTCTCGCAGCAAGGGCATACATGGTTATGCTATTGCCCAATGTTCAACATGTTGAACGTCTTCATCCTCGTTGCTTCGATTGTTGGTAGCTTACTTTTCCCAAATCAACATCCTTTCAAATAAGTTTTATGCAAATTCAGTACTTTTTCCTGTCATGGAGTTTAACAGGAATGATCCATTCACTTTGTTTGAGAAAATTTTGAATGGATAATTGACTTTATCCATCTTAATGAGACAGACCTATAATCCCCAAGCTCTTTTGGTAGATATATCGTCTTCACTAATAGCTGGTACCAGGGGAGCTTCTCTTTAGGCAGCTTTAATTTTGTTGAAAGCTACCATGTCTGGCCTCTGCAGCTTCATGAAATGAAATGCTGGGTGAGACCCTTTTCCTGCAGTTTCTGGAGCTATTGATATGAACTTTATCTCTATAATATCGCCTCTTTTTAAATGGGGGTTGTTTTTCAATGAATCATAGCCCACCCTACTAATCCACTCTGAAAGCTCTAAAATTTTCAAAAAACTTGATGACATAGTATGAACTGAAGCTAGGGCTCCAAAATCATACCATTCTCGAACATCTTTGAGTTTGGACTCTTCTAACATCTAGACTCTATAGTATTTTTATGGATGTTTCGATGACGATCTTGCTTGAATTGACACCTTTGTGAGAAATTATTTTTTTCCACATTCGCTGGTAATCTTGCCTAGCAGAAGATGAAGATATCAGCTCGTTAGTCTTAATCCTAAAGGTATCTATCATCGGTCTAAGGCTAATCTATCCCTCTTTTACCCCAAAGGTGTTGGATTGACTTGAATCATCATGAATTTGCACTTCTTGTGTCTCAAATTGTTGTCCGTTTCACTAGAGTTTGGTGATGGCCTTGTGTAATCGGTACTTGAATCCAATGCTATAAGTTTAGAGCCCTGTACTCTAAGGGCATATTTAGGGTCATGATCCCTCAACTTGTGAGTCATCCTCGAGGGTGATGCTTTCCGAATTGGTTTCTTACATCAGTCCATAGCGAGGTAGAATCTAACAAAGAACTCCTTATTGCGGTCTGGACAATGTTGAAATCAGCTCTTTGAATTGTCCAACAACTTGGGCATTTACCGCTAGTTGTCCGAATTTATTGTCAAGCTTCTCGAGATTTTTCCTGAGGTGCTTGAGCCTCAATATGATGGAGTTTGCTTTAGATGCCTCCATATCTTGTCAAAAAATCTACAAGAACATTCTTGTTAGATTTTATAACAACAATATTATAACAAATATTGGCATTTAGCTTGCCATCTAATAATATGGGCCTTCTCAATTTTAGATTCTAATTTATTCTTAGAGAAACCCTTAACATTAGTATTATCAATTTTTAATGTGAATTCTTTAAAAAGTAAAAATAAAGGCCATTTCTTAAAAATCTTCCGAACTGCAAAGAACTCTTTCTCGTTGATGTACCAAACTTGGGCTTGTTGTTTCGAAAACAACCCTCTGTACATCTACAGGGTTTTTCCCCTATAGTAGTCTTTTTCATGAGCACTGCTGTCCATCTATAGTCATTGGCATCTGTGTAGACCACCAATTTATCCTCGTCTTGTGGTATGGTAAGCTTTCGCAGGTTACTGCAAACCTGTTTCAGCTCACGAATCATTTGAGTATGGATTTCCTCCCATTTCCACTTTGAATTTTTTGTTTTCTTAAAGAGTGGTCGGAATTCCTTTTTGTATCTTGCAAGATCCTTAATAAAGATACTTGCAAAATTAACGACTCCCAATAAGCTCTGCAAATGCTTCTTATCTTTGAGTGCATCTAAAAAATTGCGGGTTTTCTCCATAATGTGGTCCTGTAACTCAATACTTGTTTCGTCAATAAGAATTCTTAAAAATTCAATTTTATTGACAACTATATTAGCTTTCTTTTCAGAAAGCACTAATCCTTCTTTATGACACGCATCAGAAAACATTTCAAGATGGTTAATATGATCTTTCATATTTTTGGATGCAATCAATATGTCGTCAATGTAAACAAACATGAACTCAAAATAATCTTTAAAAAAATTATCCATTTTTCTATGAAATATCTGGGGTGCATCAGCTAATCCCATAAGTAGCACATTCTAGATGTATTGTCCCTGTGGTGTGGAGAATGCAGTAAATTTATTTGTTTCACTCTCTATCTTAATTTGATAAAAACTCAAATTTACAATCGAATTTAGAAATACTTTTGCACCTTTAATACAGTCAATTAAGTGCTCTCTACTCGGAATGTAATAACCATTAAATTCTAAGATTTTATTAATCCCTTGATAGTTAATTACTAACTTAGGTGTTTTTTTTATTTTTATTTTATCTCACCATGGTTCCTTACCAGAAAATCAGGGCTACTGTAAGCAACGACTCCAGGCTCGATGAGTCCAAGATTGATATGCTCTTTGATAATCATCTTCATATCCTTTTAATCTTCCATATTCATCTAGATAGGCTTGTATTGAATGCACTTGAATTTGCAGTCTTCTTTAGCTTTCAGAGTAGCTTCGATCTTGTTCCTATCCCACCATGCCAGAGGGTTTTCACTGAAGTTCCTCTGAATAAGCCTCTTGACGTTTTCACGAGAGAGCTTGCTTTCTTCGCCAATATCTAGCGATTTTATCTCCTGCAATACTTCCTTGAGGTTCTTAATCTCTTTTATCGTAGAAGCTATCGCTATCGATGAGTCCTCGTTGCCTGAAAGACGAAAGAACTTTACCAAATTTCCTCTTATTCTGCATTTTTGGATGACTTAATCTGGCATCAAAATCACCACGCTTGCTATGAAAATTTATAGGCACTATCATATTAAATGCCTTTTTTCTTCGCAAAATCTGTATTTCACTACCACAGTTAGTAGTAAAAATCAAAATGTTTATCTGATTGTCCTGTATATATCTTGTAAATGTTTTGAATAAAATTGTTACCCAGTAAGATATCAGCTCCTGTATCATGAAAGTAAATAGGAGGTGTTTTTACCCTTCCGAGTGCTCCCCCAATTTTGATCTTCTCGTATTCCCTTATCAAGTATTAGGATTTTTTGCAAAAAATCCCTTCCTGCAATAACGGGTAAGGTTTCCCTTGCTTCTTTAGGGAAAACTTCAGGTTTTGTTGTGCAACTCCCTGATTTTGAATCAATATAAGCTGCAAAATATTCTGCCTTATACTGATCATACAACATATATACCAACAACTATGTATATAGAAAAGGGACTAGTCATTTAATCCTTATGGTAATATCATCAAACTCAATTCCATTCCATTATCTTTTCTTTCCCATGATTTATGATCTTCGAGGAAACTTAACCCTAAAGTCATACTTCCATTTTCTCATTTTGCAACACCTGTAACTAGAATTTCATGGCTTGCTATTTCTAACATGCCATCATATACCAATAATAGGTTGCTGCAAATGATATAAGTCATCACAAGGAAAAAAGTTTTCTTTCTTAGTGATGTCAAATATAACTTGTATTTTTTTTCCATCCTTCAAGACATCTAAGTTTTACGTTATCTACCCTTATTTCTTGAGGAGTTAAAGCTTTTAATAACTTTTCTCCTTTTCTTTGTAGCATGTTATCCGATCTTCTGAAAAGGACTAAACTTAGTTCTAGAGCTAAGTGTTTGGTCTAAAATTGAGTGATTTTTAATGATGATATCGAAACCACCTATTCTAGGTATTCTAATTGGATCTTGTGCCATAACTTTAACAAACTCCTTGAAAATTCTAGGAATGTCAATGCACTCTTTCCTAAGAAACAGATCACAATGATGTGTGTTGGAAAAGGCATAAACAATTCTATAAGTTACGAAATATGGTCTATTACCTTCTTTCATTAGATATTTTCTTTTAAAATCCTAATGAAAGTTTAAGACTCTACTGAAATTTTGGTTTTCCAGGTCGTATGCAATCCTAAGATGAATATCAAACATAAATTTTCCTGCATACAGATTACCTATCATTGTCCCTAGACAACCATCTCTCAAGTTATTGATTCTTCTATCCTTTATTGATAAATGTATTTATGAATCAATTCCTTCCTTGAACGGTGCTTTTATTACTACTTCAATAGTTCCTATGTGGATCTATTTCATAGTAACAACTACTTCTTTTCTAAGTTTACTTAGTTCTTTAAGAATTTTTTCTTCAGGAATAAGCTGCATTTTGATCACATTACCAGTAAGTTCCATGGGAATAGCAAACTCACCTGAACTTACTTTGTAGATTATGTGATGGTTCCTTTGGTTCAGTCCTCCTATCTGGTTGAGGACTTTCTCGATTCCTCCAATCCTAAAACTTTCATATGGGTTGAGGTTGGAGTCTTGTCGCATGACCTTTTCCATGATTTTGTTGGACATCGTCATTCTTGAAAAGAATCCTAACAGACTTTCAGTTATCTGAAGCATATCTTCGTCATTGTAATTATTCTAACTAGGTTGAAGATCCATTCGACTTAGTCTCTATTTCCTTCTCATAGACACTTTTGTCTGAAGGAAGATATTCGAAATTGGTATATAGGTACCAAATCGCCATAGTAGACCGCGTTTAGAATCATCCGTGGTTTCTAATTTTTTTAAATCACCACGTTTCTATTGGAAATTTGGAGAGATATGATGCATTGCTCCTCAGGTCCAGCAGTTGCAGTCTTTGAAACTTTTATTGGCCCGAGTATTGGCTCGTCTGGAAGTCCTCTTTGTAGGGGTTCTTCTTGTGGATCTTGCATCTGTTCGTCTAGATCCTTGGGATGAAACCCTTGTTGGTTCGATTTTTGTCCAAATTTATGTGATCTAGCCTTTGGTTTAGATCACCATGATCTTTGCCTAAAAGAGGTTCTTCTGGAGCACATAGGGTAGGAGTCACTATTCTGCTTCTTCCTCTTTCTTGGCTCACTTGATTCTCCTATAATTGTTAGGGAAATCATTGTTATTACAATAGAGAGAAGTTCATTTGATCTTACCTTTCAGTCTCTTCATATATTTTTGGATGATGCTTGATAACACCAATCCTTCAATTTATCTTTAAGGAAAGACATCATTCTTGCAACTGAATCCAAGTGTCTTTAAGGTACTTTATATGACTGGATCAATATTTTCCTCTATAGGTTGCAAATTTATGCAAAGAACATTGGAGCTGCTACTTCTGTTGCTACTCCACTCTGGAAGAAATACTTACGAAACCAATAGACATATTCATCTACTATGCACATACTTCTTAATTCAATGCCAATGAGAGCTTGTTCATATTCTCTAGCCTTCTCTATTCTACTTCTTTTGAAGTATCCATTTCCGATGAAGTGTATCTTGATAAGCCTTCCTAGCCGATCTGCTATTTACTTTTTGAATCTTTAACAAGTTACTGGGTTTAGTATCTTCTGGGTGTTGTCCCATCCAATCTTCACAAAACCCTAGAAGCTTAACTCCATTAATTTTATGATATTTTCTTTGTCGAGTTCTAAGGTAGTTGCTACCATCTTTATGGCTGCAACCCACTCATCTATCAACTTCTCGAGGTTTCGAAAGTCGATAACATCTAGGTTGAGTACAATGTCGTATGGATGCAAAGGCTAGAGTATGATCCTTGCCCAAGGTGTATTTTTAAGCGCTCTCCTTGGATTTCTCTAAGTCTGGTTCCCACAAACATTGGTGTTGCGTTAGTGTAAATTTGCACTTTCCCTCATTGGATGATCCTGTGGAGGATCATTGGAACCTATATTTCCCTCTGGCGGTGGTAGTGTTGGAGTAGTTTCATTGGTTGTGAACATTGACTAAGTCCATAATCCCAAGTTGGAAAAAGGATTCAGCCAATTCCTGTAGATCTGATAGTTCTGCCCTCGTTTCCTTCATTATTTAATGGATTTGATGACCTTAATGATCAGATCGTCTCTTGTTTTCGGCTTTGGAATCTCCTTTGCCTACCCTTTCTGATTTAGAAGAGATATTGTTCCAAGGGCATCCCTGATCCGTTCTTGTCTGGATCAAGATGTCTCAGGGTTTTTCCTTTGGTTTCTATTTAGATTTGCAACTTACATTTTCAAATCTATAAGGTCCCTGTGTAAATATAGAAGGATCTTGAGGATCTCGTCGACCTTTTGGTTCAAATTGTCTATTTTTATAGGCATTTGGTTTAACCTATAATCATAGTCTTGAACTGTCTTTTGAATTTCTCTCAAATCTTTGGAAATCTTCGAGGTATCCGACTCGAGTTCTTTCCAATCAGTTCCTTTAATCATAAATTTTAAAGTTGTATTGGAAAAAGAATTTACTCAGTTTGGTTTTCCTTGCTGGTATTCTACCATGGATTTCGATTGATTGTAGGTTTTCCACCATATTCCTTGGTAGCTCGTTCTGGATCTGGTGAATTCTCCACCATTCCTCTTATTCCTCTTCGGTAAGAGGTTTCGGGTCTGGCTTAGTAGCATTCTTCATAATTTCTTAAAGGATATTTTTTCTCTGTCTTTTCAGAATCTGGATATACTCCTAGTTGTCACTTGAACCTTGATTTGGTGGCTAGAGATGACCTTCCCCTATTTCTATACTTTCCATAAAGAAATATTCCATCTTTGATCTCTCAGAATCTGAAAGTATTCCTTGTTGTAACTCAAACTTTCGTTCGATTCCATTATCTGAAAGAGTCTCCTCCGTTAGTGGAAAACAATATCTAAATGCAATATAAAAATATTTTTTCAATAAACCTAGGCTCTGATACCATTCTTAGCGAGCATTAGCAAAAAAATGCAAATTGAAGGAATATGGACTAAAACTGCTGTTTAAAATTTGCACAGGGGTAAAATTGTTCGAAAATTCGTCAGAGGACTAAAATTCAACAATTTTGTAAGTTATTGGACCTAACGAAATATGAGCATAGTTATCCGATTAAAATTAATATTAAGCATACTTAGCGGACTAAAATAATAATTTTCCCTTATTAATATCTACTTACTTTGATTAATGATATATTTAATGAAACAGTCAATCTTATAACCTCTATGCATATACATGTTGTGAGTCTATAAATCCGCATCAAAATTATAATAGCTAATTAATTATTTGAAATTTATTATATTGTGGCGAAATAAAAAAAATATGAACGATCAGTTTTAAAATTTATGAAGAATTAATTAATTACATATTTTTTGAAAACGAAATGATGGATATGATGTAAGTGACGTTCTCATAAACACAATTATCCATGCAAGAACTTTGCATGTTCTATTATATGGGGGAAAAAAGGCCGGTTTAATAATATTTTTCTATGCGAATTATTGATATGAATGTTCCTTTGGATTTTTATTCAACTAAAGCATCCATAAAATAATAAAATTATTTTTAATGATAAACTTTTTTTAATTTTTAATTTTATATTAATATTAAATTGACAATTGCATTGCATTGCAACATTGAATTTTAAAATTTTATTTAATCTATTTATTTTTCTATTAAATAACTTCGACTAATTATACACTTAATGAAAATAATGACTTTTTAAGTTATACATACATGTGTCATCTCTTAATTAATTATTTGCAATTAAAGTAGGGATTGGCCCCTTGGAATTTAGTAAAATATATTAAGTTAAATAGTTTATTTTTTTTATATTTTACCGTCTCAAAGTTAAGTAATAAATGAGTATAATAAATACACAATGTAACTTTCATGTAAAATATTTTATTAATTTGATAAAAAGAAAATGAAGTTATTAATTATTTAAATTTTTAGATAAAAATGAGTCATTACATATCCACTTTTTGAATATATTTTCTTTAAAAAGTATGATAATATATATATATATATATATATATATATATATTCATTTTTTTCCTCAACATATTTAACTTTTGTTTAAGCATATATATTGATGTGTGTTGGAAAATAATAATAAATAATACAAATAATTATCTCATAACAAATCTCGCATATAATTAAATAATTATGTTTACACAAATGTTAATCATATAGGCACATAATTGTGGATCGAATTAACCTTAAGTGCGGAAGCATGTCGATTCACGCATATGGATCAGCCTTGTCTATGAGCCCATGTCTTGACTGGATCATGAATACACCATCCTCCACGATCTCCCCACGTTGGATCTTGCTCCAAGACTTGTGCAAACCACGATCATACCTTACTCGCCTTGGTGGACTACTACTAGAGTAACCCACTCGTTTACACACCTCAAATCCAAGGAGCTTATGGTGATGCTCCAAGAAAGAACGTAGAGAGAAGGATAGAGAGAGAGAATTGGAGAGAGTATTGTGAACAACTCATTTGTATCACAACTGTGTTGTTGTGTGTTCTTGATAGCAACCATGTACCATATTTATAGGTGTACATACCTCTATCTCTAAGAGGAGTCCCTATCTCAATACGTAATTGAAGGAGTACAAACTCTATTCTAGATAGGGTTTATCCCAGAGAACTCCTTATCCCGACATGTATTTGGGAGACTCAAACTCTATCTCAAATATGGATGTAAATTGGGTCATGGGTCCACAAATCGGACCCAATTTTCAACATCTCCCACTCATACATATTTGACTCAATCTCCATGATACTCATCATCTCAACTTGTCAATCTCACGTTCATCCCTTCATATAGGAAATGAGGCATGCGACCAAGCGATAAGGAACAGTGAGGAGAGTTATATTAAGTCATCACCGAACTAACATAACTCTACAACTCAACAACTCGCTGAGTACCCCAAACTATATGGTCACACTTAATCAAACATCTCCATATCCCTTAATAGATAGAGCATGCTTAACTCACTCAAATATGTATCTATGTCATGACTAGTCGGACATATTCCAACACAGTCGCCCAGATTATGAACAATAGAACACAAGTGCTTTACCAACTTAGTTCTTCCTCGATCTGTCATACCAATCAGTTTGGTCTTGACAACTTTCCTAGACATGCTCCGACAGACCGAATCATTCATGTTCATTGGATATCATGCTAAAGTAACGTCATCAAGCTTACACCTCATGATATGGTCCAGAGTCCCAAAAGGTACAAGAAACAGTATAGGCTCACACAGTGACGAAACAGGGACCATTGAATCACTTCCCACAAGAGGTCGTCTTAAAGCACGTGTACTATGAAGACATGTTATGATGGAGCTCCCACTCAATTTGGGCATGTCACTGCTCTTAACATCATATGAACCTAAGTCCAGTCGCTATTCAAGCGCCTAACTTGCGCACTACCAGACCGTCACTCTCTTAATGCCTTTAGTAGTTCGCACGTTCAACTTAATATTAGGCCTTTTATAAAGTGCGGACATACTTCATAATTGATCAAGTATATGATCTCATTTTAGCTCCTCTAACTAAGGTGACTATTCATTATCCATTAACCTTTCCCACTTCTCAAGTGCGAAGGTGATCAATCGCATGACTCATTTATCCAAAATGATCTTTTAAATCTTATCCCGTTCACTATCATAGCGCCAGGGCGATTGCCCGTGTGAGAGGGCCAATCAGGGCCTAGTGACATTTCATGATTCAGTACCAATCACATGTTCTCACAAGCCATAAACACATGATCCTTTACCACTAACATACCCTCACACATACCAAGGCTTAAGCATAAGGAATAAGCGATCATACCGCTTGTAGAACATGTTGGAGAACAACTTAGTTATGTGCCTGTCTAAAAAAATATCTGGTATTTGTATACTAGGTCCTCCAACAATACTTGGGGCCTATAGCATATAGTGTCTCACATATGTGTATCACAACATGCAACATGACCAGATAATCTTCACTTGATCTTAGATCACATCCATAGATATCTTATTGATCACTTAGGTGCATCACACAATGTGTAGTAAGGATCTTCTTGATATCTACACACCATATTGTTGAGCGCTAGACTAGTTAAGCACACATATTGTGCATCAGCGCTTAATCAATTAGTACTCATCAGCATTTCTTTTCTTCTTTCAATTTCAAGGCATCTCATTAAGCCTAGAATGATGTCGCTATTGGAGATCAATAAAGATAGTATGACACATATATAACCTTAGTATGTAAACACTAGGTACATATCATACTTTCTCCTTATGTCCACGTGAAAGACAACCACTCTATTTGGCGATATCCCTCTATCACTTCTAGCCAACATACTTTTTCGCCCACATAGAAGTGAGAGCTACATTCTCTCATTATCTTGACATATTCGATGATCATCTCAATCATCATTAAGCCTATCAAATGATAGCTCGATGGAATCGATGTTATCATTACTTGGACAATAATTCAAGTTATGAATAGAGCATTCAAGCATCAAACTTGCGCTTGCCCAATTGCTTGAATGAACTAGAAGATCCACATTGATCCTCATGTCTATTTCTCATTTGGATATGTCAACTATCATCATCTCGGCACACCTAGATGCAAGTGGCGATAGTGGCTATGGAGAATTCAAACAATTTCTCACCTTCATGAAAAATGTCTCAAAACTACACTCCTCAAGTGGGTATAACTAGTTCGCCCTCAATTGACCTTTATAAACTATCCACTTTACACTTATCATTTAGAAACCACATGTTCCCAATGATCTTACACATAGATAGAAGCTCAACTTTATAGTCTTAGCTTCGTTCTTAGTCATTAAATTTATCAATTCCCTTTAAGCAATTTTCCACTTGAAGTGTGAAGTCCATTCTTCAAACTTGAATCATCAACATCCACATAATAATTATGAAAGATACCCATTTAGTCTCACATAGACAGTGGGGAACATTTTCAATGTTCTCCCCTTATTTGTGGAATTTTGAGAATCATTATTCTAGTGAGACACTCCCACTGACTTTTGAGTCGCTTCGATTATTTCTTGCAACTGGAGATGAATAAAAAATCATCATTACAAATAAATGAGCGCCTTCCTTTAAGAATCTTCACGCTCATAATTAAGATTCCTGTGACATCACATATAAAAAGGTTCCTCTAAAGGAATCCATATTGCGCGACTAATTCCTCCATAAATTGTCAAATAGGTACATGTCATATACTTGCTACCATATTAACAAGAGTTGGAGAACTACATAGAGGCACTTTTTTGTATTACAGGCTACACTCAAAATTTGCATCTACCTAAGTGAAATGCAAAGATATCTTGCGCCCAATAATTTCTAGACATTTCTAGAGATGTTAGATTTTTCTTATTTTTGCAAGATCATAAAGCTGCTAAAAATTTAGGATCATGATTAATTTACAATTTTATATTCCTTTGTATTTGTCTAACATAACTAGACATGATACTTTTGATTTTTGCCAGTACATAGAACCATAATGTTCATATCCTATAATCTCTATTCTTGTGAAAAATCGCTAACATTAGCGCTTTTTAACTAGTGAGATGGGATTGTATTGACCAACAGCTTGAGAAATATAATTGCATCATCCAATGTCTCATACTCATTAGTCTGCATGCATTTAGTGGACAAACTTAGAGGTTTTGAATAACACTATATTTTCCAGCGAACTCTTTCACTAGAAAAAGTTCCATGGTAACCTTTAGCGAGTAAACCAAGTGGCCTCATCTAGCTAACATGGTCAATTTTAAGGGAGAATAACTTTTTAGCAAGTGAACAAGTGGTCTCCTCTAGCTAATATAGTCATTCTCAAAAAATAATATTTTAGCGGGTGAACCAAGTGGCCTCCTCTAGCTAACATAATATTCCTCAATTAGGTTGATTTTAGCGAGTTAATAATGTGGTTTGTTCTGGCTAATATGGTCATTCTCAAAAACCCATATGCCGTCACATACGAATACAAAAGAAGAAAATAAATTCATGTAGATAAAAAATGCTTTAGGATGGATAAGCCAAAATACACAACAATTGTCTTAAAAGTACTTTCAACTTCACTTAGACTATATCAGGTTACTAGTGCCTTTTACACGACTCTTTAGAGTAGCTGCCTTGCTTTTTACATAACTCTTAAAGAGTAGAGCTCATATCGATTAATGAGCGTGGGTCGGCACTTAATGCCCCCTCTTGTGCACTATAATTTTTTTTTTATTAACGCACAACACTGATAATAGTCATTGCTCAATCTCCGATTATGTGCTTGGTCTTACCACATCTAACATCCATCTAAGGAGAGATTTGGAGACTCTAGCAAAATAAATAAGAGAGCTTTATTCAGTCAAACTTCGTCTCAGTTCAATTACGAGTGAAGTGACCAATTTTTTATAGCACTTTGACATTTGTTAGTGTCATTGGTTGTATACAAAAGTGATACGATTATCACTTCGTGGATCAATTTTGCACTTCTCATATTACTCTTTGTTTAACCCAACAACACTTTAGTTCGTTCAACATAAGCAACAAGTGTATTAATTTTGTTTCAACTCTAAAACCTCAAGTTTGGGGATTTCTTTAGTTGAAGACAAAAATAAATGTCCATAATTCAGCTCAATTAGCGACTTAAGGATGACTCTCTAATCACATTTTTCGATTGCAGCTTAACTAATAAAAACGCAAGTTTTACTTGATCCATTATTAATTGTCAGCGTCCAAGCCGTGACAATGTTAAGCAATTATCCATCCTCCCATTAATTGACATAAATAAAATGGTGAATAAATCTAAGATCACTAAATTTTACGAAAAAACCAACAGTACTGATCTTTATATTTTATTCTAGATCCAAGTAAATAATTTATTATTTTTTTATACCCAAAAAAATCGAAAATTTTGGGCTTAGCTAGTAATCATCTCCCACTGAGCAAAAGTCATAATAAACTATTTACCGATCATGAATAAAAACTCTATGTCCATAAAAAAACCACAAACATGCAATGTGCAATATGAATAAAACAAAATAAAATTAGCCCCGCATGGGCTCATTAACATTTGGTGCATGCATCATGTTGAGATAATTTGACCGTATGGTGGTAAATAGTGAAATATATCCCAATAAAAAATTATACATGGTCTCCCAAAATCAGCCTAAGAAATACATTCTCTCAAAAATAATAAATTATATTGATATAAAGCCTACTACATCAAAATCTAGAAAAAATGGGGATACCGCATTAATTACCAGCATCATCATAAATTATCTCCACAATAATAAAATATTTCACATAAACATGAGCACCCAAATATTAATGTCCATATATCCATATCACAAAAAAATATTGCACATATTCTCAACAAAGATTGCAAATACATAATATTATGCAACTATCAAGACATGCATCTATATAATGAGAGTCTCATTAAAATAAATGTGTCAAATATTGCATTAAAATGGACACATTCGCAAAATTGCAAACTATATTGCAAAAAATAATCACATGAGCATGATTTAATATAATGAGAGCATTCATCAGCATATTTGTATCACAAAAAAATACGCTAGCATAAATTGCAATCACAAAATATTACAATAAAAATAGCATAATTTGCAAACATAAATATTACAATCACAAAATAATCATATTGACAGGAGTTGCAATCACAAAATATTGCAACAGAAATTAAGCATATGATTTTTCAAGTCATTCTCAATTTTCTACAGCACAACTAGAGAAGATAAAATTATATAGACATAGAAGAATAATCTTCAAACACCCAAAATGGTTTTCTCATCAAAAAATATTTTGAATCTTAGGAAGAAAATAACCCCAAAAAAAGAGTCAAATAATTTCTTGAAATATTCAATTTTCTGATTTAGACCTTTCTAATTTAGGCCTTTAAATTCCCAAAAACAGAAGAAATAAAAAAGAACACAATCAATGGTCAACCCCCAGTGAACGCAGTCAACCCTTAGTCAACACAGCCTTAGTAGGCGCCACATAGGTGCTGATTGTGCGCAACAGGTGCGCAGTAGCACACAGTCAGCACGGGACCCGCGCTCAATTGGCGCTCGATTGGTGCTGACTCATCAGTCGGCGCCGGCGACTTTGCCAGCCAAATTCCGACGAATGTGTGTTTTTAGATAAAAATTTCAAAAATTTATATCTCATTCATTTTAAACCCGTTTTCAATGATTCATATACCGTTTCGACCTCTTTTCATGTTCTACAACATAGAACAAAAAATTTTGATAAAAACACAGAATTAGGTCCCATTTTTTGGTCAAAGAAAGCATATTTAAAACTAGGGTTTGGTTTTATTCACAAACCAGTCATTAAATTTTCACCAAATTTTAACCACATGATCTACACATTAAGATCTACATATGGTGAAAAATCAAGGAAAAAATTCCATGATTTCATGATAAAAATGAATTTTTCAAAAATAATTCTAGCATAAAAAATTTCGTGATCAATCAAGCAATTCTAGTGAGACGAAGCCATTACGGCTTTGATACCACTGTTGGAAAATAACAATAGATAATACAAATAATTATCTCATAACAAATCTCGCATATAATCAATAATTATGTGCACACAGATGTTAATCATATAGGCACATAATTGTGGATCGAATTAACCTTAAGTGTGGAATCATGTGGATCCATGCATATGGATCAGCCTCGTCTACGAGCCATGTCTTGACTGGATCACGAATACACCATCCTCCAGATCTCCCCACGTTGGATCTTGCTCCAAAACTTGTGCAAATCACAATCATACCTTACTCGCCTTGGTGGACTAGAACTAGAGTAACCCACTCATTTACACACCTCAAATCTAAGGAGCCTATGGTGATGCTCCAAGGAAGAACGTAGAGAGAAGGATAGAGAGAGAGAATTGGAGAGAGTATTGTGAACAACTCATTTGTATCACACTGTGTTGTTGTGTGTTCTTTGATCACAACCATGTACCCTATTTATAGGTGTACATAATCCTATCTCTAAGATGAGTCCCTATCTCAATACGTAATTGAAGGACTACAAACTCTATCCTAGATAGAGTTTATCCCAGAGGAGTTTTTATCCCAACATGTATTTGGGAGACTCAAACTATATCTCAAATATGGATGTATATTGGGTCATGGGTCCACAGACCCGACCCAATTTTCAAAAATGTGATCACAAATAGAAAGTCCAAAGCAACGCCCACTTATAAGCCCAATAGCAGTTGCTCACTTATCAGCCCAACAATAGCCCAAAGGGCCCAACGTGGAGAAGAGACCCAGAAAGGCCTCATAAGCCTTCCCTTCGGTTGTGACCTAAAAGAATCAAAGTCCAAGAGAAGGATTTGTCCTTGGAGACCCAAGAAGTCCAATGTCTCCTTGGCAAACAGAGAAGCACTTGTTCAGGTGGAGAGACGTAATTGGGAGCGGGACATGACGAGAAGGTTGAGGAGGACAGACCCCTGTACAAGTGGGATCGTCACTCCGCTAAAGTCTTCTGACCAAGCTCGACTACTTTAAACTTCTCTAACTAATAGATAAGGACTCCAAGAAGATTTATCCATTGGCAACTACTTCCTTGACTCCTTCACCATTAGGGGACTTTGACTATAAAACAGGTTCACTCTCCATATGCAAGGGATGGTTCTTCAGTCATTCACAAGCTATTTTCACTATATACACGTATCTTTATCCACGATTTTCATCATAGCTTACTTGTTCCCTTCTTGTGTTCTCTATTTTTTTTTTGCATATTATTTCAATATTGCATACTGAATTGGGCGTCAAAATGCTAACATTCTTCATACCTCGCTTTTACAATTCGCATAGAAAATAACCTGTGGGAGGTATCGATACCATTCTCGTCTATGAGATCCTCAAGATATTTTGTCTCGCTTTTTATATGATCACAAGGACTCCAAGCAAATCATATTACTCGGCGTTAAACCCTACCATCAACCAAATCATAGCATAAACTGTCACTCCTCACGACTTGTGAGATAGAGAAGAAGAAGCTTATTCATTTTGTTCAAAATAACAATGCAACTTTATTTCATCCCGAACGTGCCACGACTCATGAGACACGATTAGGAGAAATTAGCTTCCTCACTACATTTTCGTGGATGAAAGTCTTGGAATAAATAAACTTTTGTTTGTAAATTCAATTTTGGGTTTAATTTTAAGTCCATCACATTAAGTCTTTCAATCTAATTAAAAGATCGAAGCCCAACCTCTCATTTAATTTAGAAATTCAATCCATAAATAATTTTAAATTAATTCCGTCACATTCCAATGATAAGTGTTTGACACTTTAAGATTACACTCAGCTAGACTTGGACATGTGTGATCAATATAATGATTAAATTAATTTTAATTAATTATTTCTGATTAACCAATAGCCATAAATGACCCGTTGCCATATGTGGTCGTCTAGCATTAATCTATGATACTAGAAACTAGGTGAATAGTGGCGTGAACATTTAGGCTCTGAGTTTCATACGAATGTGGTTCTTCCATCAACTGTCTCTTGGCTTTAGTCTAGAGCATGTAATTTGATGTCGGTTCTCATCCTGAACTAAACATCTATACTTTAACTCGGGTCCTCGTTTACCTTATTGATTGACATGGGAAATTCTATCCCTTTCATTCAGTCGTTGTGGCCACAAATTCAAAGGGCTTAGATTAGTCTCAAAGCCTATAGGAGATACTACTGTCACAATATTATTAGTGGATTGATTCTTTCTTGGAATCCACTGTCATGCTACATACTCTGACTGCATTGGATAAGACATATGATGACCATATCTCACGATAGTCACTGTTCGCCAGATCCAAATATAGTATTCGTATACATGTGACTGCCATGATTTCTAAAATTCTTGAACTAATTCGGTACTACCAGAACTAGGAATCTGAGTAATATGGATGAACCCCTCAAGGCTTTCATATGATGATTCTCACGAGTCAGTTCAGTCAGTCAACTACCTTGCTTACTAACTCACTAAAATTGCACAGAAGACAAAGTCTCACACGGATGAAATAAAGCATTGCAACACTTTGTGTATGTTTCTATAGGACTCTCGATGCCTCGTCTTGAGGTCCTCGACTTGAAACATTTCAGACCGATCCCGAGAAGTTGGCTTGATAGCTGCCAACCTATGCGCAACCCAATTTTACGGGTTTAACCTTTTAGTCTATGGGCATCTGTTGTGATATTGAAATGCCATTCAACGTAAGTAGTAATCATAATAAAAAACTAATGCCTTTGATGAACACTTACTTTATTCATCAGGTACAATATTATTTCTGATAGAGATTGAAAAATAAAAAATAACCAATCTAATTGGCTCTTTGGTCACCTATTATAACATAATGGAGCTTTCCTCGGGAGTTGAAGTAGAACACACTCTTGCTCTCTTAAGGAGGAAGAACGAATGTAATTGAGCAGCAGATGGGGTCTCCCTTTGTTTCTCACCAAATATAGAACCTAGTCAGCAGGCTAAAGGACTTGGGGACCAGCTGGTTCAAGGGGACATTGAATAAAGCGACCAAATCAAAACAATAAATATAAAAATATGGGGACGGGGAAATGCAAACCAGCCTCTAGGTAGGCCAAATAAAAGCATAAAGACCCCTCAAGAGGAAAATTAGGGCCGGTTAGAAGCTGAGACCTGAATCACAAAGTCAATAGGTATACCATACCTCTCTTTGATCCTCACAGCATCAATTTCAGTAAACTTAGATTGGTAAACCCTAAAAGATTATCACGGTCGCTACTAGTATATCCTTTACTTTATTTCTTCCTTCTCCTCTCTACTATTTCGTTCCTCCTCGTTTTCATCTCAATAGTGATAGGCAGAGTGAGAGGCAATAGGGTTTTCAGCTTCCTCTTTAGAGGAACCTACAAGATCTATCATCATTTCTTCGACCGCCCTCTCATCACGGCTACCAGCCGACATGAGTACATACATGAATAAGACTGGATGCAAGAATGTATTACCTAGCGAAGAGAGCAAGGGGTAATTAGAAAAAGCCATAAGGAAGCTCATAACCTGAAAATGAAATTTTGAAGAAATTATAAGTAATTGATCACCATAAAAGAAGAAGAAATGTGAGGAAAAGAAAGAGAAACTTACCTAGTTCAAGGGGCGTGTGAAATGTATGAGAAGAAATCTGCTTTAATATGAAACAACCAACAATCCCATCCATGCAGGACTCGGTGCCCCTCTCTCCTACTGTCGCTACTCTGCCAATCACAAATTGCGTGTCTCTCGCGCATAGCTAAGTCTATTTCTCTTACTTATCTTTTGCAATGATCACCTACCTTTTTGTAGATAGGTACAGTCCCCCTAAATATGCGTGCATACAAGCTGTTATCAACCAAACAGGGACTCTTTTTTTATCAATAGAACAAGGTGCAAGCCCCAATAGCCCCGTAGGAATTTTCTTACTGGATGAGCACGGACCGAAAAATTTTCTAGGACTATCTCTTCCTACTCCAACATTCAAGCACCAAGTCTCGCACTTTTTGAGTTGGGGGGTGAGGGGTGGGTGAGTGGGTGTTGATCATACCCCCTTAAATATTTTTTCTTAAAGCCCAAGAACAAGGAAGTGGGCCCCCTCCAAGCAGCCTAGCATGTCAGGTCCTGTTAGCTCATGAGCAAGGTAAAGAGCCTAAAACTTGCCTTATCCTTACTAATAGCCCTAAAAGTAAGTCCAATCCAACAAGCTCAGTCAATATGAAACAGGAACGACACGTCATGCAGGTTGCCGATATCTTAGAACACTGCATGCTAAAAGATCTTGATTAACTCGAAATGATCCAGTTGGAGTTAACTCTTTAATTAACAAGTAACAGATTTTCAAGTTCGCGGGTTGACCTGACAATACCTCTTCAAATGGTCATAACTCTTTCTAGATAACTCAAATTTTAAACAGTTTGTTTTTTATTATTTAGCTAACACACGCAGCTATCCAACGACATACCATTTGCCTAACTACTTTCTAGATCCTACTTTACGAATGTCTATAAATTGGGAATCTTTTTAGCTATTTTGGTAACACATTTTTCACTCTTACTTTCATTTCTCTCGGTTTTCAAGCTCTTTTTAGCTCATATTTTGCATTCTGCATGATTTTAACCAATTTAACATTTTTCTCATTTTCGTTCAATTTTTCCTAATATTTCTTTAGTAACAATGTTACTGATTTAGCCATCCGAGTGATAACCTCTGTTTTGTAGGTTAATCCCCTAATAATTTTTAATTTTTTGTAAAAGTAATTCGATCATTGTAGTGCTACTAGACCCCGTATGCATGAGATATAAAACCACTTTAACATAATTCTCATAATAGTAGGGGCTAAAATGACTTTTTTTAAGGAAAAAATAGAATTTTATAAAAGTATCATGGGCAAATCAACTTTTTTTTGGACCGCAAAATATGTCAGAAGTCTCAGAGAAAGGATCAATTTAGAGTAAACTGAAAAAATATGGACCAGTTTGAAATTAAATTAAAATGTTGGGGTATATGTAAATTTTATCCAAAATTTTCACGAATCATGTGGGATAGGATTTGAAGTCACAAATTACCTTTTAGCTATCACATAACTCGACCGAAAAGAATACTTTTAAAACTAAAAGGACTTAATTGCAATTAAGTGACTTACTCGTTGGAGTTCGAGAAACTTATAAAATTCTCAATAGAAATCCACCGAAACCTATAGGAAACAAAACCTGAAAAAGAGAGAAGAAAATGGCGGACAGCGCTTCTACTAAGAGATGGCTTCCTCTTGAAGCTAACCCTGATGTTATGAACCAGGTGACATTCTCTTTCTTTTGATGTCTTACTTTCGGTGAGTGTCTTCTGAAAGTTTGATGTTCAATTGGATTGGTTTGTGGAGTGTGAGAAATTTTGAACGATTGATGCATGTACTGAAATTACCAAAAGACAATACTATAAAGACGAAGAACAATAAAAGGAGACAAATAATGAGAGATGGTGCTATGCAGTTTATGTTTATATAATGAGTAATTATTTACAGAAATAACTTATGATGAGCAGTTTCTCTGGGGACTTGGTGTTGCACCGGATGAGGCGGAGTGCTTTGATGTTTATGGGCTTGATGAGGAGCTCTTGGAAATGGTTCCAAAGCCGGTACTGGCTGTGTTGTTTCTTTACCCCATAACACCAAAGGTAATTTCTGTGTGCAAAATGTCATGTGCTTGCTGGTTTTTTTGCGTTCCTAATCGTTAGTTCTGAAGCCGTAGTCTTGGAACAATGAAAATTTTCTTACCAACACGAAGATAATGGATTTTAAATCCTCAGGACCTTCCTTTTTTTTTTTTTTTTTTTTTTATATCTAAGGGATTTGAAGCTGATCCACTTAAAATTCACTAATTTATACAATTTCAATCTCAAGAGTCTTTCTCAAATCAGTTGCATTTGTTTCTTGATATCTTGGCTGCATTTGAAGCTAATGGACTTAAAAACCCAGTTATTTTATGTCTTTTCAAGGTCAAATTATTTTGATCTAAATGCAACCTGATAGTGCTTGGTGCAACTTGTAGCTACTACAATGTTTGGGCTTGTTTTGGACTTAATTTAGACAATTTTGTGCTTTTACAGAGCGAAGAAGAGAGGATTTTACAAGATAATGCAATAAAGGTGAGTTATACCTTACTATCATGTCTATAGTTTATTATTAGGACCAAACCCTGTTTCGTTCATATTAATAGCTGCTCATGATTGAGCAACTTTTGGTTCCAAGGAAAGTATTAGAATCTGAAATGTGCTGTCAAGTTACGCCTACTTTTTCTCACTTATACAACTACATAATTATGACCATTAAACCAACATCCAAATGTTTATGTGATTAGATGATTTTGTGTCTACTTGTTGTTTCTTTATTTTATTTTATTTTTTGATCTTTTATCTGACAGCTGATGGAGTTCACTTATGGTTTCATGAAGTGTATTTTGGAGTTTGATTTTGCTTCATCTGAGGGACTTTTGCATTATGCTTGCTTCTCATCTTAATTGAGCTTGCACTTTACTTGTTTCATATGTTTCCGCATGTATATATTTAATATTTATAATGTCTGTGCAAGCAGAATATTAGATGGGCAATTGTGTCTATCTGGTGTCATGCTTCACTCAATTTTTCAGTTTATCATATTATATGCATGAGAATCATCAGTTGTGCATATGTGTACATGCACACACGTGCTCCTTTAGGATACAAATGGATTGATATCCATATTATTTGATGCAATTTTTACTTTACCTTTCTACTGCCTTTCGTTTTCTTGCGGGTAAAAAATGCCGATAAAAGCCATTCTTTTTGTTTCTGTGAATCTCTGACTGATGCAAAAAAGCATATCAGTATCTCGAACTAGTGTCAGATGTCCATAAGTTTTGAAATGTTAACCAGCTATGGGTGATTGCATTTTGAGTTATGAGAAATTGCAGTGTTAATTTCATTGTTATTATTGCTGATTTCAGTAGGTCATAATTTTTGGGATCTGCATTGAATGTCTTCAGCTTACTTGACCCCGGTGGTATTTATGAAAGCATATCCATACTTGTTTGTTTTCTGGAGTATCTTTGTTTGTGTTGGTAACTGAAATTTAGTTTGCATTTGCTGTTCCAATTATTTGCCATACATTATGTTAGGTATCCTACTAAAGTTTGATGAGTATCATGTAAGATTACTTATTGTTGTTGAGTGGATTGGAAATAACCTTGGTTTTGTTTTTGCTTCAGACTTCATTTTGTTGTTTAGTTCCTCTACTCTGGATCTCTTGGTAGAGCTTCTGTCATGTTTCAGTTTAATTTTGGAAATTGTACATAAATAATTCATGAGAGTCTACCCACAGGAGCCTAGTAGTGGAGTTTACTTTATGAAGCAAACTGTGGGAAATGCCTGTGGAACCATTGGGCTTCTTCATGCTGTTGGGAATATCACTTCCGAGATAAAACTTGGTGAGCTCTTGGATTCTGAATATCCTTCTTGCTGATTCTTTTCATCTGCTTAAGAGTTTTGCTTTCGTGGATCACTTTTGGAGTAGTATTAAATGCCTTTGTTATGAACGAGTCGTCTTGGACCTTCGATGAGCTTTGGATGCTGTCACAAGTGGTAGAGTCTTTTTGCATTGATTTGAAATGAGGGAACCCCTTAGTCTGTATATTTCATTTTCTTTTCAGGTTCTTCTGATTTTCTATCATTTACTGTTTTTTATTTAATTTTGGGTAGTGATCTGCAGCACTTCAATCTATTTTTTTGAGAAGTAATATTGGACAATTTTTGTTTACCATCTCCTTGATAATGTAATGAGGGGCATCATGTTGAAACTACCAGTATTGTGAAATGCCTTCATGCATCAGTATGTGGCATAGCCCAACCAAGAAGCCAAGACTAGTCCTAGTGGACTCCATGTATTTAGGATCTTGAGTTCTTTGGTTATTGGTAGTGATATAAGCTTTTGATAACATGTAAATCAAGATCTCTTTCAAATTATCCACTCCTTGATAATATATTTATTTCAATCTATTATTTGAGTGGATGGTGAAGTTAAGTTTGCATACCCTTTTCTTCCATTTCTGATCTCTGCAAAGATAGCTTGCTCACACTTAGACCGCTTTAAGAATCAATCTTCTTTCCCCCGCTCTACCAAAATGTTTCAAATGTCGGGTTATCTGTTCTATGTTCTGTCTGATCTTTCTTGGTTTCTAACCTGGTCAGGATATAGAAAATGCGTAGCTTTTTTTGTCATTCATGTATGCTTTTAGTTTAGTCAGTATATCTATAGAACATGTTTAGGTTGTGATTCACCTATTTTGGTTTGTCTTAAATTGCAGTTGAGGGGTCATACCTGGACAATTTCTTCAAATCCACTGCAAAGATGGATCCCTCGGAGGTTTATTTTCGTTTCATCTTTCCTTATTACAATTAATCTACCTTGCTATGTATAGCACTGCTCTGTTACCATCTAATAGTTGCTAGAAAAAATACTGTGCAGCGTGCCGCATTCCTCGAAAATGATAGTGAAATGGAAGTTGCTCATTCAGTTGCGGCGACTGCTGGTGATACTGAGGTCAAATTTGTACATTTTGTGAAATATAAAAGATAATAATTTCATAATCTGTATTTATTTTCTTGTTTCTTACTTTCTTCTTACTCAACATTTTGCCTTCAGTTCAACAAGCTGACTCTGTATTGAATTGGTGATGAAACTGAATTTTCATCCCTTGGGATGATAATTTTTGCATATCTATATTCGTTATATTTCAATCCAGATGCATTAAAGTTCTGTTGGGTCATATGCTCTCCATGGTGTCTTTTTCTGTCTTTAAAATTGGATAAAAGCTGTGATGCAACAAGCTCAGTTCTCAGAGGAAAGTGGCAGTTGATTCTGCATTGTCATGGGGAAGGATGTTGAGATTTTTAAAAAGATGGGTGTTGCCAAGGCCACTTGTACCGTTCATCTCACACTTACCACTGTTAATCTTCTCCTAGAAAAAATCACGGGAACAACATTTGTCCAACCCATATTCCCTCTTTCCCCTTTCCCCTTTCCAGGAATCTCCAGCAATTTATGATACCTCACTTGTTTGGTCTCGCACCATCTCCACATCATCTATCATTTCTACTTGACTTCCATTGACAAGTAAGCTCCTTTTACCTCCATGTTATTACGAGGCAAGACCCTACTCTTACTATTCATCTTCCTTCTTCCATTCACTTGAAGGAGATAGGAGGGTTGAGAACTGGGTATAGCAGTTAGAGGAGAGCAGGTAAGGATGATAACATGCACAAGTGTGTGGTATGGAGGAGATTACGCAGATAACCCTCTGTTATTTCTTCTCAATTTATCTTTTGTCTTTTCCTCAAACTTAATCCTAGCCAACCCAGAAATCTGAACTCATTTTCTCTACTATTTACTCACCACAAAATTATGACACCCAGAACATAAAATTAGTACAAACGCATGACAGAGATTTGGACTTCAAATATATTTTTAAATATAATATATCTCCTAACATTTTGAAAATTAAAGGTTTTAACTTTACGATTGTGTTTGTTTTAAGTTCTTTTTAAATGTATCCTTATGTTCATATGTATAGAATAGTTGTTTAAGTGATGCCGTAGTTCATTGGGGTTCTATGATGCTGGGGCATTGAGCGTAAGACAGGATATTTCATGATTGGCTTTATTTTTGCTATTATTCTAAGTTCTATATATTCATCTTCTGGTGGACCTTATTTAGGGATTTTTTCTTGTACGATTGTTATCATAGTCCAGTAGTTTTTTTTATTTCGGCTCTGTTTCCTTTCTAGTTCTGCCTATTCACATCCCATATTAATCTATTCTCTCTATACATTGTAGTATGTCCACTTCAAGACACAATGATGAACTAAAGTCATTCCCCCAAAAAGTAACAGCCTTCAGTTTCACACAATATAGGATTTATTTATCAGACACAGTGCACAAGCTCTAGCTGTTGCTGGGTAGGGGAGGACATATGTACACAGCCACAGCCCTGCAGGGGGCTTATCTACCTCCTCTGATTTAATCCCATATAGTGAAAATGAGATGCCCTAATATGTTCAGGGTCAATTTCTGTTTCACCATGAAACAGATACAAAGTAATTATGAAAGTTCTTGCCAGAATGACCTTTTCTTACAATAATTCACACAGTAACATGATGATCAATTATAGCGAGAGCGGTAATGTACTTCTCTAATATATCTCAAAGGAGCTAATCAATAATAAGTTAAATAAGCTTTCTACAATTTGCCATTTGTTTGGATCTTTATATGGTAAATATCATTATAATGCATAAATATATTGGCATACCTTTGTTCTTGCTTGTCCTGATGGTTAATAAGTATTGTTGAAATTTCTGGTTATTTATAGTAACATAAGGCAAACCTTTTCGTTTGTCCTATGTGTGGTACTGATTTGAGTAGTGTACAAATTTAGGTTCTGATCTTGTTAATTGATTGGTTTTCATTAGATTTATTTCTAACGGATGGCCGAGGAGAACTGGGAATTTCTGATCATCTTTCTTTTACAGGCATCAGCTGATGTAGACACACATTTCATCTGCTTTACATGTGTGAATGGTGAGTCTGTTTTGTCTCCTTCCCTCTCTCTGTGTGCATATATGGGGTTATTTGGTAATGCTATACTATACTGCGGTGTTTGAATTAAAGACCAACTTTTCATCTATGTATCTGAAATAATCATTTCTGGCATCTCACACGTCAAGTATAATGCAGTGAGTCAGATTTGGGTACTTATTATGTTTTCGGGCATCATGTTTATTAAGAAAGGCTGGGGTTTTGTTATTTCTGGTTCACCAGTAAAATGCGTGTAATGGATATTCTGCTTGGATGCATAGTTCTTATGGATTATGTGCCTAGAAATTACGTAATTCCCAATTAAGCATTTGTGATCGTTTTGGATTCTATTTTTTTTTTCATTAATTCCGTTGCGTTGATAACAATTTCTCCATGAAACTAACTTAATAGATATCTTGGTAATACCTACCTGTAAAACACACAAACTACTGGTAGCTTACAATTCTTGTGAAATGTAACTCAAAAGGTTATATGCTTGTCGTGTGGTGGTTTGAATCAAAGCACAGTCATGTTGAATGTTTGGCATAGACATTCATGGAAACTTGTAAAATGGATCAGATAAATGAACAAATCAGGGTCTGAATATCAGGTTTTAATACTTTGGATCTTCAAGTCATTAATGAATAAGAACTTTGCTAAGTGCAACCTTGGCATCAGTGTAATGGAGGCCCTAACATGGCGGTTTGTAGGAGAACTATATGAGCTTGACGGAAGGAGGGCAGGACCGATTACACATGGTGCATCTTCCCCAAGCACCTTACTGCAGGTGATCTTTTTCTCTCTTCTAATTAGCTATCAACCAGCTTAAGTTTCTATTTCCTCCTCTTTTCTGCCCTTTCATCGGTAATCTCCTCTTGTCTGCCGTGTTTTCTATTAGAAGGACATGTTTCTATCCAGCTTATGTTGCAGTTTTAAAAAGAAAAAGAAAACTTACAAAAGCTTTACTCATACTTCTCCCAGCCTTGATGTGGGAGGGGCAATTCATGCGACCCATTCTACTGTGTTTATATTTCTTATTGTTTCTCGTTCAGTGTCTGCTATTCTGTGCCATACTAGTGATTTGATTGCTTCACAGTGACTGGATATCCGTTTTACACAGGATGCTGCTAAAGTTATTCAAAAGTTTATTGCAAAAAATCCTGATTCTATCAACTTCAACGTCATTGCTATCTCAAAGAAGAAATGAGATTTGAATGATGCAAGAATCGCAATGTAATGGTTTGGATACACTCCCCGAGTAAATTACATGGAAGCTGGATGATTTCATGCTTGCGACTGAACTTGAGGTCTACCCTGAGCTTTTTGGCTTGATGTACTGTGTTCAAACTTACCAATGTCCAATAGGGTCTTAGACACACTCAGTTGATCTATTTTGCATACTTTTGATCTTGCGTTTTGCTGAAAGTTGGAGGCTTTGAGAGCTCGTTACCGCATTGTCACATTCTATATTTCTAATGTCTGAGTTCCATCTGCATGAATTTCCATGCGTAAAGTGAACAGGGTAAAGACAAACACGGACAGAAATACTAGATTCCCGTCGGGGAGACAATAAATTTGAAAAAAATCGTGGAATTGTATTTGGAAAGGGGACTGGGGAATGCTTGACAACCGAACAGATTATTAATCAAAGCAGCTGTTAAATTTGATTATATTCATTACCTTTTTGTTGACCTGTATGAAGTTCTTCAGTGGTTCACATTAGATCGCGAGATATTTGTTCATAAATTTAGTCGAAACTAATTTCAGAAAATAGTTGAATTTGACGAAGAGGCTCTTGATGCATGATGGCGGGTTTGGAAAGATTGGGCACAGCCAACTCTCAATGGTGGCATGTTCATTCCATACTGTATCCAGCCCTCCAATTCTCACCACAATGGTTTTACTACCTGACATTTAATTTCTACTTTAAAACAATCTTTGTGAAATCCACTTCAAACTAGTTATTTTGATGGGTGATTTTTCCATATTACCATCATAGTTTTTTCTTTTACAAAAATTAATTTAGTTCCTTGCGTTTTCAATTGTAGTTTTATCGCCTACGTATAAATTTTTAAAAAATATGATCGTTTTTCATTTGAAGTATTTATAGTCGGGCAATTATTTAAACAATAACTTGATTAATGACATATAAACATAATTTTTGTGAATATGATGGACTTCTTGCAATTTCAAATTAAAAAGAAAAAAAAGCTGGAACAAATTTGGAGAAAAAAGTTTGAATAAAAAATAGAGCATTTTTTTTTGTAACAAAAATACTTTTGACATTATGCCCCATCCCTCAACTTTTAGCTATCATATTCATTTTGAATTTTTGTTCTATTTTCAGAAGATTTCTTGCTAGAAGATTTTTGCTATTGTCTTTTTAGAACTTTTTCTCTAACATATTTCTTCATGTGCTTTTGTTTGAAAAAGTCATTAAGCTTAGAATATTATCGTTGGACATTGGGCTGGGTACGCGGACTCATGACTCAATATGCATCCTGATATAAAGTTTGAAATCTTCCAACTTAATGTTGGGATAAGGACTCCTCTAGAATAAATTGTATCTATTAGAGTTTCTAGTCTCCCAAATTTATGTTATGATAAACTCATATGGGATAAACCCCATCTGAGATAGAGTTTATCGTCTTGCTTATGTATATTGAGGCCTGGACATCTCTTAGGAAGAGAGTTGAATACACATATAAATTAGGTACATAGTTGTGATAAAAGAAGTACAAAAACATAATTGTGATACTACAAATGAGTTGATCACAACACTCTTAAAGTATACTCTCTTCAAATAGTCTCGCTCTATGTTTCTCTCTATATTTTTTCTCTTGGAGCATTCCCATAGACTTGAATTTGAGGTGTGCAAACAAGTGGATTACTTTGGTAGTAATCCACCAAGGTGAGCAAGGTGTATTTGTTGTTTGCACAATGGTTAGAACAACAACCAACATGGGGTGATCTTGTAAATGTTCATGGGGTGGTCTTCAAGATAATAAGTAAGATAAAGTTTTTGTAATTCAATCAATGAATAGGCTTTTAGATGAGCCAGATCCGAATATGTAAATTGATATATTTTCGCTGCTAAAGGTTACTCTGATGTGCATAAAAATAGGTTGGCTCAGAAAGATCCAAGCGATTCAAAAAAAAAAAGAAACTAGTGGCCCGTAACATCCTAAGAGACCCAAGAGGACAGGGCATCCCCCTACTCGAACCATGATCAAAGTTTAACAAACTGTTCAACCCAGAAGGCCCATACACGTGGCAACCTACTATCCTACGTGGCTTCTCATCAGCCCATGTGTCAACAACCACCTTGGACCAAATTGGCCCTAGGAGGACTCCACCTGGTGGTTAGGACTCCTTGCAGTCCTAAACTCTTGGAGCAGAAGGACTTCTTGTTGACTAAGGAGTCCTCAATGATGAAGACTTCCCTAACTCGGAGATGAGCATCCAAAATCACACCTAATCGAAGATAAGATTGGATTATGACTTATCCTAACAACTCCTATCCACTTTTCCGAGAATAGAGGGAACGTGTAGACTCCAGCCAGGAGGGGGCATCTCCCTCCCCTATAAACACAGGTTCGTTCCTACTTACGGGGACACCTTCAATAGACCTTCAACAGACCTCCCTGACACATTTTTGACACTTTTATCACTCTCTAGACGTTTTCCCCACGTCTCTCACACCTCTCCCACTTTCTAAACACTCTCTAAGCACTCCACAATCACATTATCACGCGTTCATACACTTCTACCTATATTATTTTCATATCTCGATTCATATCGATTTTTATCTTTATTCTTGAAGACCCAATACTAACTCGGGCATCAGAGTGCTGATGCCTTTTTTGCAGGTCCCCCCTTCAATATTGGCATTCGCTTCGGTCTAAGCCTTGAATGACAGTCCATATCCTTTAGACCCGTGCATTTTTTAAACGCATCATTGGTGTTGTCTGTGATAACATTGATCTAAGACGTGAAATCTATGAAATCTACCAACAACGGAGATAGCACCTCCTCCGGAAGGACGGTCCCCCTCCCGCTGGAGTACCTCTCCCTGATGCATACTACCTCCATTCAAGGTCTTACTTCAACCCCCCACCATTATCATTACTTAATTCTAATTTCCTACTAATCCACTATTCAATGTCCAGAGACCCTTTCCATAGGGTGTCCTCTTAGTGAGAAGGCGGGAGCACCCTCCCCCACAAGAAGGTGCGCCCAAGGATTGGACGACGCACATTGAAAAGCTTGAGCAGGACCTCTTGAACCTGAAAAGGCGTGTCTTTGGGGTCCCCTTAGAGAAGTAGGAGGGCACCCCCTTCAGCGAAGAAATCTTGGCAGACGTACTCCCCCTCAACTGGAAGGAACCCAACATGCTGGAGTACGACGGAACCACGGATCCGCGGGAGCACCTCTCTTGCTTTGAGAATATTGCCTTTCTCCACCGTTACACCGCTGGGGTCAAGTGTCGTGTGTTTGTGAACACCTTCACATGGTCAGCCTAACAGTGGTTCAATCAATTGCCCTCGGGATCCATCCTATCATTCGTAGAATTTCGCTCTCTCTTCTCCATACTTTGCCAGTAGTAAACGATGTCAAAAAACAATCATGAGCCTTTCCTCTTTACAACAAAGAGAAAGGGAATCACCGAGGAGTATCTTCAACGCTTCATTTAATGGCCCTAGAGGTCCCTACTGCTACATCTAATACATTAATTTATACATTTACGCAGGGTTTACAAAATGGGGATTTCTTCAAATCTTTAACTAAGAAGCCCTCTGCCAATTTTTACAATCTCCTAGCGCTAGCTGAACAATATATAAACTTGAAAGAGACTAAGGAATACAAAAATGTCATCTTTGGTGAAACATGCAAGGAACAAGAGGACGAGGACGCCTTTTCCGAATAAGCCCTGCTTCTTAAATAGGCACCCCCCATCAGAAAATAAAGTGCTCCACCCAGGGGGTGTCCCCATCAGAAAATAAGCCCTGCCCCTAAGTAGGCATCCCCCTAATTGAATAAATTTTCACATGCAAGATGAGTATGTTTATATTTAACTTAATAATTTTGGGGGTTTATTTTACCACCTTCGATGTATTAACATGTGTCTTCTTGAAATAATTTCACGAAGGAAACATCTTTATTAAACTTCTCAAAAAGCCCTGCCTCTAGGCAGACACCATCTCATAAAAGTCCTGTCTTCCACACAGGCACAAAGACCCTCATTCGGGCAGGTTCTTAGGTTCTTCTATGGGGGACTTGTAAGCTCGATTCCGTGCAGGCACCTAAGCCCTCCTCTGCGGAGGTATCTAAGCCATGTTTCCTACGGACACCTTATTCTTCCTCCGACGAGGTTCCTAAGTTCTGTTCCAAGGAGACACCCTTCCTCAAAGAAGCCCTCCGAGGAAGAGACACAATAATTTCTCTCCATATAGTTCCTATTCGTAATATATGTCTTTATTATTTATTTAACATTCTCCTGCAGAAAAATAAAGCCTATACCCGAGTTGGCACAAGAGGCACCTCTGAGCCCTCCTCCATGGGGGCACCTTCATAAAAAGTTCTGCTCCGTACAAGCACAAAATAAATCTTTTTTTTTTTTTCTAAACATACTTTTGCTACTAACATCCATTGCAGGAATTAAAAAAAAAAAAGAGGTTCCGGACCTCTCTAATAAGTGTCGAAATCTCCACTTATTAGAGTGGAGCTGCTATTGAAATGCGTAAAAATAGGCTGTCCAAAAAAGGTTCAAGCGATTCAAAAGTAAGACAGAAACGAGAGACTCGTAACATTTTAAGAGGCCCAAGAGGACAGGACATCCCCCTACTCAGGCCATGATCAAAGCTTAACAAAATGTTTGGTCCAAAAGGCCCACATATGTGGCAGCCCACTATCCTTCGTGGCATCTCATCAGTCCATGTGTCAGCAATCACTTGGTCCACATCAGCCCTAAGAGGACTCTTCCTGGCGGTTGAACTCCTTGCAGCCCTAAACTCCTAGAGCAGATGTTGACTGAGAAGTCCTTAATGATGAAGACTCCCCCAACTCGGAGATGAGCATCCAAAATCACACCTAACTAAAGATAAGATCGGATTATGGCTTATCCTAACAAATTCTATTCACTCTTCCCGAGAATAGAGGGAACGTGCAGACTCCAGGTTCATTCCTACCTACAGGGACACCTTCAACAGACCTTCAAGATCCCTGACACTTCTTGACACTTTTGTCACTTTCTAGACGTCTTTCTCACGTCTCTCACACCTCTCTCACTTTCTAGACACTCTCTAAACACTCTATAATCGCGTTATCACGTGTTCATATACTTCTACACTTATATTATTCACCACATCTCGATTTATATCACGTTTATCTACTTTATTTTTATATTCTCGAAAATTCACTACTAACTTGAGCGTTGGAGTGCTAACACCTTTTTTCCAGATCCCTTCCTTCAAGATTGACATTCGCTTCGGCGCAAGTCTTGAACGACAGTCCATATCATTTAGACCCTTGCGTTTTTTGAATACATAATTCGATCCACGATTATTTGTAAAATAATAATTGATTTTATAATTTATAAGGATTTAGTTCATATTTTTTGTGTCAATAATATATTTTTTTTGAAGCTGGTTATTGAGTTATATATTTTGTTTTAATTTATAAGACTTTTTTAAAATGTGAAAAATTATTTATTATATGAAAGTATAAATGACGTGACACGAAAGTAGTTTTTTTTGGAGTGTAGGGATGTATTTGTTTTTTTAAAAAAATTATATTAGTTATATAAATAATTTTATTTTATAACTATATATATATATTTAAATATAATTATGCCGAATAAGATATCCAATGTACATATTAACCACGTCATTGACAGGCAAATAAATAATTACCTGCTCCATCATCAATTTTCGACCAAAATTAAACAAATTAGTCACCAAGTACTAATTGAAGCATTTTTCAAAATTAATGTACAAAAAATGATAATTATCATAATGATGAATTAATAGATCAAAATTCCCAACCATCACGTTCCACTTTTGAAGAAGTTGCCAATTGAAATGTTCGAATGGAAAAGCAGATCCATAACTCAGGATTGTACCAACAAAATGTCCAATTAAATTCAAAAAACTATATGTGAGATTTTCTTATTTTGTTAAATTCAAGAACACGTAAGTTGGGTGACTCGTATCAATTTTTTGCATTTATAATCCCCACCATACTCCTTACATCTTAGATCTTACCACTGTGATTATCCCTAATTTTCCATACCAACAATAACAAATGCGTCATTCCCACTCTATATACATACTCATCTTCGTTGTATCAAAATTCTTACTCCAATTAGATGTAGTCGAACCAAATCAATCACAAAATAATTGTATCATATTTGCTATGTGATTGATCACTTTCTCTTAACTGTACACTAATCACACGATTAGTATATTAAATTTGTCATACGATTACTTCAAATTCGATCGAGCCCGATTTGAGTTAGAATTTTCGCCTACATTCTGTGCTATACCCCGGCGCATCATTTCAGAAGAAATTTCACACTTCATTTATACCAAACTCAATCAATCATATAAAATTTCAAACATAAATTGACTGAAAACTCAATCCCAAATTTCAATCTTGCAATCTCCTATACATGATACTTGATTGAACACAAACATTTTACACTCAGTCCAAATCTGATTAATTCATGATAAATGTCCATCTTAACTTTGGCTTTGGTTGATTAGGCATGATATCATGACTAATCACTCTTTATTTTATTAGCTCGTGATTAATACCTCAAAAAGCTAAAAATATAATATAATTTTTTCATAATAATAATCACAATTTAATATATTTCATTTTAATCAGATCATCAAGTAAATGTAGCCTGAGCATAAATCTAAGGCAAGTATTCTACACACCTAGTTCAAACCTGATTCAGTACAACCACTTTACAGATCACACCCGCATTCCACTCCTCTGGTCAGTTTCGAATACACTTAAATTGTAATAATGCCACTAGGTAAAATGCCCTGATTTAGCCCAACCAAAAAATTACACCTGTAATTGTTTAATTTTTCAGAACTACACATCAATCATACGAATACGACAAGATCAAGTGTATTACATACGCAACCAAAAATTGATTTAGCCCAACCGAAAATTACACCAATAATTGTTTACTTTTTCGGAACTATGTGCAATTGTTTCGGAACTACAAGTGTATTATTGATTCAAATTTCGATCTAAACTAAAATTTTTAATAAAATGCTGGCTCCATATACTCTCCGCTTGAGTCTAAACACCATAATACCTGCCTTCATCCAGATGTGTGCTTATCATTTATCTAAAGTTTGCATGCAACATATTATGATTGCCTAAAATCATGTAACACACGAAAAATTATTATAAATTTAATCAAATCAAACCAATCACAAAATAAATATATCACACAAAACAAATATATCACACCTACTATATAATTGATTACTTTCACTAAAGTATTCACCAATTAACAAATATACTGCACTTACTATTGATTTAAATTTAAACCAACACACTTGTATCTAAAAAAATTAAATTATTGCCAAACCAAATTTAACCGAACCAAACCACTTTGTCCCGAGTTGTACACCATTAAGGTGTATTATACTTATTATTTAATTGATCCAATCGAAACCAGATCCAAATTTCCCTCAATCTCTATTTCAGGCTCGACAGTCAAATGAAGCCATCTCAACATCAAACGGGGTCCCACTAATAAAGTGTGCCTCATCGTAGCGACTGTAAGAATAAAGTTTCCTTCTATTCCTACAACATTCAGATGACCACCACAACAAAATAACGACGGAAGGAACAAGGTGGCTAATTAAGATTACTCACAGAACCATCCACAGTTTAGAACACAAATTGTTAATTATCATCACCCAGAATTACACACACACACACACGCACGCAGACAGACACACACTGACACTGACACTGACACTGACACACACAAAAATAAGAAAACACCCAACAAGGTACAAAATTTAATAAACACAAATCGTTATGAAACGATTGATTCGTCCAAAAAGCAATTTAAGTTCCCTGGCTTCCCTTGACGTGCTGCTGTCCAAACTGCTCCGCCCTCTCCTTAACATCGTGCGCGGCGTGGGTGAGCTTCTCGCGTGCGCGGTCCAGCTGGTCCGCCCCGATGGGGTGCTTTCCAGTGGCGTATTTGTACATCCAGTAGAAAAGAAAGCTGGCCACGGCGCCGAAGCCTCCGGAGGCGACGAAGCCGGCGAGGATCAAGAAAACGGTTATGGCGGCAGGGACGAGCACAGGGCTGAATATCACGAGCAGTGGAGTGGCCAAGACCAGGCCGATCACGGTGGCAGCAAGCGTCAGCCCGGAGAGGACCATGAGAGAGCCGCCAAGGGTCACGGCGGTGGTGGTTTTCGCCACCTGGTGGGAGAGCTGCTGCTTCTGCGGGTCATGGCGGGTTTGGATCTGGGCCATGAGTATGAGAATTTTGATCTATGGAGAGCTGGGAATAGAGTTGATGATATGTTCTCTTGTGTGTGTAATGTGTGTGTGTTTATAATGAATAATAGGGATGCATGGCGGTGTCACGTGAGAGACGGATGGGAGTGTCACGTGTTGAATGTCTGTGGTTTCTGCAGGTTTTGCATGACACGGAGGCTTTTAGAGTAGACACGTATCGTCTGTGTCTGAATGAAGCAAATCGTCAAGGTAGGTGGAGTTTCATTCTTACGATATAGGCGGGTTCGGCCGGAAACGGAGTTCGAGAATTGTAGTTCAAACCAATCCAATCGTAGGTGGATAACAAGTTATTCCAAGGGATGGGACTAAGTATTGATAGATTAAGTTGTGATATTGACGATGATGATTAGAGGGCCTTTGATAATTTGATTTTTTTGTTTATATTATTAGATAATGCATTGTCTGAAACACATAATTCCACCGTTAAAGATAGAAGAGGGGGAAAACTAATTGAAAAGGGGCATTTTCAATATAATAAGCAAAATATTATGAACAGATTGGGATAAAAAAAAGTCCGCATCTGGTGGGGCATTTGGTGGGGCTTCATGATTAGATAATTTCACTTTGTGGGCTTGAACTACAATAATGCATCAATCAAGAATTGTACCGGGTCTTTGTGCAAATATCGAGCTTGTGAAAAGATTAGTAAATATGAAATAAGTCGGGTTAAACTAGGATATTCGATTTAATTAGCCCAAGCAAAGAGGCCCTTAGAAAAATAAAATAATTATTAAGTTATGTGATTTTTTTTTGGCTCATTTGTAAAGAGGATTAGTGCTAGTTCCCCAACTACACTTTAAAAGATTTTAAGAAATGTAAGTTATGTGGTTTGATTGCTGAGCTTTCAGGGTTTTAGAACTTGTAAGAATTTTTAGGAGTAAACATCATTTTGATGCTGAAGTTTCATATTTTGAGAGCGTTTGGCTAAGTTTATAAGTTTTTAAAATATTTTATAAAATGTTTGAAAGTTTATAAGCTAAAAAATAGTAATTGTAATTTTTTTTAAAGAATTTATAAGATGTCAAAATAAGATGTTTTATATCTTATCTTGTCTTTAAAAAAATTAACTTTTCTAACTTTTTAAAAAAAAATATTTTATATGCTTTATAAAATTAATATATAATTAGACAAAAATATCCTTACACATAACCACATTCTCTCTCACTCTCTTCATCTCTCTTTCTATCTATCACACACAAACACACACTACACACAGATACTCTCTCTCTCTAGAATATTAAAAAATTTTATTGCTTTTTTTTTAATTTAAAAAAAATACTTTATTATTTAAGGATAACCTATTATAGTTAACATACAAAATTGCTATTGAAAAAAAAAAAATTTAATATATTAAAAATTTGACAACTAATAGTATTGTCATTGATCAAGAAAATCGATTATATATCTACGTCAATATTCGACTAGCAAAATTTTAGGTAATAATTCATCATTTTTTTTATTTTTATAAAAAATATTTATCTATAGATTCTTATTTGGAGTTAAATTAATGTGAACTAATTTATGAAAGTATTTTAAAATATTTACATATATAATATGTCAAAAATGATAAGTTAATTGATTATAATGGTATCATGTCCATTTTGATCATTTTTCAATTAAATATCTTATTATGCGAAACACCCTAAGATGTGAAAACATCTTATTTTATCCAAAATTTTAAGAATTTATTTTTAAAATAAGATCCAACATCTTATAAGACGTAGGAGATTATAAGGTGTTTTAAAAAAACTTAAGCCAAACACCTTCAACTTGTATTTGCATGAGTTTCTTAACAACTGATTAAATTAATCCAATAACTTAATCATCCTTAGCCTGCATTTCATTAATCCAATTTATTAAATATTGGGTATGCATCAAATGGATTCTCTCGTGGGATGATTCAATTATTTATTCTCGAAAAAATTATTATAAACCATTTAATATGTTATTTTTAGAATTCTTTTTAAATTAGTTCTATTACTTTTATAGTGATTTGTGTGTGATCTTTCGGTTCACCTTCAACTAAATCTAAACTTGTGTCCAACATAATTAGTTAATTAAAGCTAATTTAATTACTTGCTTCTGATTAACATTAACTAGAAGTGCCCGATACTATGGGTGGCCTCTAGCAATGGTCCATTGTACTAAAAAAATAGGTGAATCTTCTCATGAACATTTAGACTCCCGAGTACCTTACATGTACGACCCTATTAGTGTTTTTTTGTCTATGTTTAGGGCATGAAATTGGGCGTCGGTTCTTATTCGAGACTAGACTACAATGCTAATTACTCCAAATGCATTTATTCTATTGATCGACATAGAAAATTATTCCATATTCATCCAATCGTTGTAGCCACAAGCTTGAAGAGCTTCAAACGCATCTTACAGCACATAAGAAATCTACTTGTCATTCAATGACAGGCAATAGAACCTATCGTCCTCACTACATGTTCTAAAAATTACTAAACAAGACTTATGATAATCACATCGAAGAGAGTCATCTTTTGTCTGGCTCAAGATACAGCCAGTGCATGAATGTGACTATCATGGTCCCTTAAGTTCGAGGACTAAATCCCGTATTACCAGAGTCGAGGAGTACAAGTGATACCGATCAAGCCTCTAAAGCCTTCATATAATGGCCGTCGCGAGTCAGTTTTGTCGGTTTGACAACCTTGCCAACCACCCTCTAAAGTTGCATAGACGTCAACCACCCAATAGGACTCTTAATGCTCAGTGTTGAGATCCTTTACTAGGAATATTTCAGACTTAACCCTTAAAAGTTGGTTTCACAACTATCATTCAATGCGCAACCCAACTACAAGAATTATTCGATTAGTCTGTGAGCTTTATTATGATATTAAAAAATAATGCATAATATATAAAGTAAGCACAACAAATACGATCCGAATGAATACTTATTTTATTCATATTAATTCAATATTATATAAAAAAATAACTTAAATAAATTACAAAAACATGAATCTAATTAATTTTTTGATCACTTATTCGAACAACTATCAACTTCAAATTCGCCATATAATCACTATCACTCTCATCATCAGCCCCAGAATCAGCCCCTATGCATTTGTTTCCACGCCATGATCACACCCAGAATCAACATCTATTACTTCTGTGATAACCCAATTTCATCCCCATCTGCTATAACATGTTCTACTCCAGGATCAGCCCCTACAAGATCATTTCTACCCAATTAAATTGTGACATGGGAATCGAGAGTTTATTGCCAGTATCCCGCACATACATCTCAATTTCTATGGGCTAAAGAAAATTACCCTCTGTCATAGTTTAAAGGAGTAAATTATCCCCTACGATAAATAAAATAATAAATTACCCCCCTCTAATTTTTAAAATATAGCACACTGTCACCTTGCAAAAATTAAATGTTAGTGTAAGGGTAATGATAAAAATACCGCTCCTTATATATATGAAAGGCTGACTCTTGAATTCCTATTTTTAAACTTGTTTATGGAGATAGAGCGAAAGAGGTGATGGACCTTGAAAAAAAAAATTAACTGCAAAATCCAACAAAATCTACCGTTCAAACTCAGTAAAAATGATTAAATCTTGTCCCGAAGATACTTGAAAGGTATTTTAAAAACAATTTTTGTTTTTTGTTTTTTCATGTTTTAGTTTAAGCATTTGTTTTTTTAATATATATTTATTTTGTAGGAAATCTGCAGCGTTTAGTTAAAATACTTGTCCAGATCCAGAGAAAAAACTTGTACTTATAAGGTAGATTTCGAAATTTATTTTTGTGATTTCTTTTTTAGGATTATTTATTGATTTTGAGTTTTTTTTATTTTTTGTTGGCTTTTGATTTTATGGAAGCTTTTTCTTAGAGGAAAATAGGTGAAACTTCAAATCTGGAAGCAATGAAAGTAAGTCTTCCATCTCCTCACATATTATATTGAATAATATGTGTTTTTCATTTGTATGGGTTCCATGGGGTTGTTTTATTCCTTTGGTTGAGATTATGGTTTTAATATATTAATCTACTTTGAAAGCATCACCCGACACCCAATAATTTGGGATTCAATATTTCATTATGGGGATGTTGTGTTTAAAATCCCATTAGGAGCGTGTGTGAGTGGGTGAGTGTGTGGGTAAAAAATAAATATAAAAAGAATACCTGGGAAGCATCAGTGGAACTGGTGGGCCACGACCGCAGCCACAACCATGACCCCTTCGTCCATGTCCTGAAGGAGGCGAACAAAGATGACAAAAGAAAAAAAAGAAAAATTGCAGAAATATATTTCAGAATATTTATGTATTTATATATTTCAGAATTTCAAAAAACATTTCAAAATTTAGAATATTTTTGAAAAAAAATTAATATTTTAATTTTAAAATGGACGTTTAATATTTAAAAACTTAATATTTCAATATTTTAAAGAATTTCATAATGTTTCATAATATTTCAGAAAATTTTTAATATTTTAGAATATTTCTGAAAATTTTAGAAATGCATTTTTAAATACAGAAAAATAAAAATTACAAAAATGAAATCAGAAAAATTGCAAAAAACATCCATAAAACTCGCAGAAAATTCAGAAAACTCCCCAATATGCATTGTTTAAAAAATATCCATAATATTCTAAAAAATCACAATATCCACAATATTCACAATAGAAACAACAAAAAATCAATTTTAATACTAAGCTTCATATAAGATGGCGGGGAGCGTAGACAAATTAATTTTGAACGCAATTAAAATATAAAAAGTGTCAAATAATATAGTAATTATCAATTATAATATTTTTTGTTTATATTTTGAAATTCACTAAATTAATTTCAAGTTGAATAATCAATTTAATTGATATTTTAATATATATTTTGTCATCAAATCAATGGTCGATAAGTGCCAAAATGAAGTGTTTCGGCTAACAAATAATATTTCTCAGTCTATGTTCTAGCCAATCAAACAGTGCCACGTGGAGCAACTGCACGTACGCTCCAATCAAGTCAAGACAAATATTTGCGACATTTATCTTTTTAAAAAATATAAATATTAAAGAGATAATTTCAAGTTGACCAATCATATCATTTTAAATATATAATGTATTTATCTCTTTAAATTAAATTGTAAAGAGATTATATAAAAGTGTTCAGATATATCATCACTCTACCTCTTTCACACCTATATAAAGGAGTCATTGAACCTCATTCAAAACACACACAGACATAGAGAACGAAAACTTAAGCAAGCAAAGGAGACTAAATAATTCTCTCTACGCATTTCTTCAAAACTCAAGAATATTCAAGGGCATTCAGGATGAAATTGGGTTGTTTGTCGAAAGCGCACCACAAATTATAGCGTTTAATTCGGGAGGCGCTAAACCCTCGAATTAACGTTATAAATATCCAAATATCTTCTCAAGAAGATTCAAGTGGAAAATCTACTTTCAAATCCTCAAATTCAAAATTAAAAACTATATCGTTTAATTTAGGATTACTGGCTAAAACCCTCGAATTAACGTTATAGAAATTCAAACCAAGTCAAAGGGAGATCTACAAAGAGATTTTACCTTAAATTTGTGAGATGCATTCTCGAAGTGAAGAATTAGAGGATTAGATAAAGATTGTACCCGCTTCTACCTATCAAATACACATTCTTATTTGCAATGATTTTATTGTGTTTTGATTTTCAGACATGATAAAGTTAGCGCTCACAAATTTTGGCAAGCCCAGTAGGACAATCTTGACCTTTTTTCATCACAAATCAACTTAAAAGGCCAATGGAGATGGATAACAATATTTTCAACTCTCTAAATGTTGAATATCCTATGTCGAGGTTGGAACTTCTTCTTTCAACGACAATCATGTGGGGGCAAGTAGATATGATATTATTATATTACCTCTCAATTTTTCACTTAAGTTGGAGCAAAGCAAGAAACCTAAGTTGCGGAGAAAGATTTGCTCGATGATAATATGATTTATTCATCGTCAATAAATTCAAAAGCTGAGATTGCAACAGTTATGATGGTGCAAACTATTTCACTTGAAGAACAATCACATCGTTGACAACTGCCGTTGAAAATTTATTGAAATATGTTCAAGCATGCGATGATCAGCTTAACAAACTCTACGATAAGTTTCAAAGTACCCTAGCATTAAATGAATTTGGAGATCAAGATTTTTCAGTTGCATGCAATACAAGCAAAGAATTCTTGTTTATACCAATAGATTTGTTTCTATTGATCATGTGAAGAATACTGTGAATGAAGCAATAACAAAAACATATAAAACTCTAGTTCAAGCTTTTTAAATCTTACGTGAAACTTTACACAAAAATGATTGAGCAACTGATAATGCCAGAAAACTATCAACCTCCAATATTTCAACAATTCAATGGTCATGGGATCCTCGGCAACATATTACTCACTTTGTTGAAACATGCAATAATGCTGGAACCAATGAAGATATTTTAGTCAAAAAATATGTTTTATCCTTGAAAGATGCTAGTTTTGATTGGTATATTGATCTTGAAGTAAACTCCATTGGTAGTTAAGATTATTTATAAATTAAGTTTTTTAGTCGCTTTTATAGTGGTTGACGTACAACTAGCATGATTGAACTTGCTAACCACCATCAAGAAAAAGATGAGGTGGTACTTGATTACATCAATAATTGGATAAATCTATCATTCAACTTCAAAGATACTTTATCTGAAGTATCTGCAGTCGACTTATGTATTGAAGGCATGTATTAGGAACTATGTTATATCCTTCAAACAATAAAACCAAAGACTTTTGGAGAGAGCTAGCCACTCGAGCACATGAAATTGAAATGAACTTCAATTGCAAAGAAGATGAACATTTTGTTTATGCCAATGATGGTGGTGATGATGATGATGATGATGATGCAACACCATAAAATTTAACAATTCTCAGTACTCCTGGACATGATCGTAAACTGTCCAATGGTTTTAAAAAATAATTACTAATGCTCTTAGATATGAGCATAAACTATCTAATGTCTCAAAAAAAAAAAAAAAAATCAATGCTCTTAGATATGAGTATAAACTATCTAATGTCTCCAAAATAATTTCAAAGAACTCCTCGATATGAATATGAACTATCTACAAATTCAAATTGAAGGACTTCTGATAGGAGTATAAACTATCTACGAATTTACTTAAACGACTTCTTGTTATGGGTATAAACTATCAACAAATTTACTTGGAAAACTCCTTGATATGAGTATAAACTATGTACAAATTTAATTGAAGAGCTCCTTGATATAAGTATAAACTATTTACAAATTTATTTGAACAACTCCTTGCTACCCTTGATACGAGTATAACTATCTACAGATTTACTTAAAGAACCACTTGATATGAGTATAAATTGCCTACAATTTAAATTGAAAAACTCCTTGATATGAGTATAAGCTATCTACAATTTTAAATGAAGACTCCTTGATTTAACTATCAATAAAATTTAAGTGAACTACGTTATGGCTTGATCCTCGAACGAGATACGTAGGCAGCTTGAGATATATTTTCAAGTTCAGTCACATGTCAAAAAAAAAAAAAAAAATCAATTCCGAGACATTCAATCCTTCACTTCGCTGCAGTATATATTTGTGAACGAGTCTTCAGGGGGCATTTGTAGGCAAATTAATTTTGCGCCCAATTAAATGATAAAAAATATCAAATAATATATTAATTATCAATTATAATATTTTTCTATTTAAATTTTGGGTATATATTAAATTAATTTCAAGTAGAAATAGTCAATTTAATTGATATTTTTTAATATATATTTCATCAAATTAATGACCGACAAGTAAGAAAATGAAGTATTTTGGCCAGTCAAATAATACTTTGCAGTTAAAAATTCTAGTCAATTAGACAGTGCCACGTGGAGCAACTGCACGTACGCTCCAATCAACTTAAAACAAATATTTGCGATATTTATCTATTTAAAAAATACAATATTAAAGAGATAATGCCAAGTTGACCAATCATATCATTTCAAATATATGTTGTATTTATCTCTTTAAAAATTAAATTATATAGAGATAATACAAAAAGTGTTCAGGTATATCACAACTCTACCTCTTTGACTCATCAATTATTTTTCAAACCTTGATTTTGCATATACTCATCCAGTCAGCTTTGTCTCTCTTCATGTTTGGTTACTCTGTGTAGTACACTTGTAGGATTGCTTGTTGCGCCAGGATACACCTTTTTAAAATTTACATCAACAAGGTGGCAACGAGGGTATAATTTCATACCTCTTACCAGATCAGTCAAATGATACTTGAACAAAATGATGTGCATGTCCTGAATAAGTAGGGAATCTAACTGATTATCCCTTCGAGTATATCCCATAAAAGTCACTGTCTGTGTATGTATTAATGAGCTTGTCGCACACACCCCATAATCATAGTTGACTTGCCTACGTTGTGGCGTTGAGTGTTCAAATTATAACCACTCACGAAGTAAACGGGAACGTCGTCACCTTTGCCCTAGGATCCCATAATGTAACTTCAACAGCTCGTTGTCCATGTAGTTCAATTCAGGTTTTTACTTGCAATTCACGTAGCTGAACAATTGACGAATGATCGCTTCACAGTTATAATACAACATACGAGGTTTGACACTTATCCGGTTTTGAACCAAAGTGTGAATTCAGTTGCTACTAATAGATCAATGTTTGGGTCTCAAATGGTGGTGTTCGTAAGTTCATGTAGGAATGATCTGTTTTTTTTTAATATAAGGATATATATAAATATATATGTTCAAACTTTCAAGATTTGAAAAAGCTATCATTATCTATACACTTTACCCATAGTTTGGAGTGACTAATTCACAGTTGCACAAGACGACGTCTCGATTACGTGAAGTTCTGAACCACTGCGCCACTTTTTTTTAGGCACCACTTGCTCAGCCTCTGAGGTCGTCATTTCTATGGTGTTTGCTTTGCTTCCAATCATATGTCCTCCTTTTCTGATCCTTCGTCAGAGTATATACGGATTTGGGTATCTCATTCGGTATTCTTTTTATCGACCTAAAAGTGTCGGCGATTACATGTGATCTTTAGGTCCTTTCGTGCATTAAGATTGTCCTTTTCCCTTTTTGTCCATCACGGTATTGAACTATTGTCAAATAAATTCTTTTCAATATGCATGATATCATGATTGTATTGTATTAGATGCATCCCCGGTATTCGAGCTTGTAAAAGATAATTTTTTTCTTCCACTTGTGCTCGCTACTATAGCCTGGTGGGAGTGTCAAAGGTATTTCAACTGTAGGACTGAACTTTGCAATCCAATCGTGAATCTGCTCTCCAGTCAGCCTAGGATGTCCAACCTTCCTTTCCACTATATTCTTAGTCAATGTTTTCTTGTTCCTTCGGTACGGATGATCCTGTTGGAGAAATTATCTATGACGTCAAAGTAGCATGCCTTCCTACTGTGTTGTAAATGGAGTGGATGTGTGTTATCCATACAAATCGGACACCTCATAATACCAATGGTACTTCTTCTAGATGTCAGCCCATTAGCGGGTAGGACGTTTCACTGTACACATCAATGCGGCGCTCATCTTCAATGCTTGGTTTTGTGGCATTGCCGTGCTTCAGTACACCCACATGCCACAAATTTTACAGCTCCTCAATCAACGACTCTTGTACCCATCGATAAGATGCTTGAAAGGGAAATGGATCACCATCATCAGGAACATATACCACAACTCATGCACATTATCGATGGGAGATTGTAGGGTGTAAGTATAATGGACTAATATGAGTAAGTAGGACTATAGTGCACGGCCACTCATTCGTGCACAACCCCAGTCAACATTACATGGCTCTGTTGCAAATTTGAGATATGTCCGGTTAAAATGCCTCCATCCTTTGCATCAAACGGATGACATATGGATTCCTCTTCCGTCTTATAGTTGGCATGTCACGTCATTTGCAGGAGAAGCATACAACCTTTGTAGCCGAGAGATAAACAACAAGTACCTAAGAATGACATATAGGTTCTTCTTACGATTAGGATTTCGCTCCATGGTCCGCTTGTACCTAGCTTCTCTATAAAACTAACACTAATCATTATCAATGTCGTTCTTTTGGTATAACATGCAATCATGCTTATACGCATTATATTCTCAACAAGTAAACCCAAGTCTCTTATCGACTTCTTCATACTATATAATCGAGGGGCAGTGTGTGATCATGGGACAATATATTATTAGCTTACTAGGACACCTCATCGTATGCTCGCTCTGAAAAATTGTTCGCAGCCTTGATATTCACCGAACTAGCAACTGTTGCCAACTAAAATTAGGTGCAGTTGTTCCACAACGACTGATCGACAATATGCACTACATCGAAAAAACAATCAGTCAACCCAGACACATGATCATAGGGCCCATCACCGTAATATGAATTAGGCTCGGCATCCGTAGGACTTAACCTCGTACTATCATCAAACATACCCTCTTGGTTATAATCAGGAACTTAACCCGAAGGTATTGAAAACTATCCTCTATGCTCAATTCATTTGCGCCACATTACCCTAGTGTGTACTACCTTCCTCCTGAGCAGTTGGAATTTGTTTCTCCTTCATAGGAGGCGCAATGACATCATCAAAGTACCGCTGCACCCTCTCTTCTCCATGGTAAGTCCAATTATAATACTTGGCCATAAGCCCTTTCATATACAAGTCAAAATTTACCTCGTTTGGTGTTTTAAAAATTTTATTTCTGCACTTCCGATACGAACACTTAATCTTCTCACGGTCCATATATGCAGGTTTTTCTTATACATCCACCTCTTCAAGTGTCTTAACATGATGATGATTCCTACATATATATATTCATATAATTATTATTTTATGCATGTATTTTAATCGACTAAAGAGAATATATATAACCAGTTAATAAGTACTACATGCTTTTTAATTGACCAAAAAGGATTCAAGTTGTTAGCTGTTCTAAATAGCTTTAAGGATCAACAAAAATTCGAGAGAGATTGAGAGAGAGAGAGAGAGAGAGAGAGAGAGAGAATAAATGAAATGAAAACAACACATATATAAAAAAAAATTTGGAATGAGTATTGAAATGGTTTTTAGAACTGAAAAAATGGCTGTTAGAATAGAGCCGTTGCACCACATTTAGGAATGGGTACTAGAACACGTTTGGAAATGGCAAAAGAAACCGTTAATATTTAGCCAGTATAAAGTAGTTGGGACGGGTATTATAATACAATATTTTCTGTCTATTAGAGTCATGTCAAATCGTAACTCACTTTGGAACTGTACTTGAAATGCATGCTATTTCCCACAAATACCATACATAGGAAGGGTATTATAATACAAGTATTTCTATGTACTTAAACTGTCTCAAATTGTACCTCATTTTGGAACGAATTTTTCAACTGTCCCATAATTTAATGGACTATGGATTGCACTTTGGAATAGTACGCAAATGCCATTGGCGGGTGGTCCAATGGTTATTAAAATATTATAAATTGTATTACAATATTTTGCAGTTTCACTTTTGGTACAGTAGTAGGAATACAAATTGTAACACAAAAATTGGAACGATTTGGGTAACGGTATTGCCGTTCAAACAACAAAAAATGGAATATAAGAGGAGTGTAACGTCAGTGACCTGATTCTATTCAATGATTCCAATGACGGTTCTAATTAGGAATGATTTTGGAGTGACCGTTATATCCGGACCAAGGAGTGACCGTTATATCCGCACCAAATCCTGTTTTTTTTTTTTTAGTGAAATTTCCATGAAAAGTTTTAATTCTAATAATTTAAAATTTGAAGAAAAAATAATTAAGAGGATGGTTGCAAAAATTAAGAATAAGTGGTTATCATTTTTGTTGGAAATAAATTAAAAAAGAAGTATTTTTAATTGATAAAAGCTATTTTTGAATAATTTATACTAAATTAAATCAAGCAAAAAACTTATAAACAACCCCGTACTAATTTCTATAGCTTCTAAAGTATTAAAATATTGGGTAAAATACACTTTGGCCCCTAAACTATTCATCATATAATATTTATACCACTAAATTAATAAATATAACACTTACCTCCTTCGTTGGACAAAAATGCTCCTCCTGCCTTGAACAATCATGTTTTTTCAATATATTTTTGTATTTTACACGTTAAATCATCACAAAATTATTTTTCATTAATTTTTTAATAAGTGAAGAATTTACATTATAAGTGGAGTAAAATATGTTAAAAAATGATATTTAATTATTTGTTTTTATCTAAGAAAATAAATAGTTAATAACTTAATTTTATCACCAAGTTAATAAAATCTTTTTATGAACTTTTTTTTGTATATTTATTGTACTCATTTATTATTTAAATTTGAGTATGTAGAAAAAATAAAAGTCAAACTATTTAACTCACTAATAAATTTAAGTTAAACTTAAAATAAAAATTACTAAAAGAAGAAATTTTTTGAACTAAATTTACATATAATGTAAAGGCAATATCGTCTAAAAATTTAATTGTGACGAATAGTTTGGGGGGCAAATTGTATTTTACCCTAATATATTTTCTTAACAACTCAAATTTTGATATTCATTTTACATTTTTATTTTTTTATACTCCCACATTTTATTGTATCTAAATTTAAAATTTTCTTTTCAACTTGTTTCAATCACAAAAATAAAAATTAGAATAAATTATATTTAGCCATTCGAACTATACTTATTTTTTCATATTGTCATGTAAATATTTTTGTGTTAATTTATCAAACCAACTTTACGAAATTTGTACTGTCATATATGACCTTTTTTTATCGATTGTTATGCCGAAAACACATCCCAAGCAATTCATATGTTTAAAAAAACATCTACATTGCTATTAAATATCATATGTGCACTGCATAAAGTATATTTTTATAAGTAAAAAATAATTATATATGAGAAACTGTAAATTTTAAAATATTAGAATAATAAATCAATAAAAAAATTAGATGATAAATTGTAATTTACTCAGTAAGTTTCGGCAAACACCCATAGTTATAGGGAAAATTCCAAGAACACCACCTGTGATATTGAAAATATTTAAAAAAATTTGAAAAAATAAAATATCAATTACACCCCTTTTGATATAAAAAAAAAAAAAAAAACCCCAAATCAAGAGTGTGTGGTACACGCACGTTGACTGAGATTTTGAGTCTGAAAAATGCATTATTTTTTATAATTTTGCCATTTTGTTCAATCTAATATATAAATGAAGAAACCTTAAAATAATATATAAATATTTATTAATAAAAATATTATTTTATAATAAATATATAATTATACTAATATTTTTAATATAATATTTTTTAATTAAATTCATTAAAAAATAAATTAAAAAAATAGCAGCGGTTTCACAGCTGGTCGTGCCCTCCTCACCACTGAGGACGGTGGTGGCCCAGTAGCGAGGGCGGCTACCATCGCCCAAATCTGTTTTTGGGTGATGGTGTTGCCTAAACGGAGGGTGACGACCTTCGCCCCTCTGCGGAGGGCGGGGTGGGGGAAGGGTAGCAGATTGTGGGGGTAAGGAATTTTATTATTTTTTTTAAATAATAATTTTATTTTATATAAATTATAATAATACATATAATATAATTGTATTTAACTCATTGAACTCAATTTTTAAAGCCACGTAGGAGTAGGAACTGCCCTATTAAGTATCCAATTGGCATGTCATGTATTTTTCAGTAAAAAATCAAAATATCGACTACTAAAGGACTACATTTCATCAATTTTGAAACTTAATGGATTTATAAAAATGAGCATAATTATCGGAGTAAAATTAATATTAATCATATTTAATGAATTAAAAAAATAATTTAAGCTATATAAATTTTTTATTTATATATTGTAAATATATTAAATAAGACATATTACACATATATTTTAATAGATCCTAATTGACCAGGAAGAATATTTTAGTTATTGTCTCTAAATATTAGGCTCAAATTAATCGAAAACGGTATGAGTTATTATTAATAATATATAAATAATTTTTGTATTTAATTTTTTATAATTTTTTTTAATATTTATCATTGAAATCAAAATAAATTTAACTCCACAGCTATATATCCGTAGAATTGTTGAGACTGCAAAAAGACAAAAGCAGTTCAGTTGCGCCCCTAATTATATACTACTGTTGCGTTTAACTATAGAAAAGAAAAAGAAAAAGAAGGAAAGAGAAAAGGGTCGACTCGCCCTTCTTCACATCAAGTGGATCGTCGTCGAAATTCTCAGCGGAGGAGTTGATGGAGCAGCTTAAAGTTCAGCTTGCTCAGGCTTATGCTGACGAACTCCTCGAGATATCAATTATCTTTTTTCTTTTATTTTCCTTTTTGAAAAGAAATTGATTCAGTTTTGATTATATCTCGCAGTGTTGCTACTTAGAGGGCCATCTAATAAATCTATGAGTAAATTTATCTTCATTTTTATGGGGGGTTTGCGGTAATTGGGCAATTGAAGTAACGCTATTTCACATTTGATAAATTTTACTGGATTTTGGAGTTCAACTTTTTGATTAGTTAGGTTTATAATTCACAAGAGATAAACGAAAGAGCAACTTGCTGAAATCATCAGAAAGGGAATATGTTTCCTGAAAAATGATTATTGAAGGGTATGGTTACTTGAACACCAGTGATCAATTCAAATATATGTGTAGGTGATTACATGCTTGAGCTTGCTATTAATTTCTCATTTGGTCTTTGTTGAAAAATGGTTTTGCGTTAAAACTTTCTGCGTGTCCTATTTGATGGAAGAAAATGGGTAATGGTTATGCAGTTTTGGGGCAAAGCTTTAAGCATGTTTGTTTGTCAAAAGGGGAAGAAGAAAAACAATTACTTGCATATCTAATTTGAGTGGAAGTTTATGTTCAATTTTGCTTTTGGGTTAATGAAAATAGCATCCTACTGCCGCAGAGATTATCCTTTGTTTTCGTGTGCCCTTTATCTAGAATTGGTGCTGTTGTAAATTTGCTGGACACCATCACAGTTTCTGAAAATTTAGTAATAAGGTAGTTCTAGCCAGGTTAGATTATGTGAGTTCAAACCACCGAATATTTCGAGCATTTACAAAACACTGGCTTAGTTTTCAAATATCTTCAGTTATCTATATAAGATGATGAAATGCATCAGCTAGTGATTCACCCACTTTAGCTCCTTCCATGTTTGCTAAGGTTGTCCATAACCTTTAGTTTATGTGATGGGGTCCGATCGCCAGAGGTCGGCTATCTTCTAGCGTCTGGGCTCGGGATATGGGGAACGAGCTTGGGTCCTACACAGAGAAGCATGTGGTAGACTTAACCCGGCATGAGCACTCCGACGCTCAAGTTATATCATTTATATAATAGGCTGTATATCAGAGGAAGTAGAAAATATATAAGCTCTTGAATACTTACCTTGACCAACTTAAATACCGTGGTTTTTATACTTACGACCAGTTGCACGGAAAACATTGGTGTGTCAAGGTTATGCTACCACGTGTCCCCCATCCCTTACTTTCTGTTGACCTATGTACTAGGTGGGCTTCCTTGGGCCTTTATTTCTGTAGGCCCATATCACTTCTGAAGTATTTTGGGCTTGATTTAATGTGTTGGGCCTCGCTTATTTTACCTACATCAGTATGATTATCATTTTTTGTAAATGAAGGTGTTTATTATAAGAGTTTCTTGCTTTTTTGTTTTTCTTTTCCTTTAATAGGGGAAAAGCCATGCATTTTATTCAAATGATTCCTTTGTTATTGATGGCCTTGCAGACCATGAGAGGGAAGTGCTTTGAGAAGTGCATCACTAAACCTGGTAGTAGCTCGAGTGGGAGTGTGGCCGGTTGCATCTCACGGTGCATCGAGCATTGTGGCTACTGGCATCATAGGTAGAGCACTCTTTAATCAACAGTGAGAGCTCCATAATTATTAACGACATTAGTCTAGTTGAACTTCAAAGTAATTGCTCAAAATTAAGAACTTGATGGTCCATGGGGCTTCATAGAAGAGTTAATCAGTGAGTAGGCCTACAATGTTCAATCTTCAAAGTCCTTTTTTTTTTTCATTTAATTATAACCTTCTATTTTGTTCACCTCTATTGATTATTTGAATAACATGGAATTATAAACATCAACATTAGCCACACAAATGATAAGACTCTTAATTTTCCTTTAATATGCACTATAATGCGTCCTTTCTCTTTCCGTTGTTAACCCTTGTTCTATGATCTGTTTTTCCTTCTCACTTCTATAAATAGGCACTCCTCTGTCTATTGAAGGAATTTCAGTAGCGATTATTAATTGGTGGATCTTGTAAGTGATTAAAAGACCAGTTTTTACCACAAAAACCATTACCGTGCACGACACAATCTCATCATGTCACGTTGTGCTTTTCTCTCCAATTAATTAATGTCCTACAACAGCTACAACAGCGTGGCACAGGCATAGCAAATGCCAAGAAGTGCTGCAATGGCCATTGCAGCACACAATATGTTAGCTAATGACTCCTCTTGCTGTTGCCTCAATTTCATTTCTATTTTCTGCTTGCAGAACTGTTGGTAACCCAATTCCACCATGTAGTGATTTATACTGCGGGGGCAAATGAGAGCTTGCTTCATGACTGCCATACTTTGCTCCCCATTGAGGTGTGACCCGGATCTGTCGTTTATGACCAAGCTTATTTCCCTCCATCTTATGCATTCTTGTTTGATCATCAATTTGCATTTTACCGTTATGACGCACTCAGCCAAAGTGTGAGGGAGTCTACTGTCTTCTATGGGTATGATAGACCCGAAACAGATTACATAACCCTCTTCAGGGGGGTTATTCCTGTAAATTGATTGAGGTTTCCAGCTTGAGATGTTGACGGCCCTGCCTTTTCTCTTGTCATACAGAATCCAACTTAGTTGCAAGTCTCCAACAATCTTATTGCATAGGTCTTCTCTTCCTTCACAACCAGTGAAGGCAGCCAAAGGTAATTTTGATAAGTTGTTTTCTGTGCTGCCAAAATCTTGAAAATCATGACTTGCTCCTACAGGACAGTAGAAGTCCAGCAAATCTAGTTTAAAGGGATAACAAAAAACCAGCTGAAATCATTGTTGCACGTTCTGTACATGCTTTCAATCATGCCATCCACGACTTTGGAGAAAATGCAGCGTCCCTTGTAATATATGTCAATTAATGAAATGAAATCCCAAGGGGATGAAGTGGTGTCCTCTATGGTCCCAGTGGGGATTCGTTTTGGAATCCCTCTCGTTACCTTGTACAAGACCAACGGAAAGGCATCAGTGTACAAACTCTTGAAACTTCCGGTTTTGGAAGATGCTATCTGGAATTGGAGATGTCCATTTGATGTTGAGGGCCAGGTTTCATTGCACAACTTTTGCCACAGCCTTTCGTCTCCGGCTGCATCCCGGAGGGCAGTACAAGTGGAGGCGGTGGCTGCAAGGTTGGATCCGTCGAGTCTCGACATGATCTCCACTAGAAGGTCCGGATTCAGAGACCTGAAGTGATCGGGGCCTAACTCCATGCTAAGAGACCTTTCAAGAATCTTGAATGTTCTCAAGACTTGGGATTTGAGTGGTGTGTGTGAACGAGTTGAATCAAGTTGAGGGATTTAAATAATAGGTACTTGAAAGTGGTCAAATTTTGTGCATTTAAATGTGGCTGCTTGAGATTGCGGCAACTAGGAGTAGGAATTTAGCATAGGCTACGAGAGAAATTCGGTTCCGGCACAAATGACCAAATTTCCCATGAAATAGACCTGCATCTTTTTCTTTTTTCAGTGTATGAATATTTCTTTGGAAATTACAGCTAAAAAGAGTTGGTCATGTGCTATGAAGAACATCGAAGTCCGCCTTCAGAAATAGTTCTGTGTTATTATTTTCATATGTTGATTGAAAAGGGACCCGTGCCAATATTGACATGTGCATTATGCTGATATTCAATCTTGAGTATTGTCACTATCATTCTGTTCTTACATTAAATGATATAAAGCATTTCCCTTGTGTTTGGCACATCTCCTACTTAGCACGCTATAGGAAGTGGAGTAACTGTATCCACATTTTCTAAAGTAAAGTTTATTTATATAAATATTTCATATCTTTTTTTGTAAAACTATAGTGGTAAAATTATATTTTTGGGCCTATAATTTTAGATGATTTGTATTTTTGGTTCGGTAACTTATTTTATTTATACATTGAGTCCCTTTTTTTTTTTTTACGAATTCAGTTATGAGCATTTGACATTTGGTCCCTTTTGACAAATTTGGTCTTATTGACAATTTTGATCTTGACGACTCATAGTTATAGAATAAAAAATGAGATCTATATACACTATGAAGAAGACCAAAATTGTTAACACATGAATAAATTTGTCAAAAAAAAAAATCAAATGTGAGATGTTTAAAATTAAATTCGTCAAAAAAAGGACTAAATGTGTAAACAGGGTAAGTTACAGGATCAAAAATGCTAACGATCCAAAATTACAGGACAAAAAATATAATTTTGCCAGCTATAATATACTGACTGAGATTGTAGTTATAATTACAGGTACACTCTTTATTCAAGTGTAAAATGTTACAAGCAAACCCTCGAGATAATTTAAATCGTCATTCCTTTAGGGTTGTACTTATAGTTTTGCTAAGAACATGTAGTGTTTGTACAATTAGACCTAGTATTAAGGGTGATTGTAACTTTTCAAAGGGTGTGGAATACTTGTGTAATTAAACTTATTTTCATCCATGTCAATATAATTTATTTTAGGGTACATTAAAACAAGTTTTCATAAGGTTTGACATGATTATGAATACCCATTCTTGTTTGGAATATCACCACTACCTCTCTGATGCTTGATGAAATTATATAATACTTAGATAGAGGCATGAAATGATTAATTTTGCCTTACTATATTTTTTTCTTTTTTTAAAAAAATAAAAAACTATATATATATAAAAGAAAAAGATGAGGTAGATGAAAATTTTTGCATAATTGAAAAAAATTGTTTACTTAGTCAGATAAAAGATTTCAAAAAATTCTAAAAAAATAAAATTATAATTTATAGTTCACAAAGGTATTTTTTGTTAATTCACGATATAAAATGTATGGAAACCTAAGTAGGACTAAGGGATCGGGCTGGTTATTAGACGACAGTTAAAATTAATGAGTATTTTTATTTTTCCAAGCGATAAGGGAATATTTATAATTATGTCAAATTTTAGGAGTGATATGGTTACAAATAGAAAGCCCAAACTTAAATTCGATTCTTAGCCCAAATTCAAATTCAATTCTTAGCCCAACAACAAGCCCAAAAGGCCCAAAGTGAAGGAACACATGGAACGGCCTCCCAATCCTTCATTCCAGTCGTGGCCCAAGAAGGTTACGACCTGAGAAGGACTTGTTACTTGGAGGTCCAAGGAGCCCAAGTCTACCATGGCAGACAACTAGACACTCGTCAGAGACGCCATTGCAGCGGGACATAACGAGAAGGTCTAGGGGGACAAACCCTTGGAGAAGCAGGATCCTCACTCCTATGAAGTCCCCTACCAGGATAAAGTCCAACAGATTTCTCCAACCAACAAGATAAGGATTCCAAAGATGCTTATCCACTGGCAACCACCTCCCCGACCCCCTTCCAGTAGTGAGGGATGCCGAATTCCTCACTATTGGGGGGCTTTGGCTATAAAATCAGGGTCAAACCCATATGTGGGAACACAGAACTAATATGATAGAATTAATGTAAGCTACAAGCAACAACCTCAACAAGCAGAAGGTTGTGGAGGCTGTTGAGAACACTTAAGCTCTGTAGGTAGTGGGGGACACTTCCTTAACACCGGCTGGAAGACCAGCCGTCGTAGGATCCCCCAAGGAACAACATTTCATCAGACACTTCCTTAGGGAGACTATCTTCTGGATCAATGAGAGCTATAGAGCAAATGATCGCTTCAGCGGTTTGGGAGTAGTTGATGGTAGTGATGCACATACCCCCATCAGCTTCCATAGAGGTCGTGACGGTCGTTGAGGAGGAGATACCCCAAGCCTGGAGGCCAATAGCCCCATAGGAGGAGGTAGATCAACCACAACAACTCCCAAAAGGAATTCCACCTTAATGGATAGCTTGCTTAGAGTGAATAGAGAAAGGACTTCAAGACGTCTAGCATCAAGTCATGGGAGCATCCTGAAGGAACATCGTGGGTGTGAGCGCTAATTTTTTCTTGTTTGAAAATCAAAATACAAGAAAATTATCACAAATAAATATATATTTGATATGTAAAAGTTGGTACATTCTCTTAGTTGATCATCTGATTCTTCTCTTCAAGAATGCATTTGACAAATTCAAAAGTAAAATCTTCTTGTAGATCTTCCCTTGACTTGAATTTTGAATTTCTATAATGTTAATTCAAGGGTTCACGCCTGTAATCCTGAATTAAACGATATAGTCTTGACTTGGATTTTATTGATTTAAAAGTGGATTCGCCACTCGGATCTTCTTGAAAGGATATTTGAATATTTATAACGTTAATTCGAGAGCTTAGTGCATATATCCTGAATTAAACGCTATAATTTTTAGTGCACCTTTGACGAAAGAGTCGATCTCCGCCTGAACGCCTTTGAATATTCTTGCACTTGAGAAATTGCATAGAGGGAATTATTTGCGTTATTCCCTTGCTTTGCTCTTTATCTCGAGCTCTGTGTGTTTCAAATGAGCTTTAGGGACCCCTTTATATAGGTGTCAAAGAGGTAGATTTGTGATCCACTTGAACACCTTTTGTATTATATCTTTATAATTTTATTTAAGAGCTAAATACATCAAATATTTGGAATATATGATTGGTCAATTTGACATTATCTCTTTAATATTTGCATTTTTTTAAAGAGATAAATATCACAAATATTTGTCTTGATTTGATTGGAGCATACATGCAATTGCTCTACATGGCGCGGTCTAATTGGCTGGAATTTTTTACTGTGAAGCATGATTTGATTGGCGGAAAAACTTCATTTTGTCACTTGTCGGCCATTAATTTGATGATAAGATATATATCAAAATATCAATTAAATTGACTATTTATAGTTGGAATTAATTTAGTAAATTCCAAAATATAATAAAAAATTGATAATTAGTATATTATTTTACACTTGTCATCATTCAATTGGACATGAAATTTTACATGTCTACAGCGGGGTCCACTTCTCTAAGAGAGTCATGATGAACGAACTTCCTTTGAATTGCCGGATTCTTGCCATTGTAGAGTATTATGGCACCATAGATCCTGAGGAGTATTTGTCTCATTTCGAGAATGTGGCTTTCTTGCACTATTACACCAATGGAATCAAGTATCGGGTCTTTGTCACCACTTTTGCAAAGGTCGCCCTGCAATTGTTTAACTAATTGCCGGCCGGTGTGACTGGAAATTTACAAGAGTTTTGGTCCTTATTCTTGCATCAGTTCGCTAGTAGCAGGAAACATCGAAAAATGGAGCTCAGCCTCTTCACAATTCGTTAAAATGACGAGGAGTCCCTGAAGGGCTATCTTCTCAGATTCAACACGACGGCTTTGGAGGTGCCTCTGCCACCCAAGAAGTCAAGGCTAGCGCATTCTCTTAAGGGTTCTTAGATAGGGACTCTTTCAATTTTTTTGGCCAAGAGGCCTATCTCAAGATTTGAAAGTCTCCCGGCCTAGGCCACAAAGTACATTTATATGGAGGATGCCTAAGCTCCTAAGAGAGAAGGATGTAGCAAGAAGAGAAAGGAGTCCAAGGAGGATCCCCCTCCAAGACTAAGGTCCAAGTTATGAGACAAGAAGTCACCATTCCAAAGAGGGAACCCTATGTACACCCCTTTTGAATGCCCATGTCACTCAATCACTCATGGCTATGGAGGGCAAATGTTAGCGTGCTTGGCCCAGAACGGCCAGAGATGTCTCATTCATCCTAAATCTGACAAATACTGTTGTTTCCATAATGACTATGGACATATTACTAAGGAGTGCCGACATCTGAAGAATGAAATAGAGCGACTCATTCATAATAGATATTAATCAAGAATTTGTATTCCGAGAAAAGCCTCAGGGTACAAGCCGTAGAAAAAAACGAGAACAAGGTAAAGGTAAAACCCTAGAAGAATCCAGTTCCTCTGAGAAAAGAGACTAAAAAATCCACAGTGGCCGGACGCTCAGAAACCCTCCACAAAAGGAGTATTACGCATGATTGCTGCAAGACATGTGGGTGGAGATTGACACAGGGTTAGGAATGAACAAATTTGAGATATAGATAAGGGCACCTTAAACGAAGTCTTCGATGTGGAGGCGGTGAAGGATACCCCTAGTAATCCAATTCAGATACATTGAAAGAGCTATCTATCCCCCAAAACAACGCTCTGGTCATTACGACCACCTTAGCCAATTGTGAATTAAGTTGGATTTTCACTTATCTAGGCAACTCCACTGGTATTCAATTTGGCGAGGCATATTGTCAAATGCAATTGAGGGATACCCCATTAGAAGTGATAGATACTTCCTTATACGGTTTTTGCAGGGAGGTGGTACATCCTCCAAGGCATGATATCACTCATACTATCTTTAAGAATGGAGCCATTCTGAAGGACTTTTCTTATAAGTTACTGGTCTTAGATATCTCTTCAGCATATAATGTAATTTTGGAGAGACATACCTTCAACACATTCTAGGTGGTCCATTTTTCATATGAAAATCAAATTCTCTGTGATAAGAGGAATAGGAGAGGTTAAGGGAGACCAACTGTACTCCTACAAGTGTCATGTGGAGGCCTTCGGCAAAGGACACGAGTGAGGTCTTGAAAACATACCTTTGGAAGAGTCCCAAAAGAGGCAAGGGGAGGATCCTGCGCTGTGCGATTCCAACAAGGAAGATCCAACTAAAGTCCAACCAGTGAAATTACTCCTCACCCTGTATTGGTACCCTCGAGACCCTAAAAAGACCACTCGTATTGGATCCCAAATGGAAGTAAAAAATAAAAACATAAGATGTTTTCGCCAGAACATGGATGTATTTGAATGGACCTTTGAAGACTTGGATGGGTTAGATCCCAACATTATAATGCAATATAGATCTTGGTATGAAATCGGTAAAATAAAACAAGAGACATTTCAGACCTGAGAAAGATAAGATTATTAAACTCAAAGTCGACAAACTTCTGACAGCTAGACACATAAAAGAAATTCAATTCTGGGAGTTGTTGTCAACCGTAGTACTATTCCCTAAGCCTAAGGAAAATGAAGGACGTGTGTGGATTTATGAGATCTTAACCAAGTCAGTCGAAGGACTTTTACCCGCTTCCAAGAATTGATCAACTAGTGGACTCCATTTTCGGCTGTGAAGTCTTAAACATGATAGATGATTCCCAAGGATACCATCAGATTATGTTGGCCCCTGAGGAAAAAAAAAAGTCAACTTCGTTACCTCCATCGGTACTTTCTGCTAAATAGTCATGCCATTCAGGCTTAAAAATGCAGGTGCCACATATTAGCTTTTGGTATATAAAATCTTCGCCCCTAATTGGGGAGGAATGACGAGGCATACAAAGATAATATGCTCGCAACAAACAAAAGAGAAAATGACCACATGAAAGACTTAGAGGAAACACTTGAGGTCTTAAGGAAGTACATGTTAAAGCTTAACCCGACTAAATGTTGTTAGGGGTTTAAGCGGAGCAATTCCTAGGCTTCATGGTACTAAGAGAGGCATTGAAGCTAACGCCTTTAAAATCAAGGTAATCATGGACATGAAGTCACCTGCTAATGTTCACGAAGTTCAATGATAACAAGAAGAATAACAATCCTCAATCACTTCATCTCCAAATCTGCTGAGAAAAGCTTACCCTTTTTCAAGATATTGAGGAAGGCTAAGAACTTTGAATGGGATGCAGGCTGTCAACCAACATTTGAAGAACTTTATAAATATTTTAAAGGGCCCCCACTGGTAGTCAAACTATCCCTAGGGGATAATTCATACCTTTACATCTCCATGATTCCCCAGGCTGTTAGCTCAGTCATTCCTAGAGAGGAGGCAGGAAGACAAATGCCCATATACTAAGTAAAGTACTTAACGGAACCAAGGGACGGTACACACCACTTAATAAAAATGGCCTTCGCTTTAGTGGTCATTACTTGAAGATTGCGCCCTTATTTTCTTTCACATCCCTTCGGAGTAGGAACCAACTTTCCTTTGAAGCAAACCTTGGGGAACCTGATACATCAAGTAGATTAATAAAGTGGGTTGTGAAATTAAGCGCATATGATATTTCCACTTACCTCGAACAACTATCAAAGCGCAAGCTTTAGCTGATTTTATCTCTAAAATGGCAAGCTTCCTAGGAAGAGGCCCTTAGCAAAGAAGTATGGTTGCTTTATGCTGATGGATCGGCCACCTAGCAAGGAAGTGGGGCTAGCATAGTTGTTACATCCCTTAAGGGGAGGACATGGAATTCGCTGTGAGGTTTGATTTCAAAGTCTCAAATAATGAAGCTGAACAAGATACCCTTGCAATGGGGATGAGAATGATCCATGAAGCTGAGGCCAAACATCTAATAGCCTATTCGGACTCTTAGCTCATAGTCAAACAAATAGAGAAGACGTATGAAGAAAAGGTGGATAGTATGGTGTAGTACCTACAACGAATTGAAGATTTAAAAAGTAAAGTTTAAAAGTTTTCAGCTTGTACAAGTCTCTATGGAAGAAAATACTAAGGTTGTAGTATCCGTCTAATTGTCTAGCGTAACTTTGGAGAGCAAATTGCAGAAATCGATGAATTACCATTATCAGTATAACCTGGAGCTCGGAGCAGTTACATGGCAGATTCCCCTTAAGACTGTCATAAGTCTTTATCCGCTTAGGGGACTCGGATAGGTCACACGATCGGTCCTGTGTTATTGTATTAATGTTGTAGCGAAAAATTCCAATCATCTTAATAATAATACACAAATTGGGAGTATCACCTCCATCCGTACTATAATCCCATTCGATGCGGTCCAAGTGGGAGAATATTTCCTCTTACAGGAACTCAATTCACTACTCACATACACTCATTTTATCTGCTATTAATTAACCTTCTTCAAGGCCTATTATAATCGCTGAGCTTGGCTTATAAAGAAAATTTTATGGCGGAAATTGTAAATGCTACTGGGTGATGGGTGGTGAAGACGTTGGGTTAAGGAACTTGGAGTCTGGCTATATACATGGCTTTACTCGGTACGCCGCAATTAGAGAATAATGCAATTTCTGGAGCCCATCTCATTGATACGAGCGGGATTGCTATAAGGCATTAGTAGTAATCGAATGTGGATCGACAATCCAAGAAGACTACCTACCTCAATTTACTGAATTACATCGTACCCTTGACAAGGAACTGCAATCATCTACTTGTTGTCTTCTTGCAGCTTCTCCTGACGCTGTGCGTTATGCTAAGAGTTATATAAACCAGTGATAAATCCTACCTTGACTTTGTTTATATTTTGGCATGTCTGGCTAGTATGAGAAGCCGATCAACATACTTAAATCAATACGCACGATACTCTGGGATATGATTCCTTTTGTGTGGCATATACTTGGTGCGCAAAGGTGCCCAAGGCCCTTCGCGAGGCGTCAAATCATAGAAGAATGGACAGACTAGTCTTGAAAAGAATTTTACAATTTTACGAAAAATAATGTGTTATCATGTCCGATCCTTTAAGCCGCCTTCTCAAGTACTTAGAAAATACTTCTGGATAAAGAGGTCCGGCCAAGTTTCGAGGTTACAAAGTTAACAAGATAGTGGTGGTATAATGGTTGTGTCATAAATTAAGAAGTCTTCACTTCTATGGTCTCACCCTCCACAGTCCAGGATGAACCCATTTTTGAAGTCACAAACCACACATTACCTACAGAATGAAAGGATGGCCACTTACACGCACACGTGGAGAGAAAAGTTGACGGGCCACAAGATCACCCAAATAACAGAGCCGAGACATCCTTGTTGGAGTCTTATCAACTACCTCAAGCACCATTGTGCAAATAAGGGAAACCCCACCTACTCCTAGTGGATGTCGGAGTAACTCCTTAGGTTTAACAGAAGGCTATCATCCCTCTCGAAATAGAAGATTGCACTTCTTCGTAGAGTCAGACGACTACTTATAAAACAGGAATAAGATAACGAAATAATCCTCCTCGTGTAGAAAGTCTGTTGTTATTTACCTCATTATTAGAAGCAAACGGCAAAGTTCCGTTTCCTTCTGGATCCAACGAATAATAAAAAACATGTATGATTAAGTTAGATGCGCACACAAAAGAGAGGCAGAAAAGCCCAATGCGCTATTCCAATGAGAGTATGGTGTTTACAGAGGCGGGTGAGAACAATGATGAGACAAAAAAAGAATATTAAGATTCGGCCAAAAATGAGAGATCGTAGACCATATAAAAACCGTATCGTGGGAATAATGAGCGTATGTAGCTTGGTGAATGTGTACCGAAAGATCGGAAGTGAACTATATGGACAAACCCCTTAAATACAACTATTTTAGGTAGCTTATATATAACCTAGAGGTTTATATCAAAAAATATTGTTGCAGGCCCCTCCCTTTCCGCGTCTTCTCATCTTCCTTAAAAGATAAGACAGTCTCCTAGACAGACACCGCCATTAGAAAATAAAATCCGCCCTCAGGAAGGTATCTTTCTTATTCTCTCATTCATCTCATCCCTCCCAAAAATAAGCCTTGCCTCCTAGCAAGGATCCCTTTAATAAACCATAAGCCTTACCGGCCCCAAGACTAGACATCCATCTTGAGACAACAACGCCCAATTGCGTCCCGTGCAAGATAGAGTATCACTCTCTTAAAAACATTGAGCCTTACCACAAGGGCCAAAAAAAAGCAGCTAAAAAGAGGGAAAAATAGGGCCAGTAGTATAAATAAGGGACTGCAAAGGTCTTAATATTACCAAGGCCATCAGGTAGCAAAATCTCAATCAGAGACCCTCATAGCAAACTTTCATCTAGAGAGACTCCCGTATAGAGCAGAGTATGACTTCCTTACTTAACAAGAGGCAGAACGCATTTTATCACGCCACAAAGGGCAATACTGAGCTTTAATTTCCGTAGATACGATACAAAAAGTCAAGCCATAGACAAGAGTGGCGAGATATGTCAGACGTGTCGATAAAGATACGTGTAAATTCGTTACTAGTCAGAATGATTAGCTACTCTATAACAAAATTATAATCGTACGTTCTAATATGGGTCTGAATATCAGAGCTAAAAGGGTAAGAGATACAAGAGCGAAGGAAACAAGGCATGGAATATCATAGAATAAAGTACATTGCAGACATAATTCAGCCGCATGTAAAACAAAGTATACGGGACAGGGCTAGCCGTAAAATCTGTTACACAGTCAAATACAACAATAGCACAAAAAAAGCGAGCTATGCATTAAGAATGTCTCCAGTTTAATATCCGAAGGGATATGATAGCAAATTATTTATTCAACAGAAAATAAAGTAACAAATTTGATTCCATCGGCCCCATCCGCAATGGAGGAAAAGAGAACAAATAAAATTATTTTCATCCTGATATCATGGTTAGGGAAAAGGAAGAAGAATAACAAAAGAAAATTTATTTTCAAGGGAAATGGGAGAATACAATCATTTCTCCTACCCTAGAGGGGGGCTCTTCTCATTGCTGTTCATAGGTTCTAGCTCACACAGAGAAGGGGTTCATTCTGCAATCGGCTCCTTAGGGGGAATACAGACATATTCAATATTAGGCTCTAAGGGATCTCCATTTGGGACTTGCACCTCCATTGCCTCCAATGCACTAGCTGGGGGAAACGAGCTCCGCTCCTATGCTTCAACCAACCCAAGTAAATGGTCTAAATATTGGAATAGGTGGCCAAAAAGCCAATGGATTGGTTGTTCTTTACTAGACAATCTCTTTATGAATAATTGAAAGAATGAAGATAGTAAGAGTTCATCAAATTGATATTGTGTTTTATTGTGCTTACCATTTACGTTGAATGGTGTTTCAATGTCACAAAAATGCACGCAGACAGAAGGTTAAAATCGTGGAGTTGGATGTGCAATTGGTTTGGCACTGCGAGACCAATTTCTAAGTGTTAGTTTGAAAATATTCGAAGTCGAGGACTTCAAGATGGGACATCCAAGATCCTAATAGAGACATACTAGTATTACAGTAGTGTTTCATCAATATGAGACATATGTCATCTATGCAATTTTAGTAGGTAAGTTGGCAAAATATTCGACTGACCGAACTAACTTACGAGAATCATCATATGGATGCCTTAAGGGCTTTGTTGATATGACTGGTATTCCTAGTTTCGATGGTACGAGAATAGTACTGGCTGACTTGAGTGAATGACGACAGTTGTGTGCATACGAATACCGTATCTTAGATTTGGGGAGTGATGACTGTATCGTGAGATATGGTCATCACAATCCTTGTCTAGTACATTTGAGTATGTAGCAAGGACGGTGGATTCAAAGAAAGAATTTGTTCTTTGTCAGTGTTGTGATAGTGATATCTCCTATGCAATCTGAGATGATTTAAACTCTTTACAGGAGGTTGCTTGACAAAAAATTAGTGTATCATAAAAAAATAACAGATTTGTGACTGAAGGAGCACCACAAAAGATTGAAACACCCTGAATACGACCCACTTGTCCCTCCCTTTGGATTAGACGGCTAATTACTTCTACACAAAGAGAAACAAATATGGCGACAAGGGATCTCCTTGTCAGATTCCCTTTGTCGATTTGATATAGCCAAATTGTGTTCCATTAAGCATAATAGAATAATTCACAGAAGAGATATAGAGCATAACTAAATAATCAAAACGGGGATGAAATCCTAGCCTAAGTAGAACTCTCTCAAGAAAAATCCATTCAACCTGGTCATAGCTTCATGGATATACGAAACTTTAACGCCACGTGACCTACTTTCCCCTAGAAATGGTTGATCTCGTAGGCAATGAACAACATTGTTATATAAATTAAATGTCCCGGAATAAAAGTTAATTGAGATTCAGAAATAAGATGATTTAGAAAAGGCTTAAGGCGATTAAGAAATAGACTTTTGAATGCAATCTTGTAGACGAACTGACAAACTAATTGGACGGAAATGGGAAACCAATTCTGGGTTGACACACTTGGGAATGAGAACAATGTCGGTAAAATTGAATTGGGTTTTAAGATTATGATTATTTAAGAGGTCAAACACACACATCACAAGCAGTGATTGAAAGGATACATATGATTCAAGGTGGTCTTGACTTCCTCAGTTGTATAAGGATGAAGTAACTCCTCGTTTACTTCCACTACGTCCTGTGGTTTAATCACCTCAATTAACTCATCAATCTTATGGGGTACTGGTTGAGTAGATCGAAAAATAGAGTGGAAATAACCCTCAAAAGTGTGTTGAATCTCATCTGGATCAGTCATGACATCTCACCTGTCAGATAGAAGTTGATGAACAGTGTTATGTTTCGTCTCTCATTAGCTTTCGAATGGAAAAAATTTGTATTTTGGTTACCCTCGCGAAGCCATTGTGTCTTTCCCCTGTGTTTCCAAATAAGTTCTTTGCTTTCCAAGCACTCCTCCAACACATCACGCTTAAGTTCTACTTCTCTCTTAACTCGTTCGGTTACTGTACCTAGCTGTAAAGTTCAAATTCTTCATTCAAAAATTTAATTTTTCGCTGAATATTCACTACACGAAAATCTATTTTTTGCTACCAAATTTTTGCTACAATGAAAAATCCATCGCAAATGCTGCTTTTTACTATAAAATTTAATTCGTAGTAATTCTTACAAAGAAAACAATGGTGTTTTGAGGTTTTGCTACGATGTTAAGTTGTTACTAAAACAATCGTAATTTTTAAGAAAAAAAAAGATCATAAAACGATGTCATCTAATAACTTTTCACAACAAAAATATATATTGTAGGAAAAAAAATTGGCTCCAATACTAAAATTTATTCCCTCCAAATTTTTTATTGTTAAAAAAAGAAAAATTCCTAAACTTAAACAATAATTTTCAGACAACACACCTCAAAACACTCTTTGAAGCTTCAGCTGGTTTCTCTCTTATGTCGTTTCACTCCGTCGGCTCATTGTTGGCGGAAACCACCATCGGCACTCTGCTCCTCTCCACAGCGAACCTCCCCATACACCTTTATCAAATTTTTGGCCACCGTTCGGCAAACTCATAACCTTTTTTTTTTTGCACATCTGATCTGTGGAAATCCGGTCTCTGTTGACGTCACCGAAATTCACCTCCTGCTTCTTATACTCCATAAAAACTTTATCCTCTATCAATTTCATCTTCCTTTCACGATTTTACAAATGGGCTCTAAGATTTGAATATTGCATCTATGCAGGAACACTAGTTTGTTTTCCCAACATTGATAAACTTGTTGGTACGTATTGTTTAGAAAAAACAGGTGTATACACTGTTCGTTTTTATGGGTATTGGAGAGGTTATTATGGGTTTCTATTTATGGGCTTTGTCTTTATGAAGAATTCTGATTATGGGTTTATAGTTGAAGAAATCAATATTGTTGTTCTTTGTGTAAATCGGTAATAGAAATGTAATGCATGCATTGACGATGGATTAATCGTTTGTATATGCCTTTTCTGGTTTGTTAGAGAATCAAATTGTTTTCTTCTTTCCTCTAGAAAATTAAATCTGGACTGAATAGATGCAGTGTAACCAAGTCTTCATTCTCCTAGTTGTTAGGACCTTTATTCTATAGTATGAGGGAAAATTTTCTCTTCATCTTGCCTTCTTCTAATCCAAGGTTAAGATCCATAAATGTTTATGTTCTTATGATGTTAGCAAGAATGGCAAATTTGTAGTTTTTTGCCGTAACCTAAGCAATATCATCCTACATTGATGATAAGTCTCTTGTTGCTAGTAAATATGCTTTATTTTACTTGAATCATGTTCTTGCTACTGTGTTTTTTCATGTTTGTGCATTATTGTGTTTTCAATCTTCATGAATGCTTAGGAATCACCGCAATTTTGTGGCGAGAGCTTATTTTCTAGAATGTATTCTAGTACTCATAAGTCAGCTCCCTAGTCTATCTATGTGTTAACAATGACTAATCAAGTAAGCAACTAATAGTTATTTTATTAATATATACATACAAATATACATATGTATAATTTTGTTGTTTCTCACAATTAATTGATAGGTTCCGGATGCATCAAGCTTGCAACAATCGAGTTCGAGTGGATTGAGAGATATTTTTCTCTCAAAGAACAAGTACTCTATTTATATAGCAATTTTCTTTTTAACTTTCTCTATTGCTTTAATTTTTATGCATCATTTAATGCAGGTGGTTGTTGAAAGATCGATAAAACGAAAACTTATTGATGATTCTACCAATGTATTTAATGTAAGTATATTAATCTGAAAGTGTTATCGAAGAATAAATGTGTAAGCTTCGGTATTGTGAATATACCAAAGATCATCAAATCATTATCGAATCATTTTAAATGCAGATTTGGGCACGAGTTCATTTATTTTGTCAATATACCTAAAACGTAGTTGCTAAAGGTTATTGTTGGTACGAATGGCCAACTAGGAGTTTCACCTAAATTTGTGAAGGTGTATGTTGGGAAAGTTTACATTCCTAATGAGAAAGTTACAGAGATCGAGTAAAGATGTTACTACCATTGGAGTTGCTAACAAATGTGTTTATTGGAATTTTGTGAATGTAAGAAAATGTCTCTTTCCTTTCAACATGCAACTTTGTACACTTTCTCTATTACTTGTATTTATTTCTACTTTTTGGTTACAATAATTCAGGTTATGGAGATTTGGACAAGATGCGAAGCTACTTTTTGACTATTGTGCATGTTATGCGTGTGGATTCTAGTATATGTATATGGAATTTATGGTTTTTGATTGGCTCATGACTATATTAAGAATTTGCGTGCCATTTGCACAATTATGTAGTTGTCAGTGTAGTTTGGTAAGTGGTATGGGAATTGGAATTGGAAGATGTACTTTTTGTCAAGTAGCACACAAATTGGTTATATATTTATGCTAGTATGTATGTCCGTTGACTAATTAACTGTGTCATTTCATGTTGGTTCAAATATATTAGTTGTATATTATGTACAAGTTATCTTATGATAATTTAATTAGTAATTCTTTCAATTATCGCTATATAAAAATTATATAAAAAATAAAAATAATAGATACTAAAAATTATCATTTGGATATTTGTAAAAAATACAAAATTAAATTTTAGTTTAATTACTATGAGAAATTGTTTGTTGTAAAAGTTGATGTATTATGTTGTTTCAACAAACAGAGCTTCGTAGCAAAAGGTTATGAATTTTTAATAAATATTTGCAATGAATTTGATGTCGTAAAGAAAACTATATCTTCATAGCAAATAATCATATAATGGCTACGATCCAACGATTGCAACAAAAGATTGCGAATTTTTAACTTTTTTGCTACGAATCAGAAGTTGTACCAAAAAAAAAAAAATTTCGTAGCAAATAATCTTTTGCTACAAATTTTTGTCGTACCCGAAGCATTTGCTACGCCAATCTTCCCTTAGCCCAAAACTCATAACAACATAGTAGAAAAAACGTTTTTGCTACGAATTTGGGTGGGCCATTTGCCTACAAATTTTTATATAGCTAAAGACATATGTAGTGATTGTCGAACCAGCTCCTTTCCCAGTTTAAGAGACACCTGGACTGAGTTTTTGTTGTTCGACAGTATTTTAGCTGGGTTAAATCCTAATGAGTGTTTCCAGCTTGATGCTACCACATCCTCGCAACCTGGCTCACGCAGCCATGCAGTTCAAAGCGAAACATGTGTTTTTGCCGTGTTTGCAACCGATCCTTCTTGGGCTTAAGATCTATAAGCAGCGCAAGATGATTAGAGCATCCTAATCTGAGATGAGATACTTAGCAATTGTGGAAAAATCAAAGCCGAAGTTGGGGAGCAGGTCACCTTGTTGAGCGTATCTCTAATTATTGTTGGGTGGTCCTATCTATTGCACTATGAAACCGTTCACCCTTGAATCCAAGTCGGTAAGATTGCTATCTATAAGACAATTCCGGAAGTTGTGTGATGACCATGCTACCTAGGCTACTACCCGTCTTTCTCGTGCTGATGAAGACTTTCATAAAGTCTCCTGCTACCAACCAAGTCAAGGTCAACACATTGAACCCACAAGCCGACGCAACAACTCCCATGAATCTTTCTGCCATGAGGCCTCTGGGTGATCATAGAAACCTATGAGCCTCCATGCCTCGGACTCCCTCAAATCTGAAAATGGGTGTCAATGGTGGGGTCAATTGCTAAGAGTGTTGAAAAGGACTGGATTGTTTACATTAATGTCCTTATTTCCATACCGAGAATACAAAAACACCTCCTTACCTATTAGTAGGTACCCGACACACCGCAAGTATATGTGACAGTCATCTCGCTTTGATACTATCTCAGCAACGTCCCTTGTTTATGAATACCTCTCTTGAGTTTTTAGAGTAATAAAACTTCAAGGCCCTGGGGTTTATCTGATAGTCTGTCACTTGTGGCCAATGTGACTATAGCTTCCATAGCGCTGCGAACTCACACCCTGGACAGTCCAACGAGGACTAATAAGTGATACTCAATTAAGTAGTGATTGGTGCGGATTCTGACAAGGCGATCTATGTGATTCAGTCTCTCTTGCCCACCTTGGATCAGACTAACGTAGAAATAACCTCTTCCATTTCCAACACAAATTGACATGTAATTATTACGAATATATACTAAATTACGACATTTCAAATAAATTAATTCGGCTCCATGAATGTGAGAGGGAGATTGAGATATCACCTACGTGTTTTGGGCAAACCTCCTATAAGTTGGGCTGTTTCGTACTGTCCGTCTCTCGTCTATCCAGCCTCAATAAGCTCTCGCTCACCACTCCCTAGTACTGAGCAAAGAGCGATATAATTACATGGATTTGAATCCAAACTAGCGCGCAATATATTGACATATTTGATAAATTGAGGTATATATAAGTGGAATGCTTTATGTCTGGAGCAGCAAGAAGAGCCTCGGACCTCACGAAGGTTGTTAAGGAGTTTTCCGAAGTTATGCCGCGTACTGAACTCTGTAACTTGTCATTCTCGCTTGTTATGCTACCTAGACATTCCGGGCGTAGCGCATAGACTCTTCTCTATTAAACTTGGCTTGTTTGCTGGACCGAGAAAAACCCTGACATTTGAAGCCTCATTAGAAAAGGAACCGGATAAGAGACTCGACCGTCACATCCTCTCTATCTCAATTGACATGCAGGGTATTTCTTATGTCTTACTTAGAAGGACGACTCTTATTTGACTCGATATATCTTACCCTTCGACTTTTACACCCTTAACTCGTGTTATGGGTTGCTCTACCTGTACCAAATCTACCTCTACTTAAAGTCAAATATTTCGTGACCCATAACTCTATTGCATCTTTCTCCCTACAATTCATCGGCTCACTCACGCTAACGATGGCACAGGGATTGAGAGCGTTAGCTCGTTCTACTCTCGAATTTTCATTCGAGTGATCCTAACTTGCCCAACATCTGACATTCTCGCTAATCTAGGTTGATAGCGCCCGCCGAGATACCTATTGAGTTCTGCCTTGTCCGATTATAATAATATGCCCCGACACAACAATAGTCTATTCTCCTGTCGTCTGTCTAACCTCTATTAGTGGGGCATGTGAGTGAGCAGCGTCTAACTATAGCTCGACGGTATCCATGTGTGTTTGTTGTGTAGAGATACGCGTGCATCTCCTTTGCAAAAACCTCCATGACCATTGAGTCGACGTATCCGATCAAAATTTGTTAAAGACTCCTTTATGCCCAAAGACACGTTTTCCAAATTAACCGGTAACAGAAGTATATTGTTCGGAATAAGCCGCGTTCGTATGTGCATACTGTCAACCACCAGTTAAATGATGCTCTCATTTTCCGCCGCTAGGCAGAGTGTTAAGATCTGCTTTCAAAGATAAGACTCGATACATACATGGCTAGTCTTGTCATTTACTCAAATCTCCAGAGAAAGAGCCCAAATTCGCAACATAGCCACCCCTACGATGGATCGGTCCATGGATATCTATCATCTGCGCGACTATCACAGAAAAAATACCCAACTATATTCCTAACTAAGGAAGCCATCCCTCCATTATGTTATCTCTGTCATGCTGCATTTTATTGCCATGCATAGTCTATGTGCACCAGAAACAATAATTTGGCAATCTGAATAGAGTAAACAGCTATTCTGCATCCGTGGCTCCTTCTAACAGTTCAGCGATTACCCGGTTCAGAAATTTTAGTGAAAATCATTTTCTACTCTCATGAGAGCCAACTACAGATGGAGACACCATACTAATACTCTTGTCTCACACTCAATAGAGCATGGTTAAATGTGTAGAACAATTCTAACCTTATCGGTAATAATAACTGTCAACTAGGCAACGTAACCTGATAGATGGTCTCCGGACAGTACTAGCTAATCTTGGGATTCTTTAGTCCTTAACTGCACGCTATGTCAAACATTATACTTAGAATAGAGTTAGCATTATTTGGTTAAACGAAAATACCCTTGTCCAAGCACTTTGTCTATTTTCTTATTCCAGAGGTGAGTTATATAGAGCAACTTCCTGTGTTTATGGTTTTGGGCAATAGAAGTTTGCCTACAGCCATTCCAATTCAAAGGCCTAACTTATTATCGATCCAACTTTTAGTCGGTTAGTTGCATGAGCAAGGTTGCATGTCTTTCCAAGAGCGTGAAGGACCTACCGATTTCTATCATCCACTATGGAACCAGACAAAATATGTGTGTACAAGGTGGCTTTGGAAATTAGGCTGCAAAATGTGCGATATGGAACTCCAAATAAAAGCAAATAAGAGATAAAACCTGCACTTTTCCACCTACTGAAACGAGTTCGATGCCTCAATTATTCCTATGTAAGATTCATGTCTGTCTGGGTTAGCATAGAGATCAATTGTCCATCTGCTCACATCCTTATATTTAAGTTCTTCCAATCGCCGACCACAGAGTCGTGTGCCTGTGTTGCAGGTTCCTTTTACTTCATTAACTTCCTCAATGTTTTAATTTTTGGATACGTGCTAACTCGCGCTTCGAGTGGATGGTGAAGCAACATTGAGTCGTTCATTAAAGCTTACTAATGATGTAGAAGACATGATATCTCTAATAGCTCAATGAGCAAGGCGAGAGATTCTAAGAACAAGGTTTTTGTAGAAAACTAGTTTATTGAGTAGGTAAAAATACTTGTCTAAACGCTAAATCTTGTCTAATACCACTCGTATAATTTGAGTTTCTGCATACGAGTGTCTTAGGGGAGGGGCGTCACAAATGTAGTTTGAACGAGAAAAACACAATATTTTTTCATTAATCTAAGTTCGTTATACGGCGGTTCTAGTGAACATAGAAAATCTCATACATATTTACGCTAATTGTTTGGAACTCCATTATATTTCATCAAATAAAAAACTTACTCGATACAAGGCAGAAACCAGAGCAACAAGGAGTCATCCAGCCCTCAACACACTTAACAAAAGGGAAAATCAAAAAATAAAAAAAATCTCGAGACTCAACCACTCTCTAGGGCGAACAAGCTCCAAACTCAGACAAAAGGAAAGGCACCATACATAAATCGGCATGAAATACCCGGGGAACACTGTTAGAATAGATGATCCAATGTAAACTAGTCAAGACGATATAGAAAACAATTCCTAATTTAGACGAAACATAATAGCATCTAAATCAATTATCAACTGACATACATAAACAATTCAGAGAATTCTTAATTACAAGCAAGGACGATAAAAAATGGCTCCACGTGTGACCAGAACACGTGTTCTATTCCAAAGCGGTTAAGACAAGACTGAGAAAGACAAAAGCCCATCGATCGAAAACAGAATGGAGATGATAAGAGAGGACATAGTAGATGTGTCGAAAATTATGCATCGAGATAAAATCTGCCGTTATTACAACTCCCCTCCCTGTGTGTTTTTTCCGGAAATAAAAATAATCTCAGCGTGAGAATTACCCCCATGCAGTCATAAATTATTTGCCTTTGTTTTTGACCAATGCGGAGCAACAATAACCTCCCTATGTTATGTTAAGACATAGAATACAAAACCTCCCATCTCCTTGGATAATAAGGCATAGACTGCTATTCATGGAGGAGTGCTGCTGGCTGACAAACTGCTTGTTTCTCGTGTGAGTTGTCATTATTTTTTGGTTGCGTAGAGCTCTCTACAGAGGGTTTGTCATAATAATAGAGTGGAAATGAAAAACATCGCTCTGCTCATTTTCTGCCGCCGCTGTTGTGTTTTGCAGAGGGAATGAATATTAAAGTGTTGACATCTTTAGTTTCCGTCTCTGACATTGAGCAATTGTCCTCTATCCTTATACTCAATCTGTCATAACGCTGTCCTCAGATTTTCCGTAAGGATTTAAGAAGGATGAGAGAGATCTTCTCTTCTAGGTTGCTTAAAAGAATTAAGGTCCAAAATAAATATAAATCATTTGATTCGTATTTTTTATTTTTCATCCTTATTGTTACGGATGATCCACTTGTAAATCAAGCATCAAAGAAAGATGAAATTATTGATTTGAATACAAAAATATCCTAAATATTTTTTGCCATCGGAATCGGGCTATTCGGTCATTGAGCCTAGCAAAGTAAATAGAAAATGGTAATTGTTCTGCAACTGCTACACCAAATGGTCACTCAAATCCAAACTGTAGGTAATTTCTTTGTTTTGATTGGTCCCATGTTAAGTCTGTAATTACAATCTATCCGTATGACCGAAGACCAAAAGTGACAGCAACGCGAGATTTGGATCCAATAATATAGCTTAATAGTATGTAGTAAGAGGTATAAACAAAGTAATGTTCCATCTCTGGAAGACTAATTGAGGACAAGAAATTAAGTGATAGAGCAACATATAATGTCAATTCAAGAGTTATATTAAAGTAATTTTTTGACTGGGGAACGTCATTGGTGGTTCTATTGTTGTGATAGTATATTATAATATGCAAACACGTACGTAAGGGAACTTGTTACTTCTAGTTCTAAATTTGATTTTTAGTCTTACATATTATGCATATTAACTATCGTTACCGTGTTCATGTGATAAGCAAAAAATCACCAAATCAAGTAGATAAGCACACACTAAGGAGCAATCCTAGTCTAGGATGAAGCACAAATCGCGCAAATCAAGATGTGACTAGAAAAAGCACGATGAATCACCAAAGACGAGCATAAAGACAGAAAGCCAATTAGTTTCATTTTCCAAAAACCAACCAGAATTTCGCTTATGTAAGTGTGACATAACGATTAAGATGGGTATGCACTGAGAAAACCAGCCATCTTCAGATTTCGCAAAGATCATAGGCATCCGTATTTAGTCTCGAAAAGAAACCGCGTGAATATTTTTGACCTATCCTATTAATCAATCTAGTGGTACTTCCGATATTCTAGGTCCGCTGTGTGGGTTGTTGATGAAGATCACTCAGGATTGATGTTTTATGGGCTCTGTAAGTAGCTTTTCTGTACGTTTTTTAAGAGTGGACTTATTGTGAGACAGAATCACTAATGTCTGGTGAGGGTTCATACTTACAGTGCCGTCCTATAGAGAAGCATTTTTCTGAAGATGAGTTTCTGCAACGCTTTCACGGATTCTATCAAAATTTCGAGGTGACGTAGGACAAATAAATAATATTGTGAATAAAAGAACGAGATTATGCTTTTTGTATCCTGTGATGAAGTTTTTTTTTGTATGTTTGGTTTCTATATCGCGGTAGGCGCGAGCGAGCTATCGACAATGGAAGCGTGTAGAAGATGTTTCTCCTTATCGTAGTAGTTAACGTCAGAGTAAGAACTCAGTGGCACAACAACGATTCACAATTTTATTTGGCAAAAGATTACATTATTTTGGGGAACCAGAGTGAGGCTGTTTAACTGCTTGAAATTTTCAGTAGTGTGGAGAAGTGTTGTGGGGCGCCGGCAGTGCACTCTAAGGGATGATTTTGAGTGATTTTTTTTGGACCCTTGGAGGCTCTGAATATGATAGCTTCATTCTGGTGTAATTTAATAGGACAAGCCTATATTGGGAGAGGGTCATAACTTTGAGCCATGGCTATTATTTTCACTTATAAGGCCTCATTTATGTATAGCTTGTACGTTAGAGTTAAAGGCGCAATTTGGGGAGATGAAGAAGTAATATTTTAGATGCATTCGTAATACAAGTCACTCTTAACAATGTGCTGAAAATAAGTGAAATGGCAATATGCACATTAATTACGTACTTGCAATTGTGATATTAAATCACCCTTACCACTCTAGAATGAGCGATCGTACAACTTTCTCCAAGTTAGTGTGCCGATGCGAAGGAGAATAAGCTGTGTATCAGAATGATTGGAACATCGGCAAGACAGAGTTTTGGACCACCCTCTGCATGTGGAGTGGATCTAAGGCCTGCAAATCTTAGGTAAGCTGATAATTAAACATAAATCTTCAAATCACTAATAATAATAATAATGTAGAGCCCATCTTACTTGAAAGCCAAGTTACCATAGAATTGGGTGACAATCTTATCTTACCAAATGAATATATTCGTGACCACTAATGGGTGGTGGGAGGTTCTGAACAGTTGAGCAGGATCTGTATGTACTTTTCTTCCCGTGATTAACTTATTCTGTTTACTCCTGCACTATATAAAACCTACACAATCATGTCTCAATACCTATGTAACAGTATCCAATTCGCGACTCTTGTCAATCAGCTCCAATGTATTAATAGAGAGATTGTCATTACAGTTCTGACGCCTTGACCCTAGAGAATATCGCTCTCCGGCCAAAAATCCAAGATCAAACAATTCCAGTCGCAATCAACTTGTGGGTGTGACGTACATCCTATGACTGCTATTTTTCCATAGAGTTATGCGTGCTATTGAGCGTCGCATCATGACTCCCTCTCTTGCAATTTCTATATTTCAAAATATACTTTCGTCTCAATTAGAATCGGAATGATAATTTTATTCGGTTTAACATTATAAAGCTACAGTTCCGTAACTTAAAGGCCATTCATGAGAAGATTTTATCTATCTATTTAATTGCATTGATCCTCCCGCTCCCTGATTTCATACTCAGGTTGTATCGACATTTTGCTTGTGTATGACCCTCTTTGCTCCTAAAATGCCACTAAAACGCAAACAAGTGACAGTGTGCAGTCTACTTCTTAACGTAGAGAATTGATCTTTTAGTCTGGAACATACTCTGATTATGTCACCACATTTAACATTTCCTTTCTCCTTTCTTGCTTTTACGGTCTGGAACTCACCCTTTTATCACGACCATTTGGTGGGTCCACAGAGTCAAAAGGAGACTCTTCATGAATCATGCATCCTAGGAACTGGATTGATCATGTGAGTACACTCTCAAGTAGGTACCTTTTTCTGAAATAGGGATGCACAAAGTCTTCCAAATTTTGTCTATGATAATTAATAGCAGCTACTGGATGACATGGAACCCACACAACTGGAACATCCCACAACTGTAGTGCTTGTCATTCAGGTACACTATGTGATTTTGCATAAAATGCATAATTTCATATTTGTCTTCCCCTGCCCAACTTGGAAAGCAATTTCTGCTTTCCAGCATTTATTTTTCAAGTTTTCTCATTATTATTTGGCAAATATCCCATTCTCTTTGGTCATCCCCACCCTTTTCACTTGTATTCTTGTCATTAATTTTCTTCTAATGCACTTAACCATCTCAATAATTGGAAGCTTTCTAGCTTCCAAAATATTAGTGATTGAAAGATTCAATCATATTGTTGACAACTATATCACACACTGTTCTATTTGGAAAAACATCTTGCCCAATGATTGGCTGGAATCTCACTCTAATGCAGTTTGATCTTGTCTCCTTTTTGGATCCACCCTTTCAATTTCTTTCATCACTCTAAGGTGTTCTTTTACATTGTATGTGGAAGCAGCCTTCCAGAACAATTTCTTGAGTTCTTGCCCCTTGAATTTGCCTTTGAAATTGTTAAACATATGTCTCAAGAAAAATCTGTGTTCAGCATAGGTGTCTTTTGTGCGACAGCCTCAATTAACCCCTTTTCCCTATCACAAATAAATGCCCAACCCTTTCATCATGTGATCCTATTTCTCTCAATAATAGATTTAGAAACCATTCCAACCATTAAATTTTTCAATGCCCACATATTCCATTGCAATTGGATAAATATTGTCATTGTCATCCCTTACCTATGCAGATAACAACTGTCCCTTATGCATTCCTTTCAAAAAGCACCCATCAAAACAAATAAATGGTCTCTTTTCAGACCCCCAAAACAACAATACATTCTTTGCAAAACAGGTGGATTCAGACCCCTATCAACTTTCAAAATCATTGAACTTTAGGGTTATGTTTGCAGATTGTGGCATAGTAGTCATATAGTCTGTTATATTGTCGTTCTATGTCACCCTTCATTAGTTCCATAGAATATTTCCTGGCTCTGTACACTTTGAACAAGCTCACATCAATCTGAATATCCCTCCTGATTTTGTTTTTTAATAATTCAGACCTTATGATGGATTGTCCTTCACAAATTGCTGAATTCTTTTTCGGCAATATACTTGAAATTGCTTTGTTTGTTTTCTATTATGCGGGTACATGTATGCTTTCCCTTAATAGATTTGATTTGGAAATTAGTAGTTCTCATAACTGGAGATGCATGGATTCTCCAATCACCCCCATGTTTGCAAATTGCTATAATTTTGGATTTTTCATTTTTATTACGAATGTCAAATCCCAACCTCTCCTCACAACCAATGCCATAAAACCTCTCTGTATTTTTCTCTCTTGAAGCAAATTTCCCTACACATAAATCAAGATCCTGCTTTTTTAAATCCTATTCCAAACTAAGCTATCCCCATTTTGATTATTAGAACTTCCCTAAGTGAATGAAGATCATCTTCAGCCCCCACATCACTAAACGATCCATCATCTCCAGCACCTGCCTCTACATTTTCTTGTTCAACTCTTTTTTTCTTTCTCATTTCTTTTACCCAAGCCTTTCTGTTTTTCATTAATGTTCTCCCAGAATTAGCACCCCTACTCACAAATAGATCATCATACATTGGACCCTCTAAATCCTCTAACATCAACGATGGACATTTTGAAGCTAATGAACTAGAACCATCATCCTCAGAAGCTCCACTACCCTCAAACTCCCAATCTTCCTCAAAATTTCCAGTACCTTCATCCTCACCAACCACAATACCAGCACCCTCAGACTCAGCCTCAGACTCAACCTCAAGCCCTACCCCAATCTCCTCATCCACCCCCTTACTAACACCTTCCTCATCCACCTCCTCACACCCTCAGCCCCCATCAACTTTGTATCACCTTCATAGGTTAGTTGGGGCAATGGTACATTATTTTCAAATATGTAACCATTGTATCAACAACTATGATAGGACCAGAGTTTTGTACTACATATAAATGAATTACATTCAATCCCTTGTAATCTCTCAAAAGCTCCCTAATACCTGCATCCGTTTCCAATAACTTTATCCCATTATCTAATATTTGCCCTGGTAGTGAATAATATATACTAACATTTGTGGCCTTACGCCCTGCTTTTGTGTACATATATACCAAATCATCATAGAAAATTCTTTCTTTATCTAAACTAGGATACCAAACCTTTATATCCCCCATATACCTAATTTTAGGAACCCATTCTAAAGTACCATTTAACCAAATATAAAAGTCAGCAAATCATCTAATACCATTATTTGCAAATTAACAAAAAAAAGATAAAACAAAACATATTAAAATATATATCAGCATCCATACAAAAAATGAGGTGGGGACCAATACACATATTCATAAAAAACAACTACTTCGGTTAAAAATTCCAACAATAGACAAGATTCAAGCTATCAAATAATAAACAACATTTAGCTGTCGAGCACTTGTTTTTTGACAATGAGCATTCTATTGAAACCTGGAATTATTTTGCTACCAAGTTTAATGTCACCCTCCCACACAGCACTAATACCATTACCTTCATTCAAGCTTGGAAACTGGGACCACACGCACATCAGAGACATCACTCTCATGCTTGTACTATGGAATATCTGAAAAGTTATAAATGAGACAAAACATAGGGGCGCCCCCTTCAAAGCTTCTTCCATCAACTTCAAAACCTAGGATTACCTTCAGAATATTAATAGAAGCAAACTGTGGAGGCATGAACACCTAAAACGGGACCTTATTGCAGCAAATTTTCTAAAGCTTCCCCCTTTGCAGAATTTGAAAAATAAAAAATGTGTTTCGGTACACTCAAGGTTTTGAAACCTAGCCTAGCCCAGATAGTTGGACCGTCCGGACCACCACCCAGGCTGTAAAACGGGTCAGACAAAACTTGAAAGTCGGATAAGCTCGAAAACCACCTTTTTTTTTTGCAAAAATCGTCCAACCCAGTGGTTCAACTGTTAAACCGATTGACCCAGTACTGGGTTGAAGGAACCGGGAGGGTTAGAGTTAAGTATAAATATATGTCAAATTCGTAATTTTTCATCGTTGTTCCTTAACTTTCTCTCTGTTCTCTCGTTCTCTCTTCTTCACAACAAAAATCCCATCTTCTCACTCTCTCTTAATTCTCAAATATTTTCCTTGAACAAACCCAACACATCTCTTACTCTCAAGTTTCTAACTTCTCCACTTCTCAGGTAAGCATTTGATTCAACGGTTTCAACCTCTCTTATTTTTTAATTAATTTATTTGCTTTAGTTTCTTCGAATATGTTTTGTGTATAAGATGGTAAATGCTAGATAGTATGAAAGATTGAAAAATTGAAAGTTGGAGCATTTATATATGAATTTACAAAGGTAGAAAATTGAATTTAAAATTTAAATAGCTGACCTTGACGTCTCGAGCATCCTTAAGCAGATAAAGGAAGTAAGCAACCTGCTTTATTTTCCAATATCTCTAGATTCTCTACAGACTATAATGATATGATATATGGTTAATTACAAAATCCATTCAAGTTTAGCTATTTCTGTTGTCGTGAGTCTGTGTTTAGTTCTTGTATTTTATTTCTATGAATGATTTGATTTTATTTTTGAGGAAGGATTGGAATGCATTTGAAATTTTCCTTGTATATAGAAACCTGAAAGCTGAAACTTCATGTCTTCATTGTTGCCCATGGAGAGGATGAAGAATGGGTGAGGAGAGTTTAAAAAGAATGTAGTGTATAATTGTAGAATTTTGTGGTGAAGTTTGTTAGACAATCTTAACTATGTATTTTTTTTAATTAAACTAGAATCTACGAGTCTTGGACGTTTTAAATTTTTATTGCAGAATTTGCAATTTGACTTTTAATACTTTTTGTTGTCAATTTTTCTTGTATTTGATTGTGATCTTTATTAGTGTATTTTCAAATTTATTTTATTATATCATATATCCTATTAAATTATTAATGTCAAATAAAAAGAGTGAAATAAAAAAAAAGAGGGGGCTAGGTTGTCAAGTATATTAATATTATTTAGTACTTAATATTATTTTTCAAATATTAAATAATTATTTATGACGTCACTGGTTCAACCACGGTTGACCCAACGGTTGAACCAGTGACCAGTGACCCATAAGCCACTCCATTTTTCAGTTCGATGAACGGTTTGAGTTTCATAACACTGGGTTCATTGGAGCAAACCAAACCTTGGGTGGTACAAAGTAAATACTAATGGAGCATCTAAAGGTAATCCAGGGGCTTCAAGAGCAGGTGGCTTTTTGAGAGATCACAAGGGTCTGGTTATCTTTACTTTGTTGGAACCTCTGGGAATCTCAACCAACACTTTAGTTGAATTACAAGCAGTCTACAGGGGGTTAAAGATCTACTCGGAGAAAGGATATCATAAAATTTTGATTGAGGCTAATGCACTACACATAATCCAGTTATCTCCTAACATCGTCAAGGAGATTGGTATCACCAAACACTTCTCCACAAAAATCCGAATATTGCTTGCTCAATTGGAGACCAAGATATCTCATATTTATAGAGAAGGCAGCCAACCACCAGACCTACTTGCTAACCAAGCCTGCGTTTGTGAAGAATACACTCTCCTGACTAATGATCAAAGGCGTGGACAAGATTATAAGAATAACCAAAATTGACTCTTATGGTTTTCCCAACATTAGAACTATGAAGGGATGTGAGGGAGCTGCACTCCCAGTTTTGCTTTAATTTACCTTAGTTGTCTTGGACCCTCGATGCTAACCTTACATGTAGGTGCTTATGGGGGTCCATGGGTTAACTATTCTATCCTCCTCTATGCTTATCTATTTGGTGGTATATTGGCCTCATGTTTATTTTGCTTTTCAACTGTTTTTGGGAGGTGTCTTTCACTGCATTGCATATCTTGGAAGTTTTTATTAATTGGGAGTTGTACTCTTTAGTTTCTATTTGGGCATTATTGTTGTGGACAGATGCAAGAGGATTGTACCCCTACTTATGCTCTTTCTTGTCTAGCCATGAAATGGAGGTGCCCTCCTTTTCTGGCCATCTGGTTGTTTGATTTTCTGTTGTAGTTAACCCAACAAACATTCTGAAGGCTTTAAGTTGAGATATACCCGATGCTAACTGGTGATGTGACAGAAACTTTTTGACACGCCAAACTTTTGACTCAACTTGACGGTAACCTACATCTATTTACACTCTCTACTTTTTGTTGTCAGGGTAACTTTTGCAGGTGATAAGTTAGACACAATGATCCTAGCAAATTGACAGAAACTTTTTGACATGCAGAATTATCGCCTCTAACTCATTCCTTTTTTTACAGTACACTAGAAAACTATTTGTAAGGGAGTAGTACTCTTTATTTATATTTTATTGTGTATTATTGTAAGGGAGTAATACTCCTTTTATGCTTTTGGTGATTGTATGGGAGTTGTACACCTTATTTATAATTTTCTAGGTGGTACTAAGTAGTTAGTACTTCCGTTGTAAATTTGGGTACTCCCTATTTTTGAATAGTGAAGGGACGGGTACCCTGGAAAGGCTCCCCCTACCTTCGGGTGGTTTAACTTAAAAAATTAATAATAAACAACAAACAATATTCAAAAGAGGTGGGAACCAATACACATATTCATCAAAAAATAACAACTTCAGTCAAACGATTCCAACAACAGACAAGATTCTTTTATACATGTTTTTGAGAATGAAAAACATTTAAAAAGCCCATTAAACAACAAATGTTCTCCAGATAAAGACGATAGAAGCATAGATTTTCTCTGCAATATACCATCTCTAGATTACTTCAGTCTTCAAAAGAATGTCCACTTCTTCCTTTGATTATTAATATAATTCCTTGGAAACCATTCAGTATTACAACCCCAAAAAATTGTTTATCCCAAAATCCCTAATTTACGTTGACCTACCCAAAACAAACCCTAAATCGCTAAATAAATTACTGGAACCCACCACCATTCACAGATCCCTCTCACTAAATGACTATCTACTCGTCAATAGTTGAAAATTCCTCTCACCCGTACCTTGTTTTTCAAATCTCCTCTCAAAGAAAACCCTAGATCTATGATTTCACCTCTCTCCCTTCGTCTTCTAAGTGAATAGTATCAAAATTAGGGTTGAAGATGTGTAAGGGCATATTAGGCGATTCTTGCCAAAAATTAATGCAGTTATAGTAAACTAACGGCGGGGGAACATGGGCTTAATTTTTAAAAACACAGGGGCTTTTATGCATATAAAAATAATACAGGGAGGCTTTTTAGCTAAAAAAAAATAACATAGGAGGGTTTTATGCAATTTATCCCAAAACATCCCGAGGAAAACCTATGGAACCAGTTGGAAGTCCGCACGACCACTACCAAAGTTCGACATCAGTATCATCTGGATCCAAGTTGATGGGGGCACAAACCTCATCAGGAAGGAGGGAAAGATCATGCACCAAGAAGTAGACAAGGAAAACAAAAGAAAAAGGGTAAATTGCATAAAACCCCCCTGTGTTTTAGGAAAATAGCGCGAAATCCCCCTGTGTTAAAAAAAAAAGGCAAAAAAACCCCTGTGTTTTCCAAAATGATGCATACTCTCCCCTTCCGTTAGTTAACCCCTAACGGCGTTAAATTTTTGTTGAATTGATCGTTATACCTTTTTTATAACCACCCTTGATCTTTAAATGGAAAAATGAACGGTCCAGATCTCAAATAATTTAAAATTATTTATTTATTTTTATATACTTATATATACATTATATATATATTAGACTAATATATATATATATATATATATAATATATATTGTGTGTGTGTGTGTGTGTGTGTGTAGCGACCACGGCCGCCGCCTAGGTGGGCGGCGAAGTCGTGGCCGTCCAAATGCCGTCGCCCAGAATAGTTTGGGCGACTTCGTCGTCGCTTGCGCCGACGTCGCCCCCGCAAAAGGGGGCGACGCAATCGCCCCTAATTGCAGGCGGAGGCCCACTTCCGTTGCCCAATCTTCTTCGCCGACGGAGAAGAAGAAGAAGGATTATCTTTTTTTTTTTAAATAATAATATTAAATATTTAATTTTTAATATAATATACTTAATTAGTATATCTTATAAATAAATATTTACCTAATTAATATATTTAAATCATAAATACTTAATAATATAAATTAAAAAATTGATAACTTAATTAGTATATTTAAATAATAATATATTATTCAAACAATATTAATTTATATTTAATTAGTATATTTTATAAATAAAATATCAAAATATATTTTAAATTAAATAATAATTTAATTTAATTAATAATATATATAATAGCATAAGTAATTTTGATTTTATATTTATATAAACTTTTATTTTAAAGAATGAATTTTAAAACATGTGCACACTATCAAACAAAAGGGTAAATTGGACATTTTGCCCACTTAAAAAATCTAAAAATCAGCAAAAAATAAGGACAACTTGCACAAGCCGCGAGTGTGGCTCACTCTCCGTTAGTTTCTAACGGGGAGGGGATATTTTTACTGTATTTTAGATAACACGAGGGTTTTTTGCCTATAAATATAACACAGGGGGATTTCGCGGTATTTCCCTAAAACACAGGGGAGTGTTATGCAATTTTCCCAAAGAAAAAAAGAAGAAAAGTCAAATTCCCAAGAGGGAGAACAGAAAACTCTCAAGCACGAGAGAACTCAATACTCCAACCAATTTTTCTGAAAATAATTATTATTAGAGAATTGAGGTTGGTGTTTTTATTTTTTTGTCAGATTTACTACATGGTACTTTTAATTAAATAAAAATATTAGATTTTAATACTAACTAAGATTTAAATATTAGGCATATAAATAAAAATTTATATTGCGTGACTTTATTCAGAGTAACAATACATTTTATTATTATTATTTAATAATGAGTTTAATATTTTTATTAATATTGTGTACAAAGAATTGATAAAATTCTATTACATGACTTCACTAGTCCTTAATCATTATTTAATACTATTAATTAATAACATTACTTAATATATAACAATTGAGACATGTATAAATAAAGTGGGTGAAAGTTTGTAAAAATATGAAAAACAGATAATATTGACATGTATATTTTGTAACTTTTTGTACACAGTTTATTTTATTAATATATTCTAATAATAATTATTTGGGTAAATTACAATGATTTCTCCTAAGGTTTGATATATTTACGAATACCCACCCGTTGTCTGAAAAAGTATCAATATCCCTCTGATTTTAACGTTACCCCTAACAATTAGCCCAATTCATTAATTTCTGTTATTTTTCATCCATTTTTTGTAGTGAACAAACCAAAATGCTTTATGTGAACTAAGGATTATAATTTTTTTTTTAAAATTCTGATTTTTTTTATAGACTAGGTCGATAATTTATATATAATCTTTCAAATTTTTTCATCCACCCCATCCGATTTATTTGAACAACTTTAATTTTTATAGAAAAGAACAAGAAAAATACAATAAGACAAAGTTGATAATTTTATACCTCTATCAAAAGATTACATAATTTCATCGAATATCAGGGGCTATTTATAATTTTTTTAAAACGATGAGTTACTTATAATTATGCCAAATCTCAAAAGAAATTGTAATTTACCCTAATTATGTTTTAAAAACATGCGCTAGTGTTTTTACTTCAAGAAAAGCTACACATTATGATTCCGTCAATTCTTTATACACAATATTACTTCTATCAATTTTTTTACACAATATGGAAAGAAATATTAAACGTATTATTAAAGAATAATTCAAATTTTTGTTTTTTATTAACTTAATAATTAAAAATTTTCCATGTAAAGCCGCTGACATTTGCTATGGTTTTATACCATCAAGGAGAACAGCTGCCTAACGATGGCCTTTATTCAGTTGCAACGGGGAGGAAGTTAGGCATATAGGCGCACTTTCTCCCTATGCTACCAATTTATGCCGTTTGAGCCAGGTTATCTTCTCCCATAGCTAAAGAATTTAATATTATTTAGGTATGTGAAATTGATCTTTATTCGAAATAAATGATAGGATAATTACATTTATCTCCTTTGATCTATGACTTGTTTACAAAAACTATGTCTTTTAGAAATTACACATACACCCATCAAAATATTATTATTACATACGCAAATCATCTCTTATTTTTTTTTTTTGAAAAGTTACACCGACACACTCCCTAAAAATATTAGCATCATTACACAAACTATCCCTATTTTTTGGTTGTCAGTGGTAGTTCTGTAATTATATTTAAATACATTTACACTAAATAATATAATTTATTTAAATACATTTAAACGAAATAATAATTTAAATTAATTAATGTCAAATTTTTAAATTTAAATACTATTTATAGTTGATGCGTTCAAAAAGTTCACGGGTCCAATGGGATTGGACAATCATTCAAGGCTTGGGCAGAAGCGAATGCCAATCCTGAAGGGGACCTGCAAAAAAAGGCGTTAGCGCTCTGACGCTCAAGTTTGAAAGTAAATAATTTCAAAGAGGTAAATAAATATAATTGAAAGTTGACATATAGTGAATAATATGCGTGGAAAGTGTAATAACACGTCATAATGTGCTTTGTAGAGTGCTTAGAGAGTCTTTAGAGAGTGAGAGAGATGATTTAGAGAGTAAGGGAGGTGTGAGAGACATGAGGAGGATGTCTAGAGAGTGAGAAAAGTGTCATGAATGTGTTAGGAAGGTCTCATGAAGCTTCCCTCGTATGGGGGAGTGAACCTGTATTTATAGGTGGATGCCCCCTTCTGGCTGGATTTTGCACACTCCACAAATTTTGGGATGAGTGGATAGGAGTTGTTAGGATAAGTCATAATCTAATCTGATCTTCCATTACATGTGCTGTTGAAACTTATCTCAGAATTGGGGGGAGTTTTCATCATTGAGGGCTCCTTAGTCAACAAGAAGTGCTTCTGATCTAGGAGTTTAGGGCTACAAGGAGTCCTATCTGCCAAGGGGTGTCCTTCTTGCTAAGGCTGATGTAGTCCAATGTGGCTGTTGACCTCGGAGTTGATGATATGCCACATGGGACAATGGGATGCCACGTGTGTGGTCCTTTTGGGCCGAATATTTATCGTGCTTTGTTCATGGTCCGAGTAGGGGGCCACTTCCTATTCTCCTTGGGTTGTCTGGGTCTCCCTCCTCTTCTTGGGTTGTTTGCCTTTGCCAATTTGTTCGCTGGGGGACACCCTTAGGGCTGCCTATCAAGTGTCCTTGGGCCTTCTATTTTTGTATTTCTTTTATATTCTTTTTTTAGTTGTTTGGGCCTTTTTAGGCCAGTCTATTTTTATGCACATATATAGCCCCCCCCCCCCCCAATCTAATAAGTGGATATTTCGACACTTGTTAGAGTAGACGTCTTTTTAGCTGAGGTTCGAAGAAGGAACTTTTTTTTTTTTTTTTTGAATTCATGCAAAGAATATTAGTAGCATAAGCATGCTTAAAGAGAAGAGCTTACTTAGTGCCTGTAAGGAGCAGGACTTATTATGAAGGTGTCTCCATGGTGGAGGGCTTAATAGGTGTCTTTTGTGCCCACTCCGGTTTATGGCTTTATTTTTCTGCCAGAGAATATCAAATAATAATAAAGGCAAGTACATATCACAAATGGATCTTGCATGGAGAAAAAATTGTTCCTCCTCAAAAATGGCTTATTTGAAGGGGGTCTCATTAGAATAGGACTTAGGAACCTCGCTGGAAGAAGAATAAGGTGTTCACTGGAAGCAGGGTTTAGATACCTCTGCGGAGGAGAGCTTAGGTACCTACACGGGATAGAGCTTACAAGTCCCTTAGAGAAGGACCTAAGTGCCTACCTGAAGGAGGGGGTGCCTCTACGGATGAGGGCTTCTGTGCCTGTGTGAAAGACAGGGCTTTTTATGAGAGGGATGTCTTCCTCGTGAAATATTTACAAGAAGACGCATGTTAACATATTGAAAGTCGAGATATAGTGAATAATATGCGTGAAAAGTGTAAAAATACGTGATAATATACTTGTAGAGTGCTTTTAGAGTGTTTTCGAGAGCGAGAGAGATGATTTAAAGAGTAAGGGAGATGTGGTAGATGTGAGGAGGACGTCTAACGAGTGAGAAAAGTGTCAAGAATGTGTTAGGAAGGTCTCATGAAGCTCCCATCGTATGGGGGAGTGAATTTGTATTTATAGAGGGATGCCCCGTTTTGGTTGGATTCTGCACACTCCATAAATCTTGGGACGAGTGGATATGAGTTGTTAGGATAAGCCATAATCTAATCTTATTTTTTGTTAGATGTGCTGTTGAAACTTATCTCCAAGGTGGGTGGGAATCTTAATCATTGAGGACTCCTTAGTCAACAATGAGTCATTTTGCTCCATGAGTTTAGGGCTACAAGGAGTTCTATCCGGCAGGAGTGTCCTTCTTGCTAGGGCTGATATGGTCCGATGTGGTTGTTGACTTTGGGGTTGATGAGATGCCACATGGGAAAGTGGGTTCCAGGTGTGTGGGCTTATTGGGCCGAACATTTTTCATGCTTTGATCATGGTCCGAGTAGGGGGCTTCCTCCTGCTTTGATCATACTCCTCTTCTTCAGCTGTTTTCCTTTGCCAATCGATTCATTGGGGAACGCCCCCAGGACCGCGTATCAAGTGTCCTTAAGCCTTCTATTTTTATGCGCATTAATAATAAATAATATAATTTATTTAAATAACTTTTAACTAAGTAATAATTTAAATTAATTAAGAATATGAAATAATATTATTAATCAATATATATATTCGCCTAGATATTTAAGTATGATAATTGAATTTTAGTATATTAATATTGTATTGTGTATTAATTTATTTTTTAATTTAAATTATAGACTTTTAAAAAAAAATATAGGGATAGTTACATTTACACTCCTGACCTATTATCCATTTACATAAACTATCCATGTCTTTTGCATAATTATAAAAGGTACTCATGACACCCAAAAAATAGGAGAAGCTTGTGTATTGATACTAACATTTTTAGGGATTGTATGTGTAATTTTTCAAAATAAGTAAGGGTGATTTGTGTAAGTGGTAATGATATTTGGGGGTGTATGTGTAATTATTAAAATATAAGGATGGTTTATGTAAACATGTCGTAGATTAAGGGATGTAAATATAATAATTTCAAAATTATATATTATTTTAGTATTGAAATATTTAAACAAATATATATAAGAACAAAACAACTTACTTTTTCTGGAAGGATAAAAATACAAAAATAATTCCAACAAAAAGCCCCGTCAAACTAAAGAAAACAAAGAATGTGGTGACCTATAGAAGCAAAGAACGGTAGTTTGTCAATTTTAGTACAAAATAAAGTAAAAAGTCATAAAAAAAAATCATGCCATTTTGCAGTAACAGTGCGTGGAAACGTAAAAGCCACCGAACATTAGTTTTTAATGGAAGGAGAGTTTCTTGCAGAATTTTTTAAATCACGGAGTGTTTTTTGCTTATTTTTAAAACACAAGAGGGTTTTAGCCATTTCAAAAAAAAAAAAATACAAGACGGTAATATTAACCTTAAATATGTAATTATGATATTAGATTATATATATACATGATGTGTATGACCAAGAAAGTTAGGCCCAATACATTTTTAATAATGCCCAAGGCATTAGAAGGAAGTAGCCCAAGCCCCCCCCTACTAGTCCAACAACACATGTGAAAAAGATAGTCCAAGCTACCTATAAGTTTGGCCCATTAATGAAGGGTGGATTTAGGTCCATTACCGACCTTCCACGCAAAACGTCCACCTAGACTGCCACGGGTCAAAGAAGCCCCATTGGAACTCCAGACTCCTAGAGTAGAAGGACTCCTCCCGAGTTAAGGAGTGCCAAAGGAGCCCTCGACGACAAGGAGTTCCCTTCAATACGGGAACTTACCCTACAATCGGATTTAGTGTAGATAAGATCATATTTCATCTTATCCTAACCACTTCTATCCGTTTACCTCAAAGTTATGGAGAACATGCAGACTCCTACCCGAGGGGACACCCCTTCTATATATATATATAAATATGCAAGTTTGGTCCCAAGTAGAGGACATCTTCTACTCTTGATATTTTTACTTCAAAATTGCTACCTTGAATTCTCTTTGTATCCTGAACACGATCTATATCACAGATTTCATTATATTATCACAATTTGTCATTTTAAATTATTTTTCATACGATTATTTTCCCTTTCCATCGATACTAATTTGGGCATCGGAGTGCTAACTCATTATTTTGTAGGTTCTGTTTCTCAAGTTCCTTTTTCCTGGTCTAGATCCAGATCCTAAGTCCAAGTTTGTTGGACCCGTGCTATTTCCGCATGAATGAATTAGCTCCGTCTACGAAAAACACAGAGTTCAAGACGTAAGTTTTAATGAAGGTCCCTAGTAACACTGCGAACATACATAAGGCTGTCGATGCACCAGCGGCACCCAAGCTTTGCAGGTGGTTACCGGGATGCCCCCTACTGCGAATGGTGGAGGATCTGCTCCTATTCTTTTGATGCCGACACCACTACCCCCTAGGGTTGTAGGCTCTACTGCTGATCCCCCACATTGTAGCACTTCCTCAAACACTTCCACGAAATAACTAGCCCCTATCTTGTTAGGAACCATCCAACAAATAGTCTCAATAGCGATTCGGGAACAAGTGGTAACACTGGCCTCGGCTCATGTGGCCACTCCCTTTGATGTGGATGCCCTTGAGGAAGAAGTTGAAGGAGACGTCCCTGTACCTGCGCCCCCAACGGATAGAAGGCAGGGGCTCCTCCCATGCCGCCTCAAGAAGTCCCTCCATAATGGTTTGCCCACTTTGAATGCCTTCAGAAAGGTCTTTCGGACGTTCAATACTAGATTGGAGGAGCTCTCGAAGATAAGAGACAAAGCATCCCCTTCACCGAAGTTGTGCTGGTAGATGAACTTCTGGCGAATTATCGGACCGCAACCATTACTGAATATAACGGCACAACAAACCCTCAAGAGCACCTTTCACACTTCGAAAATGCAGCCCTCTTACATAGGTACACTGACAGGATCAAGTATCGCATCTTCGTCACTACCTTAGCTAGAGCCAGCCAGCAGTGGTTCAACCAATTTGCTCGCGGGAGCTATAAGAAGTTTTCAAGAGTTTCAATCTCTGTTCTTACACCGATTTGCCAGTGGTAAGAAACTTTAAAAGGTGGGCTCAGCCTTTTCGCCATGCGACAGAAGGATAATGAGCCTTTGAAAGAGTATTTACAAAGATTCAATATTGCTGCATTGGAGGTACCTTATGCCACCCAAGAAGTGAAAGCCACACTTTCTCACAAGGATTTCTGGACGGGGACTTCTTCAAGTCCTTGTCCTCTTAGAATAGGTGACCAAAAAGCCAACTGAATTGGCAGTTTTGAAAACTATCCAAAGTAATCTTTATTTAAGTAATATTGTCAAAACGAATATGGTAAGTATTCATTTTTTGGTATATGTGTTTGTTGTGCTTATCAATTACATTAAGCACTGCTTTGACGTCACAACAGATGCCCACAGAACACTTAGACAATTGTTCAGTTGGACCGCACATTAGATAGTGGTCATGAAACCAACTGCCAAGGGGTTGGGTCTGAAACGTTCCAAGTCGAGGACCTCGAGACTAGGCATCAAGTGTCCTATGGAGACTTGCACTAAGAATCGCATTCTTTCAATGAGTGCTGCATTTCATCGACGATAGACGTGGGACGTCTATGCGATCTTAGTGGGTCGATTGACTAGGTATCGAATCGGCTGAACTGATTCACGAGGATTGTCATATAGAAGTTTTGGAGGTTTGGTCTGTATGACTTGAATCCTCGACTATGATAGTACGAGAGTAGTCCTCAAACTTGAGGAATCATGGCAGTCGTGTGCATACGATGATTGTATCTTGGGTTTGTGCGAGAGGTGATTGTGTCACAGGCATGGTCATTATAAGCCTTTTCCAGTGCAGTTGGAGTATGTAGCAAGGACGGTGAGTTTCAAGAAGAGGATCAGTCCCCTGTCAAAATGTGACAGAGGTATCTCCTATGCACTTGGAGATGTGTTCACGCTCTATAAACCTGTGGCCACAGTCATTCGTCGAATAGGAAAAAGTGGTTCCTATGTCGAGCAATTTGGTGTGATCCGATCTCAAGTATTAAGCATAAATACCTAGTCCAGGATGGGAAGCAACACCAAATTCCATTATCTAAACTAAGGTCGGGAGACAGTAGATGGAATGACCCTACCCATATAGACTCGAGAACCTAAAAGTTCACACGGACATTCACCTAGTCTCTAGTGTTATAGACCGTTGCTAGACGGCTACCCATGGTAACGGGTTTTCTTGATCAAGGATTGATCAAGAATTATTAATTAAATTAAATTTAATTAATACTAGTGTTAGACACTAGCTCCAGTTTAGCTGAAAGGTGAACCTAAAGAGTCACACACAAATCACCGAGAAGGGACGAGGAATTAATTCCTTGAGTAATTGGATTAATTACACGATGAGAGATCCATTGGATGGAAGGTCCAAGGATAAATTAATGGGATTAATTTATATTGAGCTTTTTTTATTATTTAATAAGTTGGACTTATTAATTAATAAAGATAATTTGGACTTATGCATTTAATTGGATTAAATACATGTTGGACTTAATTAGGTGGATTTTATTTAAATTGGATTTAATTAAAATCAATTGGGCCTTGAATTTTATTACATAAAAATCGGCTAACGCACCTATAAATTAAGCCCATTGAAAATTTGAGGACAGGAAACATTTGCTAGCAATGATCAATTTTGAAAAGTGCTATGTTGGTCACTTTTTATTTGGAATAAAGAAGAATTACCTTATGGATGATGGAATGTATTTAGACACATTCTAGTCATCCATACAAGGTATATATATTATAAATAATTATTTGGAATAATTATTACACTTATTACACAACAAAAATTCATCCTCCACCTAGAGATTTCGGTTGCCCTTCTCTCCTCTCTAGAACACTTAGTGTGTTTTCTCCTTTGTTCTCTTCTAGCAAGGAGAATCAAAGGATCCCAAGTGGGCCTTGGAATTAAGTGAATACAACATATCATACCTACTGTGAATAACAACTAAAGCTCAAGTCTTGGCGGATTTTGTCTTCGAAATGGCAGGGATATCCTTGGGGGACACCCCCGAAGTCGAAAAATGGTTACTTCATGTGGATGGATCATCCACGATTCAAAGCAACAGTACAGGTATAGTTATTACATCTCCTCATGGAGAAAACTTGGAGTTTGCCGTCAAATTTTGTTTTAAAGTTTCCAACAATGAAACAAAATATGATGCACTGGTGATAGGCATGAAAATGGCTTACTCGGACTCCCAGTTAATAGTCCAGCACGTGGAAGGCGCATTCAAAGCCAAAGAAGAAAATATGATACAGTATCTACAAATCCTTAGGGAAGAAATATCAAGGCTGACTGTCTCTCCAAGCTCGCTAATTCTCTACTCTAGGGCTCCCCTGGCAGTCCAACTGATACCCTATACTCAAGATTGGAGAACACCCTTAGTTAGGTGGCTTGAAGAAGGATGCTTCCCAGATAACAGATGGGAAGTCGCCAGACTTAATACATGAGCCGCCTGTTTTCTATTACAAGGAGAGGTCTCTATAAAAAATCTTACACGCACCCTATACTTTGATGTTTGTCTTAGCAAGACGGAGTCCATGTCCTCAAAGAAATACACATTGGATGTTGTGGAGCACACATAGGATTTGGATACTAGCTAATAAGACTTTGCGGGCAGGATATTTTTTGCCTACCATGAAGCAGGATGTCAAACAATTGGTGAATATTGTGAAACGGTGCCAGAAATATTCCTCCCTCACATATCAACCAGCGGAACCACTAATCACTATGTTATCTCCATGTCTTTTCACACAATGGGGATGAATATAGTGGGTCCTTTCCTTCTAGCCCCCGGCCAGAGAAAGTTCCTTTTAGTTACAATTGATTATTTTACTAACTGGGTAGAAACAGAACCTCTTGCTCGCATCATTGAAGGAGAAATGATGAAATTTATCTGGAACAACATCGTTTGTCGCATCGGATTCCCCAGAGAAATAATAGTGTACAGGATTGCACATAAAACAAAGGTTCACATCCGTAGCTCATCCCCAATCCAATGGGCAAGTCGAAGTCAGCAACCACATTTTAGTATAAGGAGTCAAAAGAAGAGTAAAACGGGTTGGTGGAAACTGGATGGAAGAATTAACTAGCGTCCTATGGGCCGACAGAACAACCCCTTGGGGATCTATAGGGTAAAGTCCCTTCACCTTGGTCTACGGAATTGAAGCCATCATCCCTGTCGAGTTAGGGATACCCTCTCATAGAATTATGCACTTTTCAAAAAACTGTAACACTCAGCTACTCAAAGAAAATTTGGATCTCATTGAAGAATTGAGAAAAAAGCTTTTTATTCGCACACAGAGATATCAAAACACCATGATCAACTTATAATAGAAGGATTAAAACTCGAAACTTTCAAGTTGGTGACTAGCTACTATATAGAGTAGATACGTTTGAAACCGGTAGGAAAGTTGGATCCTACTTGGGAATGACCTTACAAAGTTATAGGAGTGATACTTAAGGGGCATATGAACTAGAAGATCTTGAAGGACGCCCCTTGCCTCGTCCGTGGAATTTACACAACCTCAAAAAATACTACATATGAAGAAGGACGTCTTCTTCATCTTATGGGTCCTCTTTCAGGACATCGCCTAAGTCCTCTAGAATGATTTTCTTGAAAACAAATTTCAGGGAACATTCCCTAATACAACCCTTAATAAGGATACCCCCCGTGTCGGGGGCATCCCCCTACAAAGATATGGAGTACTTCTTACTTTGTCATGTTATAATAAGGCGAGGTAAAAAACTTTTATAGGAGTAAGCTTTATCAAAAATTCATACAAGCATCCATCACTTGACAAGGACCAGGATCCTAGTCAAAAGCTATCACATGCTTTTTTATCTATCGCCTACATATATCTCTCATGTACATGCATCTCAGTACATGATATGACAAGTAACTTTACCTCTAAGAATACAGCATGCAGGCATAATAGTTATAAAGACGCTTCTACAAAAAGGCACCCCCACGATAGGTCTCTCTAAATAAAGCCTGGATATCTCATCAACTAAGGACAAAAGCAACATAGTAAAAACAAGATGAAATGAAGCAAAAAATGAAGACCATCACATTATGACCCTCCGCCTAAAATATGACCGGGGGCATGGCAAAAACATCATTTACAACAAAAAGAGAAAATTATTTCATCCCCATCTTTGATGGGGGAACGAAAAGTAGAGTTGAAAGGTAATTTGTTGTCAACAGGCACGGGAGACAGATTACATCTTCTCCTGGTCATCCCCATAAGCGAGGTCTCCTTTAGCCTCAGTTTGATCATTTGGGAAAGGGGCAGTTGTAGAAACGTCCGGGGGTCCTTCATCAACAGCCTCGGAGGCACCTCCTTCATTTAGTTTCTAGGCTCCTTCTCTAGGATGTCCCCCGCTATAGAGTCAATTGCTACTTCGGGAGGGGGACTCCTCTTATATCAACTAGGACTTCCCCCAAGACACGGTCTAGAGTCTCCTCTACGAAGCACACCTTCAGCATTAGCACAATTTCCCAAAACATTTACAATGGAATAAAGAAGCAGAAAAGAAATAACCTGATTGGGGGGAAGGTCCTCGCCTATAGGAATGGAAGCAAAAGGTTCAGGAGCATTCTCTATCGTAGCTTCGAGATCAAGGAAGGAAGGTTCCTCCCATTAGGAGGATACCCATAGGCCATAAACTGCTCTTTGCAAGCCGCAAAACTATGCTCAAAATAAGGTCCGGCTATGGCGGTTAATTCATTATGATATTTTTTGAATTTCTTGAATTCTTCCAAACGATTGGCCCAATATCTCTCCAAATAACACTGGCAATCTTCACTATTGCGGAAGTCCAACCCTGCCTTCCCTACAGCCTTCTTTATGGCCCCTTCATGGCTCGTGACCTCCTTTCTAAGTATTTTCAACTCCTTGTCCTATTGTTGATTGTGGTTGATATCCTCCTTCTTCTTCTCCTTGAGCTTGGCAACATCAGCATTCAAACGGTCCACTTTATCCTCTAGTTTTCGCCAATGGGCTTCACTTTGGGGGATGGAAGATGTCCCTGGATGACGGGAAAAAAGCTCCTCACATATGGAAATCCCCTGCACATAAAAGCAAGAATGATGAAAGAACTATCACATGAAAAGAGATACACCATTATGTAGGATACCTTGAGCAGATAGGAGAAGGCTATCCATTCTAGCTCCTCCTGGAACATAGGCGCTAACAGCTGCCTATCACCTGAAGACAACCCCCACCCCTCATAAGTTCACCTACCGGAGTGAGGTTGTTCCCCCTCTCTAACTCCAAAGATTGGGGAGAATGCAAGAAGTTTGATGGTGCACGAGAATATTTGAGGAGAACTCCCTTTTCATCCGTGAGAACAAGAGGAGGGGGAGGCCCCGAAGGTAGCTTAACAGAACTCGAAGGAGGTATATTGAAATAACTAATTCTTGATTTTTTCGAAGAACCTCCAGGAGAGGGGGAGGCATGCTACTTTCCGATGGACTCACTGGAAGAAGTAGTCCCCCTAGGCGAGCGAGAAGAAGGAGTCCCCCCTCCACCACAGCCTCTTCTGGAATGATTACACGGTAATTTTCCAAACATTATGCTTGCTACCAAAGATAGAAACAAAAATGCAGTCATAATCAAGAATAAAACTAAATGAGCAGAATTCAAAGAAAGAATGAAGTACCAAGGGAGTCCCACAAGAGCTCCACTCAAGGACTCAGGCCGAAATGTCCCAAAAGCCTCTCATCAATCAAAGAACGACTATCATCAGGATCCTCATTCAATGCATCCAACAAAGAACACAAGCCAACGCTCCTCTCCCTAACCTCTGTAGGGGGAGGGGTCTCCTCAATCGAACGGAAGGGAAAACACAAAGGCACCTAACATAGTACGAAAAAAAGCTCCTTTTCCAGTTGTTGGGAGCATTAGGGGTTGGCATGAAAGACACCCCAGGACGAAGAGTGAAAAGAAAAAATCTTGTTTTAGCACGTTTCAGGCGGAAACACTAAGAGAAGACTTTGGTAGTAACTAAAAATCTATGAAAATGGTAGTAACTAAAGGAGTTGGCAACCAACTGGTTTAAAGGAACCTGGAAAAGACGCGCAATATTGGAATAAAAAGTGGGGATAGGGAAGCGCAGCCCTGACTTCAGTTGAGCAACAAAGAAACTTAAATAATTTGTATGGGGAACATGGGGTTGACTTGAAGGGCCTGGGGTATAAATAACAAAGGAAGAGGGGATATGAAACTCCAAATTAATCGGTCTATATAAGGAGTCCTCAAGTTGGAGGACCCCCAATCCATGACCGAATGGGGGGTCTCTTTACCCTCCTCCTCAGGGGAGGATCCTTCCCCTTCATCCACATCACTCTCCTCGTTTGCTCCTCTCCCTCACCTTCCTCATCTCTCACATCTTCCTCATCCAACAAACGACGGGCCGCTGTCGCCGCTTGCCTCAGACTCTGCCCCCGACCGCCATGGAGAATAGACGGATCAGAGCTAGTCCTCCTTGAACTGGCGTCTAAGGGGTTACGGTTTGGGAGAACCTCTCTCACAAAGTGAATGGATTCATCCGAGGATGCCATTAAAAAAGCCATAAAAGAGAAGAAAATGATGAAAAGTTTCAAGAAAAGTGAAGAGAAATAAGAACACTTATGGCTGATGAAGACGAAGCCCCCGGGTTCTTCAAAGAAATCGGAAGAGAGAAAATGAAAAGAGGAAGGAGTTATTTTGCGATTAAGGACGTGGAGGGGTTAAACCCGCGTTCGGTCCATATAACCATTCTTGATTATACGGTTATGGGACACGTCAAGAGTAGGGGAGGGGACGGTTACCAAACCCCTCCCTTGGCACAAGCAATCATGGTGGCTCGCATCATCCTTTCACAGATAAAACAACCAAGCGCGAAGCCCCATGATTTTGGAAAAAAAGAAAAATAGACAAAGGCAAGAAAGAAGACAATGAGAGAAATGGGGGATTTCTTGAACCCCTGGCATTTCCAAGTAGGGGCTTACCGGCTCGAAGAGAACAATGACTCCTATTCTAAGAAGGAGTTGGGGTCAGTCCTCTTGCTTAGAGTGGGGAGGACTGAATGATGTGTATGACCCAAGTTAGGCCTAATACATTTTTAATAAGGTCTAAGGCATTAGAAGCAAGAAGCCCAAGGCCCCCCCTACCAACCCAACAACACATATGAAGAAGATGGCCCGAGCTACCCATGAGCCAGACCTAGATATACAGCCCATTAATGAAGGGCGAATTTAGGTCCAATCACCAACCTTCCACGCAAAATGTCCACCTAGACTGCCACGTAGGATTACCCATCTCACCTAGAAGACAGGGGTCAATGAAGCCCCCCCGGCACTCCAGACCCCCAGAGCAGAAGGACTCCTCCCGAGTTAAGGATTGTAAAAGGAGCACTCGAAGACAAGGAGTTCCCTTCAATACGAGAACTTACCCTCCAATCGGATTTATTGAAGATAAGATCATATTGCACCTTATTCTAACCACTTCTACCCGCTTACCTCGAAATTTTGGAGAACATGCAAACTCCTACCTGAGGGGGACACCCCCTTTATATACGCAGGTTTGGTCCTAGGCGAGGGATATTTTCTACTCCTGAGATGTTTACTTCGAAATTGCTACCTCGCATTCTCTTTGTATCCTGAACACAATCTATATCACAGATTTCATTATAATATCACGATTCGGCATTTTAAATTATTTCTCATTTGATTATTTTCCCTTTCCATCAATACTAACTTCGGCGTCAGAATGCTAACCCATTATTTTGCAGGTTTCGTTTCTCAAGTTCCTTTTTCTGGTCCAAATCCAGATCCTAAGTCCGAATTTGTTGGACCCGTGTTACTTCCACACGCATCAATACATATTATATTTTGATAAAATTAATTAATTATTTAAAACAATTTCATATTCAAATTATTGAAACCCAAAGTTCATATATTATCATAAATCTACATTAAAAAATCCATTTTTACTTATATTTGAACTTTATAACCAAAAAAAAGAAAAAAAATATGTTGAAGTTTTAAAATAACAAACCTAGCCCATTAGAATTTCCTCCTTCCCCTACTTTCTCTTTCATTTTCCTCTATCTTCATTCTCTTTTTCTCTCCACTTTTCCCTGAACTCTGTATTTTGCTTGCCGTACCCATTCTCTCTTCTCACCTCCTCTGCTTGCGACGCCATCACCAAGCACCCTGTCTTCTAGTGATGGCAATGGGGCGGGTCTGGTACGGGTCCGCCAGGATTCAAGACCCGTCCCATTTATTTTTGTCAGACCCATAACCCGCCCCGCCCCGCCTGAACCCGTACCAGACCCGCCCCATTTAATTTTTGCCAGCCCCATAACCTGCCCCCGCCCCGCCCCGCCTGGACCCGTAACAGACCCGCCTCATTTAACTTTTGCTAGCCCATAACCCCCCCCGCCTCGCCTCGCCATGTTAAAAATTTCGCCCCGTCCCTTCCTAATTAATTTATACAAAGAATATATTAAATTAATATTTTTTAAGAAATAATATCAGTTTAGATTTAAATATAATTTTGAATCTAAAATGAATTGGATAAGACAAAAAATACGTTCATCTAAATTATTAAACTTTTTATCAACTAATTTTTTATTTTTGGATTTTTTATATATAGTTGGGTATATGCAAAAATTATTTAGGATTCATATATATATAATAAGATAATTTTTTATTTATAATATATTGTATATATTAATAATATATAATAAAAAAAGAGGCGGGGTTGGACCAGGGCCGGGGCCGGTCCAATGGGGCGGGTTCGAGACAGGACCCGTAACCCGCCCGGACCCGGCCGGGGCAGGTTTTAGCTGCCCCAGACCGCCTCGAACCCGAAAAATGGCATCCCAGACCCGCCCCATAAGGGCGGGTCCGGGACGGGTTTTTCGGGTTCGGGTTGAAATTGCCAACCCTACTGTCTTCCTTCTCTCATTTCTCTTTTTCCCTTCTTCTCCCTCTCATTGCTCGGCGCCTCTCTCTCTCTCTCTTCAAATGTCATTACAATTTGAACTTGACATTCAATATATTTTTAAGGAATAATTATATTTACACTTCTTGATTTATAGTTTATTTACATAAATCATTCTTATCTTGTGCATAACTACAGAAATTACCCTTAACAGCAAAAAATAAGGGTAGTATGTGTAATGATGCTAATATTTTTAAAATGTGTGCAATTTTTTTTCAAATAAAAGGTGGTTTGTGTAAGTGATAATGATATTTTGGTGGTGTATGTAATCTAAAAGATAGAGGTGGTTTGTGTAAACACGTCATATATCAAGGGTGTAAATGTTATTATCCCAATTTTTAAAGATTTTTAATTTTATTATTTCTTTAACTATCATGTATTTTATAACTTTAATTATTCCAAAACTTGTTAAATTTTGTTATTTAAAGTTTAACTATGTTTATTCTTATATATATTATTGTATATTGACTTTAATTGTTCTGGTAATTTAATACTTTTTTTCGATGAAAGAGTTTTAATTAATATATATATATATATATATATGTATATATATATATATATATATTCTTATTTTCCGTTAGTATCAATATTTTATTTTTGTTATAAGTGTTAAAACCATCTGCATCATTAATTTTATCGTGTTTTTGACAAAATACTCAATCTTTGTCTTGAACGACTTTGAATATTCATGAGCTTTGAAAAACTGCGTAGAGAGAATTATTTGAAATCTTCCTCTGTTTTGTTCTTCATTCTCTAGCTCTGTGTGTTGAACGAATGTGCAAGGACCCCTTTATATAAGTGTCAAAGACTTAGAGTTATGATGCACTTGAACACCTTATGTATTATCTCTTTTAATTTAATTTAAAGAGATAAATACATCATATATTTGGAATAATATGATTGGTCAATTTGACATTATCTCTTTAATAATTGTATTTTTAAAGAGATAAATATCGCAAATATTTGTCTTGATTTGATTGGAGCGTACATGCAATTGCTCCACATGGCGCGGTCTGATTGGTTGGAATTTTTGACTGCGAAGCATCATTTGATGGGCCGAAATACTTTATTTTGACACTTGTCAGCCATTGATTTGATGACAAAATATATATTGAAATATCAATTAAATTTACTATTTATACTTGAAATTAATTTAGTAAATTTCAAAATATAAATAAAAAATATTATAATTGATTAATATTATATTATATGACATTTGTCATTATTTAATTAGGTGCAAAATTAATTTGTCTACAAATACCCCCTCGAGCTCGTTCATAGATATGTACTTGAAAATATAATTTTCGAAATGAATGAGTCGCGAAAATATAAAATAATTTTATTGGGACAAAATATATACATATCTATACATATATATATATATATATATATATATATATATATATATATATATATATATATATATATGTATATGCATTTTGCAATAAATATATGGGCCAAGTAATCTCACAATATCAAGCCCAAAATGTCAATTACATCAAACATTTTCTCTTTAAACATGTGCAAGTCATTGTCTTTTTCTTTAATTCCAAACTCCTTCTGCAAAACAACAAACTGACGCGGGTCTTTGCGGAGCCACATAAATGGAGAAATTGAGTTTGAATTGGCTCAAGTGTTTGAACAGGAAGTGAATCAACCAATATCCTAGTTCCATTAAACTTTCACTGCTTGAATTCGAGTTCAATTGGAACAACAAGTCACCAAATTTGTTTTAAACTATAACTCAAAATCATGAATTCTAATTGAACATAATCAACTCATTAAGTATCTATATAAAGCCCTCAGGTCCATATGCATCAAGCATCATGCAATTGGTTGCTGGGAGGAATTTGTGGTAAGCTTCATTAGCTAAATATTTTTTTCTTTCTCAAATTTCGACATGCATGCCAGGTGTTTGTGTTAATGCCACAATGAGTTGCTGTTGAAATTTTTTTGGTTTCTTTGCACATTTCGTGGTTTTCTTTGCTACTTTTCTAGCATAGCTGAAGCCCTTTGTGCTCCTTCGATAGCTTTGTTTGTGCTTCCTTTTTTTTTTTGTTTCTGTCTTTTGTTTTATTTTATTGCTCATAATTGATGTTTGCCATGACTTGTAGTAAAAAGTTCCTTTCCACGAGCCCTAAGAGATAATGTTTATTTGTTGTTCACAAAAGGAAAAATGATGGTTTCATCCCTTTTTTGTTAGCCATGCAAGCAGTTGGGCCGTATGGACTTCATCTTTTTCAAAATGAAGTAATCCACTCACCATTCTTTCTTTGGGCTACAAATATTTATTGCGGCATGGGCTGCGAAAGAGGAAAAAAAATTGTTTGTGTCTTTTTCTTTGAAGACAGCAACTTAATTGATGTTGCAATTCAAATAACTGTGATCCTTTAATTCAGTGTGAATACACGTGATTTATTTGAGTTCATCCTTTTTTGTTAAAACTCAATTAAATCCATATTTTTTGTGTTTTTAACTAACTCAATTAAATCTATGCCTTTTGTTTTTGTTCTTTGATAGGTTGCAAAATGGTTTATTTCAATGACAAATATTCCCTTTCCAGTGCACCATTTGATCATCCTTTACAATCCAAATCAACCCATAGAGAAAGGCACAATATTCGAGGTTTATGCACCCTTCATTGGTGGTAGAAACGTGAACCCATGGCCAAGGTTAACTAATTCTTCTCACTTGGGCGAATGGTGTCAAGAAGTTTCATGGAGCAAGAATGTCAAGGCGTGGACTTTACGAGCTACCCACCATCAGCCTCCTCGTCACCAACAATTAGATGAACTCGTCCCTTTATGGACTTTAGGTCATTCCATCATTGAAGGTGAAGCAAAGTGGGATAGTGATCTTCAATTTACCGGAAAATTCTACTACACCAAAGGATATTGGGAGTGCATTGAGGATGTTTAGCCAATGTTTGTTGATGATGGCAATGCCAAAGAGCTCGAACTTAATTACTTCATTGCAATTCGTTCGAGTTATCTTAATCTTTGTCAAGGCGGCAAGTTCATCATTGAGCCATATAGTCCTTATAGATTTGGGCGTCACTTTGGTTACTATCAAGACGTACCGGGAACCCTCAAATATGACATACGTGCAGCCTCTTTAAAAGAAGGACTCCATTATTGGCGCTTATGTATTTATCAAAGTCTTTGTCAAAAGCTTGGTTCCCTTATTTGTCTACTAATGCTAAGAAACTCTGCTCGAAATCTTATAAAGCATGATGGGCTAAAGTCCATAGGACTTTCCTTGATGATAATATTGCATCTTTGATCAGCCCGAAATCAATTAAGATTACACTTAAACGTAAAAAGAACGAGGACAAACAAGTTGATGGTTGCGAGAACAATCCTCCACATGTGCTTGTTCCTTCTGTTGTGTTCAAGTGTAATTCTCAAGCTGTAATTGCGGAGGCAAGTAAAGGGAAAGGTTCTTTACATACTTGGCAGATAGTGATAGTAGCAACAAGTAGTCACTGAAAAAGGTAAAAGAATGAGCTTATGCCTTTGAAAGCAGAGGGACTAATGAAAGTGCATCGCGATCTTCCTTGGCTGACTTCGTTGCAGAGGTCATATTTCCTTGATCAAGTAAGTTTAAGCTTTTCATTTTTCTAATGTTTTTACTGAAATTGTCCTTTCATTCCTATTTTAGTTAGAAGATGAAGTCCAGTCTATTGACTCTGGGGAAGAATCTGAGACTAGTCATTCGTCGACTACGATTCCTCCACTTGGGATAGGACTTAAAAGAAAATAATCTCCACATCCTGCTGCGGTGTCAGTATTTGAAGGTGGGAGCTTTCTTTTCAACCACCAAAAAGAGTTCCTTCAAAGGTTGTGGGGTGATCTTCTCATGAAGATATGAAATACTCCAATTGACTTTCTCTCATCAATCGAGGACGATGTATATCTCATTCTTGAGTCCATGAAGAGTTTTCACAAATTTAATGTTTCGAAGGTGGAGGAATCATTGAACACTTTTTTTGTCAAATTTGGTGCTTATGACGAAGCGAGATCCTTATCTTCTAAGAAATCTTCCCAAAGTCTTCATGAGCAACAATTAAAGGAAGCTAAGGATCGTCTTCAAGATCTTCAAGCTAAAGCAAGTGAAGAGGCCTCTAAGGTACAATCTACTATGGACGAGTTGGAGCATATTCAGAAGGAGATTGTGGAATTGAAGGGGCGAAGAACGAGCTTTTGCACTACTTTAAAGGGAAAAAAGCAACTCAGCCGTGATGCTCAAGCCAAAGTTCATGAGGTCGAGAAAGGCATTGCAGCACTTGAGAGTACCGACCTACTGGATGATGCAATAGTGGAGGACTTAGAGTCTTCGAGAGCATGTTTGGAGATACACAAGGAAGACTTGAAGAGTTTAAACCTTTTGCTTGAGATTTGTTTAGGATTTATTTCATGTTGTATTCTCTTTTTTTTTCTTCTCGTGCTTTTGTTTTGCCCTCACGTTTTGAATATGGTTATGGTAAAATTTTTTCTTGCTTTTATTTTGCAATCTTCGAGCATACTATAATATTTTCCATGTGAACAGTTTCATATGAGAAATAAAGACATTTTATATGTTAGACTAAACTTTAAAATATCTAAGCTGCCTACGTACCTCATAAAGAGGATCAAGTTATTACGTAGTTCAAAGTACAAAATATTTGTTTGAAAAGGGAGGGTCATTCACAATTTATACTCATGCGGGCCAAAGTTTTTTTTTTTTCATTTTTCTCTTTTTTTTTTTCTTGCTCAAGCGTAGTATCACTTCAATTGATCGGGCCAATTCTCAAACCATCTTCAGCGATCAATTTATATGCACCATTTGTGTGGGCTTCTTTGACAACATACGAACCATCCCACTGACAAAAAATTATTTTCCATCCGATGCGTTGTGATTATAGGCCTCTTCACTGCAATTACTAAGCCAACTTGAAAAGAACGTAGACGCACCTTCTTATTGAACGCCCTAGACAATCGGGCTTGGAACACTCGAGTCTTTGTTGTGCTTCTAATATCTTTTCATCAAGAGCTTCCAATTCATCAAGTCGTATTGAGCATTTTCTTCTTTGATAAGTCCTTCTTGTATGGCTATGCTTAATGATGGGATTCGCTGCTTAAGTGGAAGGATTGCTTCTACCCCATAGACTAGTGCGTAGGGAGTTGCTTGAGGTGTTCTAATAGTGGTCCTGTATGCCCACAGAGCTTCTCTGATCCTCTCGTGCCAATCACACATTGACTTGGCCACCACTTTCTTCAGTAAGTTGCACAAAGTTTTATTAAATGCTTCAGCCAGACCGTTGGTAACAACATAATACATAGAAGAATTTCATTGTTTAAAACCAAACTTTTGACATAACTTGTCTATCAGGCTATTGCAAAATGGTTTCCCATTCTGAGTGATGATATACCTAGGCACTCCATAATGGAAAATGATGTGGGTGCGGATAAAATCAACAACATTCTACTTCTCCATTTCTTTAAGAGGTACTGCTTCAACCCATTTAGATAAATAATATGTTGTAGCCAGAATATACAAGTGACCTCCGGAGGACTTTGTTATAGGCCCCACAACATCCAAACCTAAGCATTAAGGCATGTGGCAACGATAGGATGCAACGGCTGGTTGGTGGATCAAATTGGCGTGGAATTGATAAGCTTGACATCTTCTTGCATAGTCTATGCAATTTTTGACCATGGTAGGCTAATAATAACCCATTCTCTTTATGCAGAAATATAGCTTTGGTCCCGATTGGTGAGCACCACAAACTCCAGAATGGGGTTCTTCCATAGCTTGAACCTTTTCATCATCACTTAGGCAACGCAAAAAAAATCCATCAAATTATCGTCTATAGGGTGTGCTTTTGTAATAGATGAAACATGTTGCCCGCCGGTGGTATCAGTCCTCCGTCGTAGATCATTGGGTAGCTTCCCTTATTTAAAGTAGTCAATCAGCGGTCATTGCCAATCTTCTTCTTCAGCTTCAAAAATCTCCATGACGTCACTGAAGATTAGTGGTATGATCTAACTCTTACATATTGGTATATGTGTTTCTTTATCGGTCATTGAAAGTGTTGAAGCAAGTTTTTTCAAGGTATCAGCTTGTTTGTTGTCTTTCCTCGGTAGATGCTCAAGTTCTACATCTCCTAGCTATCCTATGAGCCTTTTTGCATAGTTTTGATATGGAAGCAACTTAGGCTTTTTGACTTCATAGAGACTAAGGAACCGATTGACCACTAGTTGAGAATCTCCATACACTTTGAGAGGTAGTTGTTTTGCGTCAAAAACTATTTCTAATCCCAAAATTTGAGCTTGATATTCCACAACATTGTTTGAGTAATTTCGTGTCAATGTAAAGGAGTAAGATATTACTTCTTCTTCTGATGTAACAAATACAACTCCAGCGCCGGCTCCTTCTTTATGGGAGGCTCTATCAAAGTACATTTATCAGGGACGTGTAACTTCGATCACAAGAACATCTTCATCAGGCAAGTCATCGGATAACTCCCATTCGGTAAGCATGCGGTGATCAGCTAGAAAGTCTGCTAGAACTTGCCCTTTTACGGTTTTTTGAGAAACATATGTGATTTTAAATTGTTGCAGTTGGAGGTACCATCTTGAAAGTCTATCTGAATGTACTGGTTTTGCCATGACATACTTCAAAGGGTTAGCCTTTAAGACCAGATGAATGATAAGAGATTGAAAATAATGCTTCAACTTCTAGATAGAGAAAATGAGTGTCAGGCACAATTTTTCAACAGGTGAATATTTGAGCTTATTCGGCGTCATCGTCCTACTCAAATAGTACAAAGCATTCTCCTTTCCTTCATCATTTTTTTTTGAGCAAGCAGGATTCCTACAGGGCGCTTCTAAGCAGCAACATAAAAAAAAAAATTAAAGGGCTCTTGGGAATAGGTGAAACCAAGATTGGAGGCTTCATTAAGTAGGACTTTATGCTTTTAAATGATTTGTCATAGGCTTCATCCCACTGAAATGGTACATCTTTCTTCATCATACGACTAAATGATTGATAATGACCAACTAGATTTGAAATAAACCTCCAGAGATATGCTAGCTTTCCTTGCAAACTCTTGAGCTCGTGGATGTTTCGAGGTTCTAGCATTCTCAAGATGGCATTAATCTTTGCTTGCTCAATTTCTATACTCCACTGGCGGACGATAAATCCAAGGAATTTCCCGGATGTAGCTCCAAATGCACATTTAGAAGGGTTCATCTTTAGTTGCTATCTCCTCAAGCGTTCAAAAACCTTTCTCAAGTCATGAAAATGATCCTCTCGCTTCTTTGACTTTACAACCAAGTCATCAACGTACATGTCATCGAAGATTCTTTGCATTGCCCTTTGATATGTGGCGCCGGCATTCTTTAGCCCAAAAGACATAACTTTGTAGCAATATATACCTTTAGGAGTGTGGAATGCCGTCAATTCCTCATCTGTCGGTGCCATACGTATTTGGTTGTATCCGGATGATCCATCCATGAAGGATAAAGTTTCATGACCCACAGTGGCATCTATCATCAGCTCAACAATTGGTAACAAGAACTCATCTTTAGGGCATGCATTATTTGGATCCCTGAAATCAACACATACTCGAATTTGCCCATTATTCATTCTTATAGGGACGACGCTGGAAATCCACAAAGAATACTTAACCTCTCGGATGAAACCGACTTCAATGAGTTTGTTCACTTTGCCTTCAATCAACGGGATTAACTCAAGTCAAAATCTAAGTTGACCTTGTTTGATAGGGGGAGCTCCTTTCTTTACTGACAGGTGGTGCACAACTACCTTTGGGTCTAACCCAGGCATTTCCTCGTCGGACCATGCAATATAATCTTTAAATTCATGGAGTAATGCAATATAACTTTTTTCTTCTACTTGAATTAGTGAGGTACTTATGTAAATTGGTCAAAGGTCTTAAATGTTGCCTAGATTAACTTTCATTTCATCGATGGTGGCTTTAATACCCTCCTCGAGTTCTACAGGAGAATTTTTTGCATTTTCTTCTTCAACCTCACGATTTTCAATTAAGGTAATGTGGTAAGTTTGCGCAATGTCTTCTTTCAGCACCATTGCTAATGTAATTAGACAACGCTACACTTTCCCTATCATCCTCATCATCAGATTGTACTTCTGTGAAGATCATGGTTTGTGCTTTAGTTTTCAAAACTCTGCCACATGATACAGCTAAGGTTGTCTGGCACCTCATTATAAAAGGGATCAAGCTTCTAAGTGTTTGTGTATGTGAAGACTTGATGTTTTTCTTCGGACGTACCGCCACCTTAAATGATCATTTGTTTTGATATCCCACTCTTTTACATGAACCCAACCTATCAAAAACAGATTGTCTGTTAGTTATTCCATGCAATGCTTTTTCTATGGGGTCCAAGTCTGTTGAAAATATATTCTCTCAAATTTTCTTCCCTCTTGTGATCTTCAGTTAAAGAAAACCCTTCGGAAACATAAATTGTTGTTGACCCTCTTTATAGCGATGTGGAACGCTTAGATGGAGTAAAATCCAAACCTACTCGAGAATCTTGAATTGCATATCCTTTCTCCTTTAGCATCATTTGGGTAGCGTTGAGTCCGTGGAGTTTCTTAGTGGTGGCTTCAGCAGGAAGTTTCCCAAGGCTGAGCTTTTCGTTAGGGAAGTATCCGACTTTAATAAGGAGCTTGAAGGCTTTGGAATTGAATCCCTTCTCATCTATAGCCAATGCTATGTATCCTCATTCTTCCTCTTATTGGGTTGAGGGCACAAAATCCCTTGAGTGGTGGCTTGGATGGTTACTTCGAATTGATTTGAGTCAACGGTAAAGTTAGGTCGTTGACAATCAACTTTAATGACGGATGAACCATTTTTCTTATGCTTGGAATACCAGATGGTTTTGGCTCTTTTGAGGGTAGAACCTCTCTTGCTTTCTTAGTATCTCAATATAGTACTTAGCATCAACAAAGTGTGACTTAGCTTCACTAAAAGGTTTGTTATCGCCGAGCACCCTTTTCGCTATGCCGTTACGGCAATATTTAAAGCATTGATGCCATGTAGATGGAACTACATCATTTTCACGTAACCAGGGGCTATTGAGAAACATGTCATACAAAGTTTTGGCGTCTATAACATGAAATAATGCAGTCGACACCATGTCCTTCATAGTCAATTGCATCCTTATAATGCCGAAAGCCCTTTGTCCTCCTCGATTGAAGTCTTGAATCATGAAACAACTGTTGGAGAGTTCATCTATAGGGATTCCTAGTTCTTTCAAAATCCACAAAGGTAAAATATTGACTACCGATCCTCTATCGATCCATATTCTATTCACCTTTTGTTCACATACATACCCACAACGAACAAATGACGATTATGAGGCTTAGACCCAAGAAGCAGATCTTTGTTAGTGCAAAAAGTAAGTATGGACATGCAATCATCAGCATCAGAGAAATCCTACTTTTTGAGTAATGTATCCTCATTGCTTGTGGTATCATCCCCATGCATGGCGTTACATGAATTCTTGTTGCCATTGAAATCCACTCTCAACTGTAATAACATTTGTTGTTACCTTGGCGAGCCAATTGCATAACCTTGTCTTTTAACATGATGCAGTCTTGCATTGCATGCCCAACTAAGCGGTGGTATTTGCAATATTTTGGATCATTCTTCTGTTTGGCTTCCTCAAGCCGCTTCATTTCCGGCAGATAAATAAGATTAGCCTCCAACAAGTCATCAAATATTTCAAAGACATCAGAGTCAAGAAATGGATATTGTCTGGCCTGCATTTCCTTCAAAGTCAACTTTCTTTGTGGCCTCTCGTAAGGAACGTTATTCTTTGGGGCGCCGCTGTATTTTGTAGTGTTTTTTAGCTTGAATGGTGTAATATTCACGGCCTTTGATTTTGCTTGGAGTTTTTGAAAAGGGTTTGCCCCCTTTCTTTACTTCTTGTTTCTCCTTGGTTCTGCGAAGCTCCTAGATAGGTGGCCCTTCAACCCCACTTACTATCATACTCTACTCTATATCATGTGTTCGAGTAGCCAATTCTTCAAAGAATTTGGGTAGAATTCCTTGGAGGATATAACAAAGTCCCCAATGCATCCCTTGAATGCACATCTCAATGGCAGAGGCTTCAAATAGTCGCTCTTTGCCATTAAGACTTAGATTCTTCCACCGGTTGATATAATCAATAATCGGTTCTTCTTTCCATTGGCGAGAATTTGTAAGCTCAACCATGCTGATAGTTCGCCGAGTGTTGTAGAAGCGATTGAGAAATTTTTGCTCTAACTGTTTCCATCCATCAATTGTGCCAGCCTCCAAGTCAGTGTACCAATCAAAATGCATTATCTTTCAACGATCGAACAAACTGCTTGACTAGATGATCACGAGAAGTTCCCTCGTTGTTGCACGTTTCAATGAAATGAGCCATGTGCTGCTCAGGGTTGCCTTTACTATCAAATTTCTGAAACTTTGGTGGTTGATAATCCATTGGCATCTTCAAGTTGTCGATCCTTGGAGTGTAAGGTTTGGAGTAAGTAAGGGATGACTTTGAGCTTCCCTTGATTTTGCTTATGATGGTTCCTTCAATGAATTCTTTCAGTTGGTCCACAGGAATCATCCCGTCAGAAGCAATTTGAAACTCTTTTGCAGACTTATCCTTTCAATATAAAGTTGCTTTGCAGGCGCTTCTACTTTATCATGAACCTCAATTTGTTTCCCCATGACATGACTTGCGTCAATATTATTTGTCTTATTGATCAATCTAGCAACTTGGGCATCTTGCTCTTGGATATGCTTCGTAAGTCCTTCAATGGCTCTCGTCAGACGTGCAAGTTGTTACTCTATAGTTGTAGCATTTGTCACCATAATCGAAGCCACATTTGTTGTGAAGGAGTAGCTAGACACGAGCAAGGAGAGGACGAAGGAGATTTATTTGCTTCACTTTCGCTTGCATAGCTAGGTGAGTGCAAGTTTTTTTCGACGTACTTAGCAAGAGGAGACATTTGGAAAGATTCTTTGAACTTCTTCGACATGCTCCTAGTAGTAACACCAACACTCTTGGTACTTGAGCTTGAAGACTTTGATATGGCGAGTTTGGAATTCACCGACTTCATAGCTTTTCCTTGAGTATTTATTTGAATGCTTTTCTTCTTTGTTAAAGGGAAGAGATGAAGGGTAGAGTTGTCCCACTGGGCGTGCCAAAATTTATGAGTGCTAATTTTATCGTGTCTTTGACGAAAGATTCGATCTTTGCCTTGAACGTCTTTGAATTTTCTTGAGCTTTGAAGAACTGTGTAGAGAGAATTATTTGCAATCTTCCTCTACTTTGTTCTTCATTCTCTAGCTCTGCTTGTTGAATAAAGGTGCAAGGACCCCTTTATATAGGTGTCAAATAGATAAAATTGTGATGCACTTGAACACCTTTCGTATTATCTCTTTAAAATTTAATTTAAAAAGATAAATATATCATATATTTGGAATAATACAATTGGTCAGTTTGACATTAAAGAGATAAATATCACAAATTTTTTGTCTTGATTTGATTGGAGCGTACATGCAATTGCTCCATATGGCGCGATCTGATTGGCTGGAATCTTTGACTGCGAAGTATCATTTGATTGGCCGAAATATTTCATTATGACACTTGTCGGCCATTGATTTGATAAAAAATATATATAAAATATCAATTAAATTGACTATTTATACTTGAAATTAATTTAATAAACTCCAAAATATAAATAAATAATATTATAATTGATAAATATTAATATATTATTATATTTGCCATTATTTAATTGGATGCAAAATTAATTTGCCTACACCATCAAGTAGCCCAAAACCACACTTTTTATTTTGGTTTTGAAAGTATCAATTTGAAAAGACATCTTATAAAATCGGCAACGACAATTCAATTTAAAAATTAATTTAAAAAAATCAAAATCACACCGTGATTACGTCTACTTTTATCTCGATAATAAATATTAAAACATATTACACCAACAAAACTAAACTTTTTCGCGGGCATTCGTGAAAACTTTAATACCATCACTTGATTTTTCTGTTGCTGACATCATTTTTTTCTGTTGTGATAATTTACAACCAATTTTTATAATGTGAATAGCAATTTATCCCCTTGTGATCTTAAAAATGAGCAAATTACTCCCCTTTTTTAAAATGAAACAATTTATCTCCCTTTCTAATGAGGTAAATTGCTTCATTTAAAAAAATATAGAAGATAAATTGTTGTATTTTAGAAAATATAGAGAGATAAATTGTTATTTTTCTTTCATATGGGATATTTTGTTCATTTACGATATTAAAAAAAATTGCTTGCGTTTTTCCAATTTTTATATAGTTAGCGACATCTCCATAATAATAGATTATATTTGTCAATAATAAATCATTGTAGATGTGAGCTTTAAGAAATGTAATTTTTAAAATAGATTTTAATCATTTTCAATGTCTTGCAATGGCCAAATATATGGAGAATTTAGACCCAAAGGAATAAACATTAAACAACTTCTAGTATTTTTATTCATTGCACCAACCACTATTCTTTCCTAAGAGCTGTGATGAGTTTTCCAAAGTGAGAAACTTCATCAAAATAAACAACAAAAAGTATTAGGAAAAAAAAAAAAAACAAAAAAGAAATGCAGAAGCAAAAATCAAATCTCAAAATTGCGTAGTATGATAAGCGGAGTCTTTTCCGTATAAGCTTTTCACTTCAGAAGGAAGCAATGGTATAGTGTATAGTCTTCCTTCTGAGTGCCACCACTACTGTAGCAGAGTATAATGCTTTCTTTAATCCATTCACTTCCTCAAAGTGTGGAGGATGTATTCAGCATAAAGGTCCCTGCAATCACCACAACTCAGCATAAGCGGAAAAACTTTCATCTAAACTGAACTGAACCAATCGGACAAGTATATGTGATTGAACACTATTTTGGAACTGTATATGATAACAAGTATAATGTACTTTTGTTGTGATTAGTTGAGGTCTGATCAGATGCGGTCGGAGCTAGAATTTTACCGGCCCATGTCTCAAAAAACATGTAAATTTGAAAACTTACATGGAGTGCTGGATGGCAGTGAGAGCAGTTTCTGAAGGCAGAAACTCATCCACGGCTACCTCTTTGTTCTCGTTCTTCTTGTCTAAACAGTACTCGTTAAGAAAAAACGTAAAAAAAGTCGCTCCATTTTCACCTACGTACATATATGTATAGAAGACTTGGGCTCAAAAGCAAATTTTAAAATCAGGGTGGTGAAGGATACAGTCTTCAAAGAAACGGCGGATTTCAGTGAGACGGTGAGGTGGTAGCTGACTGATATCAGTGAAGTGGCGGTACTCAGGATCATCAGCGCATACGGCTATGATCTTGTCGTCTTTCTCTCCCTATTTGGACAAAATTAATCCCAATGTCACACATATGTCTCTAAGATACCAATTCAGTTTCCTTAGTGGAATAGGTAATACCTGATCAATCATGGGCATCAGGCCTATAGCCCTGGCTCTTAGAAAACATCCAGGGACGACAGGTTCCTGCCAAGCAAATTCAGTGTGATCATTGTTCTAACAATGTAATCATTCCCAAGATTAGGAAAAGTTGAATACCTGCATAATGACTAGAACATCCATTGGATCATTATCTTCACATAGCGAGCGAGGAATGAAGCCGTAATTGTGAGGATAAACGACGGAGGAATACAATACGCGATCAACCTGGGCATTTATTCAAACAGGTGATATGCATATATACATATGTGAGGATGAATCGTAGAGATGAGATTATTCAGCCATACGTACCTTGATGAGACCAGTTTTCTTGTCGAGTTCATATTTCACTTTACTTCCTTTGGATATCTCAATTACCTGCAACAATTCGAAAACATGACTTCTAAGCCCACCACCCAATTAACCTTTTTCTCACCTTCCTTCACAAACGTACACAACCAATTTGCAGCTTTCTACTCCCCTACGGGTAAATTGCGATTATTTAATGCAATTTATCTGTAATTTATCTTTACTTAATATTACAAAAAAGAAAATCAGAAAAAAATAATAACAATTTACTTTTCTATATTTTTTTAAAATGAAACAATTTACTTGCAAGTAAATTGGTGCACTTTTACAAACACAGACGTGGAGATAAATTGTTGTATTTGTAAAAATATATGCAGATAAATTGTTAATTTTTATTTCATAATAGAGTAATTTGCTCATTTACAATATTCCAATGGGTTGTTCGCGTCTTTACCCTTTATTTTGTTTTGTTTTCAAGTTAATTTTTTTTTATTTTGGGCAATGAAAGACGTGTGGGTCATCAATTAAATTTAAATTTAAATATTAATTATTATTTTAAAAATATATATCAATTTAATTAATATAAAATATTAAAAAATAGAAGAAAGTTATGAGAAATTAATAGAAAAAGACTCATAGGAAAAATTAAAAAAAAAGAAAGAAATAAATGTGGAGATCGAGAAAAAAAAAACGGAAAGTTAGAAAAACGAAAAGAAATGAGAAGTTGAAGAGGCGGGGAGGGTGAGCGAGAGAACCATATATAATTAAAAGTAAATAAAAAACGACAGACATTAGAAGGATGTTCTTCAATTATATAAAATATAAAAATAATTCAAAAAAAAAAAAGAGAGAGATGGTGGTTGGTGGGAGAGGAGAAAGATTACGTACAACATTGATAATTTGGGGTGCTCCAGGTCCTGCAAACAACAAATGGAAGATATGAAGTACATGGAAGGAGTACCAGCAGGTAAGCGAAAGGCACAAGCATTTGATGCATGCAGTGAATTACCGATCTCGAGATCATGCCAGGGATGAGCAGCAACTGATCTCCTGGAGAGGGAGGAGAGGATCCTCTCGTTTAATTTGGGAGCACGCCCTGCCGCCCCTTCTGTTCCATTCCCTTCACTCATTTTTTTTCCTGCAACCAACCCATACACCATCTCTTTATCATTTTATCTCGTTTTTTGATTGAATATGTAACTATATGGAAAAATGCAAGGAATCATGTGTGGTATTGCAAATTAGCAAATTACAGCAATTTATCTCTTTATTTTTTTAAAATAAAAAAAATTACTTCTTTAGATAAGGAGGTAAATTGCATGGTTTTGAAATTGTAGGGAAAATTGATGTATTTTTTTTTTTTAATGGAGGTACTTTGCTAAGTTTCAATATCACAGGAAGGTAAATTGTCATTCACCCTTCTATTATATTGACTCTGATTTCAAACACATTTCACTATTTTAAAAAAAGATAAATCTTTTTATCCGTTATTTACACCTTTTCTACACATCAATAACTCAAGAAGAAGATCCCATCTCAATAGTAAAATAATCTGGTTTCATACAATATATTTTTATATGATATTGAAAATAAATAAATTATCTCCCTATAAAATTAATATCAATTTAGCCCCTGCATTTTTTGAAACGAAGTAATTTACGTCCCCGTCTAAGGAGGTAAAATGTTTCATTTTGAAAAACACGGAATTGTAAATTGTTGCATTATGAAAAATACAAGAAAGTAAATTGATTTTTTTCCCCATAATAAAAATGATTTACTCATTTGTAATATCACGAGGGAATGCTTGCATTTTTTTTTCCAAAAACAATCCGTCTCATTTCCTTCTAATTGAGACGACATGAGATGAAATCACTAGCAATCCCTTTCTGAAGTAACTCTTGAGCAGTAAGAAAGGAATAGTTATAAGGGTAAACAACATCAACACGTTTGAAGGTAGATCTAACTATATAAATACCCTGTTATTTATAAAATGACATATACACCCTGATCAGAAGTATTAGTGCAATATATTCAATAAGTTTTTGATAAAATTTCGCCATTGAATAGAGTCGGAAGAGGAGAAAGGAGAAACGGTACCTGGAAAAATAGAGAAACAAGAACCGATATGACAATTAATATGATGAAAGTGATGACAGTATAAGATACAAACACTTGGTTATTTGGGTTTGGAGAACTTTTTCTTTTTTTTTTTTATTTGGATGGAGAACTTATAAATATATATATAGAGATGAAATATATAGGCAAATGGGGGAAACAGTCAAGTCGACGTGGAAACACGGCAGCGGAAGTAGCTGACAGCCAGGTCTGAATTGTCAGATCTTAACAAGAAGGAAAGAAAAAAACAATGATAAATTGAGTATGTTTGAAGAAATCTGACAGTAGAATTGGTCTGTGAGGGAACATGGGAGGCGGAATGAATGGAGGGTAATGTCATGTCCCCCTCTCTTATCATCAATATCTCATCCCTTGATTTCGTATTTGCATGCTTCCACCTCATCCTACCATTCAATTTTCTACTGCAATTTTATTTCACACGTTTAGTAAATTACTACGACATCTCAATTGATATAATTACGAACGCATAATCGTTATTTAAAAAATTATTAATACTTTCTTGATTTTAGCGTCCGTATAATAATTAGTCTAATTTGTTAGGTTTTCATCAATTTATTAATCGTGAATCGATCGAAATAAACTTGTGAATTATTATTTTTATTATTTTTTTTAAAAAAATATTTTTTTTTGGACTAAGTGGATAATTTTTTTATAATTTTTAAATTCTTTCTTCCATCCCGTTCGATTTTTTATAAGATTTTAATTTTAAAAAAAATAAAAAAATACAGTAATGAAAAAATTGACAATTTCAGACCCCCTTCCAAAGATTACATAATTTCATCAAATATTAAGGGGTATTTTCAATTTTTCAAACAATAAGGGATACTTGTAATTATGCCAAATTTTTTAGATAAAATTGATGATATAGTGTATATATATAAAATAAAATAGAAGATCTAACAGAATTTGAAAAATCCAATCTGTATTCCGAACTCCGAAGATTAAATACGCCTAATCCTAATACCGTTCCATTACTATTGCATTTAGAAATAATAATAAAATAAATTTTGTGGAAAATTAATACTCAAATAAAATTTTCTTTGGTATATTTATTGCTTTTATATATATAGAAATCGTGATTACACAAGTACATGCATTAATATTAATAAATTAATAAATATATTGATTTGATCAATAGACTCATTTGTATATTAATAAACTCATATTAAGTGAGATAAATATTTATTATAATAAAATTTACATTAAACGAGATCAATACCCACATATTGAATGATCAAATTTTTAAATTTATTCATGATGATGTTGCTTTTTTTAACGTCATAGTTGGACATAATAAAGAACTGCGCTTTTATGATGCGATATCACATTGATGGAGATCCATTGCCATGTACAAATTGTAACAAGCTACTTTTATTAAGAGGATCGATGTGGGAATATTTATGATAAGTCCTCGGAGACCTTCTGAAGCTAGAAGGATTTGTAATCGGAAATTACCTCATCAAGAACTCTGAAATGAGACCTTTAGCTCTCTCTCCATTAAGGTCACTTTAGGAACCTTCTTTTTCCAATTGTCCATACTATGTGTTTAAGGTCCCGAATCGGGACCTTAATATCACCTGTAGAGATCTTATTTATTGTGTCATTTATTAATATCTACAAATCATTTTTAAAGGGTGCACGTGAAATTATACAATTAGATCGAGAACACTTAATGCAATGTGGCTTTTGCAAGCTTTACTTTTTTCCTAAGAGGTTACTCAAGTATTTGGAGTAGCAGAAACCCAAACATTTCACTAATTGACCTTAAACATTTACTGGTATTTTTCTAGAACAACATCTGGCGCTACCTATGGAAATATTCTTCAATTTTTTTGAGTACGAGAAATATAAACAAGACTCCCAATAATCCTACCACTGGTGGACATGGTAAACAAGTTGTTGGAGCACTGTAAGGCTTCCAACCAACAAACCCACCAGTAGTGACTGATATGATAAATGTATCTCGAGTTGAGATGAGAATAATATTTGAGGAGTGGGCGAAAGATTTGGAAATAGAATGCCGCCACAAGTGATGGAGCAACCACCACCTCCTTAGCCAGTGGAAGTGGAGGAACGTGAAAGATTTGTTGAACTTTATATTCCTGAACCCTCGCCTTCACATGTGAACCCACGATTGAGGAGAGAGTTTCCCATCGGGAGGAAAGAGCACCAGTAGCTCCACAAGAGAGAGCTCATGAAAAACTTCATTGAGCTCCCTCGAACGAAATAAATAGCCGACATGTTGCTGAAGGTGATGATGAAAAAAGAAGGATAGATAAGATAAGGGAATTGAGTAATCAGGTTGATCGTGTCATCCATAGGATCAAGAATCTAATATGCCCTAGTTTGACCCTAGAGAATGTTGTTTTGCAATGGGAATTGCCGTTTTCTAGAAATCTTGGTAGAAAGTTTAGCCTTAGGAGTGAACATCCCCAACCTGCTAAGGTATGATGGGATAAACAACCAAAGAACATGATAGTACAAAAATGAAACCGAGTAAATTTTATTCATTGAGGTGCAATATAGCACCATCACACAAAAATATCGTATAAGTCTCTTTGCTTTTTTTTTTTCTCTTATTTTTTCTCCCCCTCACCCAATTATGAATGGGATATTTATACTAATACAACACTATACTCATTTAGTAAGTTAATTTTTTTATTCTTTAGCTTCTTTCTTTCTTCAACACCTTCCTTTTCTGGTGTTGAGAATTTTCACCAGCAATAAGCCCAAATAAATTAAGCCCTATACAACTATCACAAATAAATCAAGGGTTACGAAAACCCTTAATATTTCCAAGCCAATATTACACCAGCAAATATTACAAGAATATTAACAAGATAATTTCAGAACAATAATTGAAAAAATCGACAAGAATAGAAACGGAGATAAATGCTTTGGCTCAGGGAACCAGATCCTGTGAAAAGCCCACAGCCATGTAGGCCGGCAACCACACACGGTTGCTACACCCAAAACCGCCACCAAGGCCGACCACAAGGACCAAACATTGAAACCACCTAAAAGTCAGGCCACACAGACCCACTCAAAACCACAAATATTTCCACACAGAAATTGTTCACCAAGAACTTTTAATCGGAGCAAAAAGAGAAAAAATATATGATTTCTTATTCAGTGTATAGAAGCCAGAAAGTATGGGGGGTTTTATAGAGGTAGGGCCTTGATTCGAGAGAGGGAGCCATTGAAGACGAGAGAGAGGGAGACGACGATTGATAGAAATCGAGAAGGGAGTGGGGGTGGGAAATCAACAGAGAGAGAGAAGAGACCAGTGAAAGAAACGAGGGGGCAAAGAGAATGAGAGTACGGTTAAGATTTTGGGGTAATAAGACAAACCGGGTTGGGTAATGGGTCGGGCGACTAGAGTAGACTAGGCCAAAAGGGATGGGCTAAGTAATGAGTAAGCCTTCTTAGTGAGTGGGTTTGGGTGGTTGTGGGTTGGGCTTTTCCAAATTTTGGTCATGAGTAAAAAATTCCAACATTTTTTCCTTTGGATCAAGACCCAAATAGAAAAGGGATCCCAGTCCAAAGGTGAAATCTGGAATTCATCATTCCCAAATTGCCTAGTATGTACCTACAAACAGAAAAGATACACTTGCACAAAAAATGGTTAAAAAAATTTCTAAGTAGTATTAATAAATTTAGAAATTACATTAGCACTTTCTTTATTCTTGTCATCCCTCTTGCACTTTTTACAACCTTTTATAAAATGTCCTTTCTCTCCACAATTATAACATCTTCTATCACAAGATTTTTCATCCCTTGTTCTAGAATTTGACCTACTATGAATTCTATTCCAATATTTATTTCTATACTTGGTTCTTCCCCTAACATGGTTAACTTCATTTTGGACCTGACTGCTTTTAATTATTTTAAGATCCATTCTTTTACTTTTTAAGCCACTAATTACAGTGTCTAAGTTGACACTATCCTTACCATATTTTATAGAAGCTTTTACCTCATTATAAGTTTCAGAATAGTATTTAATAAAATAATTGGAGAATAGGCATCTATGTTTTATCTCCAATTAGTTTAATGCCTTGAATTAACTTTCTAAAATCATCCAAATTTTCCTCAATACTTTTGGACGAATCAAGTTTGTATTCGAAAATTTTTTTGAGTAAAAATAATTTAGTGGGCAAAGAAGTTTCAGTGTACAATTCCTCCAACTTATTCCACAAATCTTTTGTTGTTTCTTGTTTTTCAACTTTTCTTAAAACTGTGTCAGAAAAATTTAAGATTATAGAGGAATAAGCATACTCGTCATTTTTCAACATTCTTTCCTTAGAAAAATTTTGTGGATATCTACCATCAATGGCTTTAAAAACTTTTTGTTGAATTAAAATCCCTTTCATCTTTTGTTTCCATATAGAGAAATCAGATTTTCCATCAAAAGGTTGCAGATTATAACCGGCCATGTAAGCAACAAATGCAAACAGTATTAACGAGGCAAAATGAATAACAAGTGGTAAAAAACAATTTTTAATAGAAATAGTATCAACAGATTTAATATTATCAGAAACCTTGGCTTAACCTCAACCAGATACCCATCAGCCTCAAGGGCTCGGCCAAGTGAGGGATAAGCAAGGAATTGATTTAGTTTTAGGAATAATCACTAAGCAGTAATAGAACAAGCACATAGTATCTAATTAACAGTATCAAAAGCACTAAGCTGAAAGATAACACACTAAGCATAAATATTCCAAGTACTTTTCGATAAAACCTCAAAGCAGTATTTTATGCACTAAGCAATGTTAGAAAAATTATGCCACAACAGTTTAAGAATTCGCACACATCGAGAAAAAAAAGAAAATTGGTTTTTCAGAAAAAATAGCCAACACTAAGTTATTTTCCCACTAAGCTATTTTTGGCACAAAGCGCACAAAAAAGAAAGATTGAAAACATCGCCCATAGAGAAATAAACACAGAACAAAAACATATAAGTTTTTTTCCGAAATCTTTTTTCACTAAATTGCTTTTCACACAAAGCTGTTTTTCACACTAATAGATTAATATCAGATTTTTAGAAAAATAGTTTTTTAGAAAAATAATTCAGACAGCTATTTTTCACACAAAGCGAATGAGAGTAGGGTTAGGGTTTTGGGGTAATAAGATAAATCAGGTCGGATAATGGACCGGGCGACTGGAGTGGACTAGGCTAAAGGGGATGAGCCAAGTAATGGGTAAAGCCTTCCTGGTGAGTGGGTTTGGGTGGCTAAGGGCTGGGTCTTTCCAGATTTGGGTCATGGGTCAAAACTTCCAACATCTGGAATGTCCACCTTTGCCTCCTTGAATCTGGAATTCTTTTTGGGCTTTATTCCTTTGATCATTCTACTAGTAACCAATACATTTGAACCTGAACAATTATCTAAGTTTCAAACATAATTCCCATGAACTTGGATCAATTTCTAGGTTTAATACATTAAAGAAAATTATGCCACTTACCATATCACACGTAATTACTTATTTAAGTTATCATTTTCATGAATGTCAATATTTCCTTAATTTCTTTTTCCATTAGAGCATTTGATAGCTTTTTTAGAACATTATGCAACTCTATAGACTGTGAGACGCTCTAAGATGAGAATATTTATAACAACACTTTATGGAAGAGCTCAGGAATGGTTTAAGTCATTGGTGCCAACCATATTAGTCTCGTATGAGCTGTCAAAGAAATTATTGCATTACTTTACTAGTAAGAAAAGGTTATGAGGTCAATAACCCACTTGTTTTCCATTTGTTAAGTGAAGGACGAGATAGACTGATTCAATACTGAAGTGATTGATATACTGGATTTGAGGGTAGACATAATGACATCCATATTCATTTATGGTTTGGAAAAAAAAAAAAAAGGACCTCTTGCAGGAAGCGAATCCGTGGGGAAGCATGACAGAAGCGAAAAAGAAATCCAATAATAAAACCGATAATATGACCCGATCAAGGGATGTACACCTTGATCTATCTAGAGCGTTTGGTGTACAAAATAAAATATACATGCCAAGAATAAAGAAGGAGAAAATGAGAGGCACTATAATGTAAATAAAGCTTTACCTCGTTGTTTTCTTTAATCGGCTTCGTGCATTGACTCCTTGGCAACCGGTGACCATTCTCAAGATTTCAATCCTGAAATCCTCTAAAAAAGTCTACTACAATCATCGGGATGCTCCTTACTTGTGCTAGCAAGACAAGAAAGGGAAGGTGAGAATCAAACTCATATTATCAAATTAACAGCTTTGATTTCTCTTCTTGTTCCTTCTTTGATTCAAGAAATCAAGAAGAAAAAGAGTGGAGAGAATGAAAGAGAGAGGAAAACTGAGTGGTAAGAGGGAGAAAGAGTTCATAAGTTATGTATTGGGAATGTGAGAATAGATAGGTGTTATGACCTAACACACTAGGAATCACCTTGCTTATCTAAATTCTTCTACCCGTCAACGACCTCCTTTTGACCTATTGTGGACTCTCAAAGTGGGCTGAAATTCAGCCACCCCTTTCCTCTAAGAGAAGTCATATTCTATTGACCTAAACTAGGTCAAACCGGGTCATGAGCTTAGACTTAAATGAACTAGGCCTTAAAAGATTAAGCCTATATGCAATAGATCTATATTAACTCAAATTAAATTATAAGCCCATCACTTTAAGGTCTATGTCCGAGTCCTCGTTTAGCATACTGAATGACATAAGACAACTTATCCCATTCATTCAGTTACTGTGTCCACAGATTATAAGGGTTTAAATGGGTCCCATAGCATATAGGAGATACTACAGTTACAACTGACATTGGATGAATTGTTTCTTGAAATTGAGCGTCTTTGCTACATATTCTGACTGTACTGGACAAAGCTTAAGATGACTATACCTCACGATACAATCAATACTCACAGACAACATGAGGTCTAATGCTCCAAACAACATTTTCGAGCTACCTACAACAGAGACATAGGGGATATCAGAGACATCTTTGCTTTCTCATCAGCTTAACATGACTTATTCTTGAACAAGTTAAATTTTCTCATCAGTCTATTATTACTGAGTCTTGAACAACTTATCCCTTTATTTAGGAATTCAATTCCTTTTAATGGAGAATTTTGTAAATAACGATTGTATCTTAGTGTTTCTTAACATCTTTACCTCATTCTAGATAAGTAAGATGTTATACACTAAATACTTTGGAAAACAACCCAACTACCTTTGAGATTGTTTTATCGAGCCATACCTAATATGATCTTGACAAATAGAACATTTCAATTACATGGGGTCTCAAACCTGATTTGAACTCCTTGCCGAATCATACTTCTCCAAGCCATTGATTTTAATCGATATCCTAAATTGTTATTCCTTATGCCCTATTGAATTGTAATTCAAATGATCGGACAAATAAGGACTGGAATATAGTTGGTTACAGGAAAACATATTTAAAATGATTTTTATGAGAAGTTGCATAAATTTGTGAATAATTGGTATCCAATCCAATGATAGAATAGTAATCATGTTAATGCGTAAAATCCATATTATGCCTATGTGATACTGAAAATATTCAAATAAGCCCCTATGATTAAAAAAAAAAAAAAAGACCACATAACCCCCCTGTAAAATTTAAAAAGGTACACACTACCCCCTGATACATTTGAACATGAATCTTATATTGAAATTATAAAAATACCCTTTTTGAATTAACAACTTATATTTAATTTAATCTAAATTTGTGGCTCAGATTCAATCATGATTATAGAAAATAAAAGTATATTATTTTAAGACATAGGCAATTGTATATTTTAATTTATAAACATATATATATATATATATATATATATATATGTATATATCCTAAATCTAGTTTTTTTTCTCCCATATCTCCGGCATCCTACCACCTCTCGACCCGAACTTACCCCCATCGGAAAGTCCACCCAATGGCGAGCATTTTGATACCTCACCCATCGAAAAACTCCAATATGTCAGCGAGTTATCTCCATTTTTTTGCTAAAAAAATCTTAACTGACGCCCCCATCTTTTATCGCTTTTTCTCCATCACCTGACCATCTCCTGATTGTGAGCTTACCATATTTGGAAAGCCCATCCAACGGCGAGCTTTTTTATACGTCACCCACTGGAGATCTTCAATCCGTTAGCGAGTCATATATATTTTTTTGCTAAAAAAATCTTAACCCGTGCCCCTATCTTCTATCGTTTTTTTCTCCACCGTCTGACCACCTCTCGACGCAACTCTAAAACTGTTAGAAAGCCTGTTCGAAGAGAGAGAGCATTTTGACACCCCAACGACCGCCAATCTCCCATGCATCGATGATTTATCTTCATTTTTTGTTTTATATTTTTTTAGGTTTCTTTATATATATATAACTTAATTATATTTTTATATTATATTTTTAAAATATATATAATTTAAAAACAGGGTAGTTTGGTCATTAGGGCCAAAAAAATATTTACCCAATCCCATTTTTAGATCAGGAGATATAATTCTAGAAGAGAGGAACAATGTGCATCTTTTTAAATTTAATAGGGGGTTATATGGTCCTTTTTTTTTATCATAGAAGCTTATTTGAACATTTTGGGTATCACAAGGGGGTTATACGAATTTTACCCTCATTACTACTCAAATTAAAGTTTTACCTTTATTGGAGAGGATCTTAGGACACTTCTTCTGTTAGAATAGATTATCAAAATCCAATTAGATTGACTTTAATGTAATCTATTTCACAAATTCGATGTAATGTAATATTATTCAATGAATATAAATGAGTGTTCATTATTTGCTTTATCTTTATTGTGCTCATTAATTATTTTAATATCTGTTAACATTACAACTCATGCAGTTAGGCTACACATTGGGTGGCGGTTATGAAATCAACTGATGAGAGTTGGGTCTGAAATGTTCTAAGTCGAAAACATCGAGATTGAGCATTGAGTATCCCATATGGACTTGCACTAAACAACGTATACATTATATGAGTGTCATGTTTCATTGGTGACAAACATTGGATGCCTATACGATCTTAGTGGATTGCTTATCTAGGTGAAAATTAAAATCTCACCACCTGTCTACTCTCATTATATTTAAAATAGGGTTAGTTGCAAAAATAGTCCTGTAACTAAGACCGATTGAGTATAAAATTCGTATAACTTTTAGCACTGACAAAATGGTCCTGTAACTTTTCAAAAAGTCGTCATTTTAATCCTCCGGCCAGATCTGGAAAAATTTTGGATAATTTTACCCCTCTACACCTTTGAAATGCGTATTTTAGTCCATTTTTCACCAATTTTGTATATTTATGCATTTTTCACCCATGCTCACCAAGAATGGTATCAGAGCCTAGGTTTATTGAAGAAATATATTGTTATATTGCATATAATTATTATTTTCTACTAACAGAGGAGACTCTTCAAGAGAAAATAGAACCGAGCGAAAGTTCGAGTTACAATAACAACAGAAAATATTTCCAGATTTTGAGAAGACAAAAGAAGGACCTCCTTTGGGAAGTTCTTAAAAAATGTGACAATAGTCCCAAGAGGATTAACTCGAGACTTCTTACAAAAGAAGAGGTAGAAGAAGAGATGAGGGCTTTCCAAGTCCGTCAGAATCTACTAGGAAAAGTGGTGAGGCATTTGCATTTCACCGAAGTACATGGTAGAATTTCAGCTAGCAGAAACGGAATGGGTAAATTCCTTCACCGTTACCTGTCTAAAAATTATGATTAGAGGAACTGCTTGGAAAGAACTCGAGCCGGATAACTCGAACATCTCCCAAGATCTGAGGGAAATTCAGAAAATGGTCTAAGACTATGGACATAGGTTAACTAATGTACTTATGAAACTAGATTCTTTGTGCCACAAGATGGACGAGATCCTTAAGATCTTTCCAGATCTACACAAGGATCTTACAGATCTGAAGATAGAAATTGCAGATCTAAAAATGAACGAACGGGAGAACCTTGAAACATCCATATCTAGACAAGAGCGGATCAAGGACGCCCTTGGGACAGTACCTCTTCTACATCAGAAGGGGAAGGCGAAGGAGATTCCCAAGCCAAAGACACAAGATGAACATATCCGAGAAATCCTTAACTCTATAAATTAATGGAGGTAACTAGAGTTGATCTATCAGATCTACAGGAATTGACTGAATCTTTTTCCCAACTCGAGATTGTGGAATTAGTCAATGTTCAAACGAATGAAATTACTCCAGCACTGCCACTGCCGGAGGGAAGCACATGTTCCAATGAGCCTCCACAGGATCATCCAATGAGGGAAAGTGAGGATTTTCACACCAACGCGATGTTTGTGGGAACCTGACTTAGAGAAAATACAGGGAGAAATCCTAGGAGGGCACCTGAGAATACACTTTGGGCAAGAACCATGCTCCAGCACTTGCATCTATATGGTGCCGTACTAAACCTGGATGTTATCTACTTCCGAAATATCGAGAAGTTGATAGATGAATGGGTAGTAGCCATAAGATAGTGACAACCACTCTAAAACTCGATAAATAAAATTTCATAAAATTAGTGGAGTTAAGCTTGGAGGGTTCTGTAAAAATTGGATGGGATAATACCCTAGCTGATACTAAAGCTAATATCCTTGCGGAGATTCAAAAAGTGCAATAGCAGATCGGCTAGGGAGACTTGTCAAGATAAACTTCATCGGAGATGGATACTTTGAAGGAAGTAGAACATAAAAGGCTAGAGAATATGCACAAGCTCTCTTTGGCCTTGAATTAAGAAGTATTTGCACGGTAGATGAATATATCTATTGGTTTCGCAAGTATTTTTTCCAGAGTGGAGAAGCAGTAGAAGTGGCAGCTCCAATGTTCTTTGCAAAATCTGCAGTCCATGAAGGAAAATGTTGATCTGGTCATACAAAGTACCGGAAGAACAAATGGATTCAATAGCAAGGAGAATGTCTTTCCTTAAAGAGAAGTTGAAGGATTGGTGTTACCAATCATGCATCCAGAAAAACATGAAAAAGCTGAGAGGTATGATTAAACGAACTCCTCTCTGTTGTGATAATAATGATTTTCCTGCTATTACAGGAGAATCAGGTGAGCCAAGGAAGAGGAAGAAGCAAAGTAGTGACTCATACCCTAGGAGTTCTAGAAGAAACTCTTTCAGGCGGAGATCATGGTGGTCCAAATCAAAAGCCAGAACATACAAATTTGGACAAAGGAGCAGACCAACAAGGGCTTCATCCTAAGAATCTAGACAAACAGATACAAGATCTATAGAAAGAACCTAAACGAGGAGAACTTTCAGACAGGCCCATACCTGAGCTAATAAAAATTTCAAAGACTGCAACTGCTAGACATGTGGAGGAAGAGGTCATATCGCTCCAGACTGCCCGCAGAAACGTGGTGAATTAAGAAAATTTGAAGCCATGAATGACATCTTAGATGCAGTTTACTTATGGAGATTTGGTACTAACATACCAATTCAAGGATATTCTTTCAGACGAAAGCGTCTATGAAGAGAAAATAGAGACAGATTCAGATAGATCTTCAATCGAGTCAGAATAATTACAACGAGGGATATAGGCTTCAAACCTCTAAAAGCCTGTCAGGATTCTTTTCCAGAATGACGGTGTTAAACAAAACCATGGAAAGAATCATGCATCAGATTCCAACCTCAGTCCATATGATTGATTTAGGATTGGAGGGATCAGTAAAGTCCTCAACCAGATAGAACTAAATCAAAGGAAACATCACATAATCTACAAAGTAAATTCAGGTGAGTTTGCTATTCTCATGGAATTTACTGAAAATGTGATGGAAATGCAGCTTATTCCTAAAGAAGAAATTCTTAAAGAATTGAGTAGGCTTAGAGAAGAAATAGCAGTTACTATGAAATGGATCCGCACAGGAACTATTGAAATATTAATAAAAGCAACTTTTAAGGAAGGAATTGATTCAGAAATATATTTGTCAATAATGGATAGGAGAATTAATAAATTAAGAGATGGTTGTTTTAGGACAATGATAGGTAATCTGCATGCGGGAAAATTGATGTTTTACATTCATCCTAAGATTGCATACAACCTAACAGACCAAGATTTTAGCAGAGTCTTAACCCTTCATCAGGATTTTAAAAGAAAGGATCTAATGAAAGAAGGAAATAGACCATATTCTATAACCTATAAAATTGTTTATGCAATTTCCAATGCACATAATTCTGATTTATTCCTAAGGAAAGAGTATATCGAGACTCCTAGAATTTTCAAGGAATTTGCTAAGGTTATGGCACCAGATCCAATTAGGATACCTAGGATAGGTGGTGTCAATATCGTAATTAAAGATCACCCAGTTTTAGATCGAACACTTAGTTTTAGAATTGAGTTTAGTAGCAGGATGTCATTTTCGGAAGACAGGATCATGGGCTACAACTGAAAGGAGAAAGAGTTTTTAACAGCCTTAACTCCTTAAGAGATAAGGGTAGATAACGTAAAACTTAGATGCTCTGAAGGATGGAAGAAATACAAGTTATATTTGACTTCACTAAGAATTAAAACTTTTCTCCTTGTGATGACTTATATCATTTGCAGCAGCCCATTGTTTGTAGATATGAAGGCATGTTAGAAATAGCAAGTCATGAAATTCTAGTTATAGGTGTTGCAGGACGAGAGAATGGGAGTATGATTTTGGGGTTAAGTTTCCTCGAAGATCATAACCATGGGGAAGAAAAGGTAACGGTATGGAATTAAGTCTTGATGGGGTTACCATAAGGATTGAATGACGAGCTCCTTTTCTATATACATATATGTGGGTATGTTGTATGATCAATATAGGACAGAATATTTTACAGCTTATATTGACTTAGATTCAGGAATTTGCACAGCAAAACCTAGAGTGTTCCCTAAAGAAGCAAGGGAAACCTTACCTATTATTGTAGGAAGAGATTTTTCACAAAAGATCCTAATACTCAATACGGGGAATTCGAGAAGCCAAAATCATGATTGGAGGCGCATTTGGAACACCCTGGTTTAGGATAAAAATACCTCCTATTTACTTTCATGATACAGGCTGATATCTTGCTATGTAATAATTTTATTCAAATATTTGCAAGATATATGCAGGATAATCAAAGAATATGTTAATCTTTACTTCTAACTGTGTAGTGAGATACAGGTTTTGCGAAGAGAAAAGGCATTTAACAGGATAATGCCTATAAATTTTTGCAGCAAGCGTGGTAATTTTTATGCCAAATTAACTCATCCAAAAATGCAGGATAAAAGGAAATTTGGTAAAGTTTTTTTGTCTTTCAGGCAATAGGGACTAATTGATAGCGATACCTTCTACAAGGAATCTGAGGAAGAGATTAAGAACCTCAAGAAAGCATTGCAGGAATTAAAGGCCATGGACATAAGAGAGGAAAACAAGCTTTCTCTCGAGAATGTCAAGAGGCTCATCCAGAGAACTTCAGTGAGAACCCTCTGGCATAATGGGATAGGAACAAGATCGAAGCTACTCTTAAGATTAAAGAGGAATGAAAATATGAGCATGCTCGATATAACATATCCAAATGAACATGGAAGACAAGAAAGATATGCAAATGATTATCAAAGAGCATATCAATCTTGGACTCATCGAGCTTGGAATCTCTGCCTACAGTAGCTCTGGTTTTCTGGTGAGAAATCATGGTGAGATAAAAAGAGGTAAACCCAGGTTGGCAATTAACTATCAACGCATTAATAAAATATTAGAGTTTGATGGTTATTACATTCCTAGTAGAGAACACTTGATTGATTTCATTAAAGGTGCAAAAGTGTTTTCCAAATTTGATTCCAAGTCTAGTTTTTTATCAGATTAAAATAGAGAGTGAATCAAAGAATTTTACTGCATTCTCCATATCACAAGGACAATATATCTGGAACGTACTTCCAATAGGTCTAGCTAATGCACCCCAGATATTTCAAAGAAAAATGGATAATCTTTTCAAGGATTATTTCGAGTTCATGTTTGGCTACATCGACGACATACTAATTGCATCCAAAATTATGAAAGATCATATAAACATCTTGAAATATTTTCTGATGCATGCTAAAGAGGTTTAGTACTTTCTGAGAAGAAAGCTACTATAGCAGTCAATAAATTGAATTTTTAGGAATTCTTATTGATGAAATAGGTATTGAGCTGCAAGAGCATATTGTGGAAAAAATCCGCAATTTTCCAAACATACTCAAGGATAAGAAGAATTTACAAAGCTTCTTGGGAGTGATGAATTTTTGTAGGTATCTTTATAAAGGATCTTGCAAAATATAGAAAGGATTTTTGATCACTTTTGAAGGAAACAGAAAGTGCAAAGTGGAAATGGGAGGAAATCCATATGCAAAGGGTTCGTGAGCGAAAACGGGTTTGCAATAACCTGTCAAAACTTGTGATACCACAGGACGAGGATGAATTGGTGGTCTACACAGAAGCCAACGATTATAGATGGACAGTTGTGCTCATGAAAGGAACCACTACATGGGAAGAGCCTTATAGATACACTGAAGGGTTGTTCACCAAACAACAAGCCCAAATGTGGCACATCAACGAGAAGGAGTTCTTTGGGCTTGGAAGGCTTTTAAGAATAGCCTTAATTTTTACTTGCTAAGAAATTCACTTTGAAAGTCGATAATACCAATGTTAAAGCTTTCTTGAAAAACAAATTAGAATCTAAGATTGAGAAAACACGTATTATCAGATGGCAAGCTGAATGCCAATATTATTAATAGGGTAAAATACATATTACCCCTTGTGATACCTCAAATGTTCAAATAAGTCCCTGTGATTAAAAAAATACCATATAACCCCCTGTAAAATTTAAAAAGGTACATATTACCCCCCTGTAAAATTTTATGTTCCCAAAACTGCAACTAAATATGTATATTTTGCCCGTATTTAAATTATACATATTTAAAAATATAATATAAGAAAATATAATTTAGTTATATGTATATATATATATAAAAACCTAAAAAATATAAAACAAAAAATAGAGATTACTCACCAACGGACGAGCGATTGGTGGTGGGATGTCAAAATGATCGTTGTTGGAAGGGCTTTCTAACGGTGGAAGGCACACGTCGAGAGGTCGTCGGATGTAGGAGAAAAAAGCGATAGAAAATGGGGGGAGCGGGTTAGGGGCAAATATGCACATTTTTAAATTTTACAGGGGGTTATATGGTATTTTTTTTATACAGGGACTTATTTGAAATTTTGTATATCACAAAGGGGTAATATGTATTTTACCCATTATTAATATAATATTGTTGTTATAAAATCTCATGAAAATGTTATTACAGATTTTCTGACAAGAGAAGGAAGCATATGAAGCAAACTCCATCATGTTAAGGTTTAGGCACCTCAGAGAAAACCTCGAGGAGCTTAACAAGAAGTTTGGACGGCTAGCTGTGATGCACAAGTGGCCGGACAAATCTAAAGAGCTGATATTGACACTGTCCAGATCACAATAAGAACTACCATGGTGGCCTCACTACTATGGGAAGAACAAATTCGGAAGGCATTATCCTCGGAGATGACCAACGAGTTGCAGGAGCATGACCCCAAACATGCCTCTAGAGTACAGGGCTCTAAACCTGTAGCGGTAGATTCAAGTACAGCTTGCACAAGGCCATCGCCAGAATCTGGTGAAACGATAACAAACGAGTCACAGAGAGTGCAAACCTCTGATGATTCGAGTCAACCCAGCGCCTTTGGGGTAAAAGAGGAAGAGATTAGCCTTATGAAGGCACTTCTAAGCTAACTAACTAATTATCTTCTTCTTCTGCTTGCCAGGTGGATGTGGGAAAAATTAATTTTCCGCAAAGAAATTAACCCAAACAAGACCATTTTCGAGATATTTGGAAAATATAACAGGGTCTGGATAGTGGAAGGGTCTAAACCCGAAGAAATCCGAGAGTAGTATGAGTTTGGAGCTTTAGCTTTAGTTCATACTATGTCACCAAGTTTTTTGAAAATTTCAAAGTTACCGGAATGGATTAGTGGGGCGGTATACAATTCATGGAAAAGTAACCCCCACCTAAAAAGAGGAGATATCTTGGAGCTAAAATTTATATCAGCCACTCCAGAAACTGCAGGGAAGGGGTTGCATCCAGCATTCCATTTCATCAAGCTGCTGAGACCAGATATGGTAGCTTTTAATAGAATTAAAACTGCCTCAGAAGAAGCTCAACTGCTGTCAGCTATCAGCGAAGACGACATTTCCACCAGAAGAGCTTGGGGTCTATGGTATGTCTCACTGAGATGGTCAAAGTCAAGTATCCATTTAAAATCTTCTCCAACAAGGTGAATGAATCATTCCTATTAAACTCCATGACAGGAAAGAGCATTGAATTTGCAGAAAGCATGTTCGAGAAAAAGATAATGCTCATATAGGAGAACGAGCTCCTGCAACTGAGACCACAAGGATGAAGACATGCAACATGCTGCATGTTGGGCAATGGCATAACCATGTATGCCCTTGCTGCGAAAAACAAGAAAAACCACTATTTGAAACCAAGATATGGGTTACCCAAAGAAACCCGAACCAAATCCGGACAAGGGTAAAAGGAAGAATTTTTATAAGGCGAACTAAGATTCAAAAAATGTAAAAATGTAAAAGGGAGACTATCGGGAGCAAACAACAAAAGCCAACAGTCAGAGTAAATTAAAGGAGCCAGCTAGCAATTAAATGGCCGACAAGCCATCATGAATACCAGCTGGAAAGAACGATGACAAACGCAATGACGTCATCCAAATGATGAACGCAATGATATCATCAGAAACAAGTTTGAAATCCGCATTTGGCATTCGCGGATGGTTATCAATAAGGAAGCGGCGAAGCAGAAGAGGATCATAAAAATTTCCCCCTACTTTTCAAAGCATTATAATTTTGAGTCTTTCAAATCTTTGTATTTTCCAATTTTTCAGTTTTGGGGGTTTCCCCAAAGAGTCTAACCCTCTACCATATGAAAGGCTAAATAGTTGTCTCCTCCAACGGAAGAAATAATATTTATATAATATTTCATATATTTCTTTAATGAAAAAGGCTTATGTTCAACTTGTTCATCCCAAATATTATTAAGTCTCTGATCTGGAGTATCTTCTACGCCCTAAGGTAGGAAACAGAATAGGGTTGTGCTGTTTTGTTACTAAATGAGCCAAATTCTTGCGACTATCAGCTGCGGTTGTGTGGCTGAAAAAAGTCCGTAAAACCGAGGATTTGGAATACCTAAAGCAAGGCGGTCAAACCAAGATATGAAGTTATAAGGACTAAATTTAATTATGAAAGTATGTTGGGCCAAACTGAGAGCATGTGTATGGACTATAATAGTTTTGTCTATAGAAGGGCAAAATGGGCATTAATTTGGCTTATTTCGACTAAAGGACCAAAATCGCGACTGTTCAAAAAGATAGAGGACCAATTTGCTATGCCCGAAATATAAAGGACATTTTTGCCAAAGTCCAATAGATACAGGACCAAAAATGAATTTAAGCCTTTAAAACATAAACCCCAATCAAAAGTTGGGAGAGTACATAGATAAGGAGAGAGAGCAAGCTTTATTATTTCAAGCCATAAAACGTTGAGTGAGAAGAATATCAACAAGAGGCACACCAACCCCACCCAATAGAAATTAAAACCCATACATACAAGTATGAGCCTCGTGATCACCCCATTGTTACTCTAATTAACAATTAACATAATTATTCCAAATAATCATGCTCCACGTATAATACATAACATGGATTATAATCTAATTATATCCAATACAAAAAAAAAACGCACAATTATATACAGAAAATACATGTCTAAAATTGCAATTCAAAATGGATATAAGAAACCCGTACATTCAATGTACAAACTATTCTTTTTTGTATGGAAATTATTTTTAAATTAATCGTAGGCAATTTAATTCTAGATAAAACCAATTTAATCCAAAACTACATCAATCAAATTAATTATTTAAGAAGAATATGCGGATATTCAAAAAAATCAAATTTTCAAAAAAAAAAAAAAGGCAAAAAGTAGCTCAGCAGTTCGGTCATGCCCAAACTGCTGCATGCAGCCTATGTGACAGGTCCAGCTGCACGCGGGGTGGCTGAAAGAATGAAATTTAAAACATTAAAATCGGATCAAATGGTGTACTAGTGATATTCTCGGGCATTTGGTGTAAGGAAACACAGTAACATAAAAATACAGCAAGCAATGTCGGGTATGAGAGAAAAATGAGAGATGCATAATTTAAATGGAAATTTCACCATAATCAATATTGTCGGTATCGATTTCAAGAACTGCTCCAAAAAATCTATTTAAAAGAGCTCAAAGTGTATAACTCCTCTTAAAATATCCACACCACACAAGAAGTCTTAGTCTTCTTACTAGAAAAGATTATACATAGGAAGAGAAAAAAAAAAACTAAGAATAAGACTATGAATTAATGTATCTTTTATATAGACTTATTATTCACTTGATTCAAGATCAAGAAGAGCAAAAAGGAGTGGGATATTTTGAGAGAGAGAGAGAGAGAGAGAGGCCAAGAGCATCAAGGGAGAGAGGGTGTGTGTGTGTGTGTTGTGTTGTGATTGTTGGGAGATAAATGACCTAATCATTGAAATTCAATCGCAAAAATCAAGTAATTTTTCATGTGATATGGTGCAACTCATACCATGTGGAGAGAGAAACATTTGTGTGCCGAGTTGGTGCGTTCCAAAAGCACCCACTCGACCAACCCCTCTTTCCTTACAATGAGGAGACCAAATCCTCCTTTCCATGTAAGGAAATCAACTTTGCCTTGGGCCCTATTTTAATGGATCATACTTTATTTTAGATAAACTGAAATAAGCCCAAAGTTTAGTGAATTTTAATTTAAATTCAATTTAATTAAAATCCAACTAAAGATAGTCTAATCTCATTTAATCCAATTAAAAATATAAGCCCAATCTCCTTTAATTAATGAATTCAATTCATTAATTAAAGTAAGCCTAATTAAATTAAACCAATTAATTTAATTTTTGGGTCTTCCATCCAATATGGATTATCTCATCACGCATAATTGGTCCAATCATTTAAACTTTTTAAAAATTAACTTAATCCAATTAAATTAACTCTCATCTTTTGGAATTAATTCAAGATTAATACCTCCACCTCCATAGTGATATATGTGACTCTTTAGGTTCACCCTCAACTAGACTTGGGTTTATGTCCAATATAATTGATTAATTAAATCTAATTTAATTAATTATAATTAACTATTAATCAGAAAACACCCATCACTATGGGTGACCGTCTAGCAATGGTTCGGGCCACTAGAAATTAGGTGAATGTTGACTTGCACATTTAGGCTCTCGAGTTCTATTCGAGTATGGTCCTTCCTTCAACCGTTTCTCGGCCTTAGTTTGGGGCATGGATTCAGTGTCGGTTCTTATCCTGCACTAGACATCTCTACTCAAAACTCGAGACCGCATTTACTCTATTGACTGATATAGGAAACCATTTCCTATTTGACCAACCACTGTCACTACAAATTCTATGAACCGGAACACATCTTAGAGCGCATAGGAGATATTTATGTCATATACGAAAAGGCCAGGGGATGGATTCTCTTATTGGAACCCACAGTCCTCTGCATTGGACAAGGCTTATAATGACCATATCCAAGCATGGTCATCTCTTGCCAGATCCTAGATACAACCATCGCATGTATGTGGCTGTCATGGTTCCTCAAGTACGAAGACTAATCATGTACTATCGATGCCGAGAATTCCATTTATACCATCCAAGCCTCTAAGGCTTCCATATAATGATTCCTGCGAGTCAGTTCAATCAACTGACAACCTTGTCAACTAACCCACTAAAAATTGCATAAACGTCTAATATATCTATCGCCGCTGAAACACAACACTCATCAAGCTAGTGAACGCAATACTTAGTATAAGTTTTTATACGACTCTCGATACTCAGTCTCGAGTTCCTCGACTTGAAACATCTAGGACCAACCTTAGAAGTTAGTTTTATAATTGTTATCAAATGAGCAACCTATCTATGTAGGTTATCCAATTAGTCTGTGGACATTTGTTGTGATGTTAATATACCATTTAACGCAATCGATAAGCACAACACATGCATTATTCAAAGGACGAATAGTTATCATATTCATCATACAATATTACTTTAATAAAGATCATTGAATAGTTCCTAAAACCACCAATCCAATTGGTTCACTTGTCACCTATTCCAACAATTCGAAAATGCATGGCTGAGAATTTAATCAATAGTTGAAAGGAAATCTTCATGATTAGATTTAAACATATTTCCTTACTAGCCACTTTACTCATTTTATATAAGTTCTGGAATGCCCAGCAACGAGGGATTCCATCCCTACACTTATTTTAATATAATTTTTAAATTATGACGTTTTCGTTGCCATAACATTTCCCAAGTTACGTCGATTTTCTCAACGTGTGCTCTTGCCATGAATTAAGAAAAGAGACGATTTATTTCATAGGGACGGAAAAACAACATTTTCCCAAGGAAATGAATCGTCCTTGAGTACGTTCTACTTCAGTAGGATTACACCTAAGTTGGTATTCCAATCTATTTTAAATGACTTCTTCAATATGTATGAGATCTATATCCTCATCTCAATCATCCTTGACTTAGAACAATTAAGGGCAAGGACTTAGACACATGTTTCAAAATCACAATCATGTGTGGTCATGTATAGTAGCCATATGTATAGCCTGAAGACTTTATTCTATTTCAAAATTTGCAATACATGGACGGTCGATGTGAGATAAATAAGATTATCTTACAATAGGTATTAAACACATGCAACATAATTAACATTCATCGACCTAGTTGACACGAACACTACCCAACAGTCACATTCTAAAAGCATATCTCACTTATGACCACATGAGTAGAAAATTCGAAAAACAAATTCCAATGAAATGAAGGGATGAGACTTTCTTGCACATGCTAATGAAAAGGCCATAACGAAGGCAGTTTTCTTTGATATATATGATTGTACAATTGACAGAAGTTCTTAACGAAAAAGCCCACAAAGCTCCTCATCCACTTCAAATTCTGAAGTGTTCTAACACGAAGCTTTAACATTTGCAAATCGAAAATTCCCTGTACGTACCTGCTCCTGAGTCCTGTCCCGGAGCTTATTAATTAAGAAGTCTCTAATTCAATCCTTGGGCCTTGCAACGACTCTTTAATTATTTGGCCAAACAAATCAATAAATCACCATACAACTGCAATGCACGGTATGTTCTCATCCCAGCAAACGCCTGTTCTCCAACATGCAAGTGCTGAAGACGAGAAGTCCGTGCTCTTAATGAATTTGTGAAAGAAAAGGAGAAGATGCATATGTACGGTACAACGTTTGATAAACGAGGTTCGGTTGTCTGTTCTGTAGACAACTCGGCTGTGTCCTGAGCAAGGATTACTGAACCATGGCCATGAAAGTGGATGATGCTGTCGTCGTCCCACCACCACCACCACCGGAGGAGCCTACGTTCTGTCTCTGAAATCCTATCTTGTAAGCCATTTTGATTTCTTCGTCGGTCTTATCATCGTCATCATAACCTTCATTTTCATCAACTTCCTCATAATTGTCCTCGTCATTCTCTTGAGCAAGGCCATCACTATTAGCATTCAACATTGTTGTAACTGTCGTCAAACATACCTCCATCTCCATGACTTTGTTGATGTTGCTTCTTTAGCATGTCTTCTGGCTTCAATACAAAAGTACGTTTGTTATTTAATAATTTCAACTATAATTAAGGAAAAGACGACAAGATTAATGATCCTGCATATACCTTGTCCAATAAAAGATAAAGATAACAGAAAAGGACAATAAATTAAGGTAAAATATGTAGAAATTTAATGCAGATCAAGTTTACATCTTATAAACTCCTACATTTAAAAAATAAAAAAGAAAGGAATTTTCAAATAATTTTCAAGAGCTTATAAACTATCAAATATCTTATAAGATGTTCTGAAAAGGTAATTATAAGCCAAACACCCTCTTAATTTGAAAAATGTTTTATGCATATAAATATTTTGATGTCGTTTGTAGATAAAATAGAAAAATGTAATTTTAAGCTTGTAATTTAGGGGTGACATTTTTGTCTTACATGAATTATTTTTTGAATAGGGATTGTAAATTTAGTCTTGTAATTTAAGGAGGGGTTGGCATTTTTAGTTCTGTATGAATTGGTTTTTCCTGTAACTTTATAATTTTTGCAATTTTAGTCCTTTTCCGCCAACTTGGCTAGAAATTGCAATTACTTGCAATTTTACTCCTGTAAATAAATTGATGTAGGACCAAAATGTCAACTTTCCTAAGTAATAGGATTAAAAATGCCAATACCCCCCAAGTTATAGGACTAAAAGTGCAATTTAATTGAGACATGTGCAAATCACATGCAATTTTTTGGCCAAATTAGTTGGAAAATGATTAAAATTGCCAAAACGTTAAAGTTATAGGATTAAATTGCGAAAATCAATTCGCGTAGGACCAAAAGTGTCACCCCCCATAAGTTACACAATTAAAATTGCATTTTTTCCTTTTTGAATATTTAGTCATTTAACTTTAGAATTTTGATAATTTTAGATATTTTCAACTAATTTATCAAAAAATTACATGCGACTTACACATGATCCAATTAAATTAGAAATTTGGACCATTAATTATGATGAGGTGGCAACCATGGGGATTCCAGCCATTTCTCCCATTAAATTGGTGTGCAACATTGTAATTTGAAGGAAAAAAGGTGGCCAAAAGAATATTAAAATTGTCAAATTTCTAATTTAATTGGGTCAATCGCATGGAGTTTTCTCGTCAATCTGGCCAAAAAAATGACTTAAACTTTTTAAGATTTAAAGTTACATAACTAAATTAGGAAAAACAATTTGTGCAATATCAAAAATTGCACCCCCAAATTATAGGACAAAAATTGTATTTATCCTAAAAAATCATTGTAATTTTTTGTCAAGTAACTACTATAATAGAATGACTATTTTAATCATGTTGGATTTTAATTTGGCAATAACTTCATCAATTTAACAAAAATAAAAATAACACATTAACAACAAAATTCATCAAAATTGTAAAACCGACCATAATTTGGGGTCATGTGAGGGACACATGCCAAATTCCAATCAAATTTGCAATTTTTGATAGATTTTGTTTTTAATGTGTCAATTTTATTTTGCAGGACTAATAACAAATTGAATTCTATTATAACTAAAGTTATCATTCCATATACGCTACAAGAAAAATATAATATTATTGATAAAATATCAAGTGATAATTTTGAAGTTATCACTAAAAATATATATTCAGTGACGACAATTTTAATGTTGTCACTTTATAATTATTAATGACAAATATTTTGTATAAAGTTGTTCCTAAATACAATTAGTGACAACTTAGTGAAAACATAATATAGTGATAACTATTATTTGCTGTCACTAGGTCATCACTAGATGAGTCACTAATTGTATTTAGTGACAACTTTAACTGTATTTTTTTGTCACTAATTCTTGCTATCAATATTTTTGAAAAAAATAATAATTATTAAAATCATGAAATTTATTATTGTGAAAAAATAAATACTTTATCATTAAATATTTGCATTTATTGACAATATTAAAATTATCACCCAATTTTTTTTGTCAAATTTTTTTTTTTTTTTTTTTTTTTTTTTTTTGTAGTGATAGTTAGGCCATATTTATATTTGAGGGGGTTGGAAAATCAGCCCAATATCTCCTCATTGAATGTTTTCTTCTTTTTATATGAGCCCATGATAAAATATTGATTAGATGGCATAATTCATCCCACCTTCCCCCAACTTATTGAGCAGGCCAACATGCAAAAAGATCAAATTTTCACTTAATTGCCCCCACTTCTCTATCTCTCTATAAATACAATATATATTATATATTTATACTAAATAAAAAATATTTATCTAGTTTCTATATATTACTATTTAATATATTTATATATACTATAAAATAAAACATGTACAAAAGGATATTTCGTGATTTTAATTAATCTTATTCACATTGCAAACGTATGACGTTATTTATCCTAATATTTTTATTAAACAGAGTAAATAACATATAATCAATCCCAAATAATCTTATCCGGCATTAATTTTGAATTATCCTATCACTCATTTATTCGATCTAATAAAGTAAACGATGCCTTATAAGATTAAAATTCTAATTCTCTTTATTTATTTTGTTACCAATACTATAATATACACTACAAGAAAATAACTCAACAGCTACGAAAAAATTTGATGCAAAAATTAACGTCTAGCTAATTAGCAAGTAAAATTTTCGTTACTAATTTACACTATTTAATATATATTGCAAATAATTCATTGTTAAATTCTTTAGCAAGTAAACTTTCATTGCTAAATATTAGCAGGTAAATTCTCGTATTAAATAATGTGATTTAGCAACAAGAATATTACTTGTTAATTTCTTCGACGCTAATTTCTTTTCGTCGCTATCAAGCTATTTTGTTGTAGTGATGTTAATATTTAAATTATTTTTCGAAAAATTGGGGAACTGGCCTTAATTGATAAGAACACAACACGAAGTGGTAGGATTACCTGTTTTCCTCCAATATTACCCTGACTTTGTTCGCCAAAGAGGCCGGAGGAATAGGCTCCCACACTGCTCGTCTGCACCTGAGTTTTGGCTCCATCTTTTATCCTCTGATACATCTTCCTTGAACGATTCCAATGACAGCATTCCTATATCTTGTTGCTGTTGTTGCTTTTCTTGCTCAGGCAAACTACCAAGAACACCGCTGCTAGCACCACCACCAATCACGTTAACGCCACTAGTATTTCCAATGACTTTTTTCCGATACAACTCATCAAGTTCATTAAAGTAAGGGCAGGTTTTGGAGTCTTCGGACCGCTTTTTGCTGCTTTCTTTTACCTTCTTGAAGTACTTGTTGATGTTTTCCCACTTCTCCTTGCATCTCTTGGCATTTCTGTTGTAGCCCATTCGCTGCATGCCTGCAGAGATCTCTTCCCAGAGAGGCCCCTTAGGCCCTGCCTCCTGATATCTAAACTCCAGGCTGCTCCTCAACTTTATTAAAGCTAGGACTTCCGCTTTTGGCCATCTTGAGGAGGTTACCTCCAAGCTGCTGCTGCCTGTAAAATCCAGTAATGGTATCTGTTGTTCAGGTATAGCAGCCGCCACCGTCTCAGAAGTATTCTGAAGGTGATCATGGGCTTCAGCAATTTCAATAGTTTGAGTCTGCAGGGGATGATGAGAAGAAACCCCTGGTTGATCACGTCGTTTTGGATGGCTTTGGCTCAGGGATTGCTGTTGTTCTGGAAAGGTGGGCTGCAGTTGATGCTGCTGTTGGGGTTCAGAGGGTGGAGGTTGCGAGACCGGCACTGAAGGTGGGGGGTTTCGAGGAACGGACGTGGGCAGGTGGATGGTTTGTCCAGTAATTTTCTGTAGGAACGCAATAATGGCAGCGTCCCTGGACGCGGAGATTGCACGCTCCTGAGCCATGAGCTCGTGTTCCCGAGCAAGCCTCGCAATGTCTTGCCTCTTCCAAGCTTCTTCTCTGATCATCCTGTCTTGCTCTCTTTTCTCTATGGCTTCCAGAAATTTCTGCTGCATAGCTTCTTGCTTCTGCATTCTCATTAAACCCTCAAAGAAGTCCAATCATCCCGAGGTGGCTCCTCTTGGTGGCACCATTTCCATTTCCACATCTTCTTCATCTCGTCTTGGTCATCTTTAGATGAGAAGTGTGATGGATGAGGAACTTACTCCAAATGCATTAAAAAAAACTGCTGGGCAACAGGGCAAGCACCTGCATGGAGGAGGGCCTTCCTGTTAAAGGGGCGAAGGAGACGGAGGTGGGTAATAGGAAAGAAGAAAATGGTGGGAATGGCTGTAGCTGGAGAGAGTTGGCTAAAGAACTTGTAGCTCTTGCCATCCTGACGGCCCGCACGCCCTTCCTTAGTTCGTTTGTAATATTTGTGGACATTTTCGAATTTCTCCTTGCATTTTTTAGCACTCCTTTTGTATCCCAGCTCCGCTAGTTTTCTGACACTCAGACAAAACAACAATGAAACAAAAACACACGTGAAAAAGAAAAGTTTTCGAACTAAGAATATGTCCCGATTCAAATAATTGTCTTATTGAATGAATTATGTAATATTAATGTATGAATATGTAAACGTATCCTTCTCTTCATCCCTACGCACGCATGCTGTCCCAATGTCCCACACCCACTAAACCAAACCTGTAAAGAATTAAATGAAAGGAGAGAGAGAGAGAGTACAAAATGGTTTCTTTTAATAAAGAATGGTAAGCAGAATAATATGCCCTCGGGATTTGCACTTTCTCATACTAATGAAGTTATTAAAATAGTATCAGAGCATCATGGAGTCAAGAAAAAACAAAGACGGAAACAAGTTGAAAAAGTGAGAAGAAAGCAATCTAAATGCAGCGATTGGCTGGAAATTCATGCAGCGGATCTGGGGTCACACTATGAAATTCAGCGGAAGATAGATTTCAAAAGATGCCCGTCTCGTGACTCGTGATGCCAACACATTGACACAAGCCCATGTGCGCCTTCGTGCACACAAATAGAGAGACCTCTCTCTCTCTCTCTCTCTCTCTCTCTCTTCTCTTTTTAGAGAGAGAAACTAATAAAGATCACAATGGGTGGTGGGATATTTGTGATGTTGCCATCAAACAAATTGTATTTCAGCTGTACGCAATCAGTCCTCCCATATCAGTGTAACTTGCATAGAAGATGAACTGGAGGGAATTATTAACCTTCACTTTCACAACTCTCTCTTTCTTACCTGGCAAAGTGTTTCTTGCAACCTCCATCATCACCACTCACAATGTCTCGGACACAATTATCCTAACTATTCCTGCGGTGCACTTATTACACAATTATGACCATTAACTGAATTCAATTCATCCAACCAAACCCTCACACACTAACTCACATTCTTGGCTGTCAGGGAAATGTGGAACTGATGAGATCAAATCAGAAATATATATGGATAAAGGATAAAATGACGAGAACCTAATACATCCAACATGTTTCTGCATTTGGATCCGACCTAGCAGTGTGCTGAGGGTTTGGATAGTAAAGGTTGATTTTCAGTACATGTGTTAATAAAGAGTTGAGAGTAAAAAGTGGTATTATCACCTGGAAACTTGTTCCCAGAGAGGACCCTTAAGGGTGGCGTCGCGGAATGCTGTATCCATTTCAGACCTAATCTGCAGAAGGGCCAAAGTCTCCTGACGGGGCCACCTGTTCCCGGAGGAACCACCTACGCCTTCCGCCGTCTCTCTTATCACCTCTTCGAAATCATTATTGGCAATGGATGCCGGAGCCGGAGGTCGGCTGCTTATGGGTGAGGCTGCTTCTGCAATTCCCAGATCTCCAAATTTCTGATGCTCATCGCTACTGATTACCACCTCCGGCGGCGCTGATTGGCCTTGCCCTTGAGGATAACCACCCAAAGACTGAGGCCCTCCGCCGCCTTCCTGCTGCTGATGTTGCATACCGATTCAGTTAATTCTCCCCTCCACCGCCGCACTACTACAACTACTGATACAATTTTCTTTCAGAAACGAAAAAGAACAGAAATCTGTAATCAGTAGATATATACTTCTCGTGATCCTCACAATTGCTAGAGGGAGAAGCAAATACATACGCCCGCGCACACAGATCGATCACAGAAGATGAGGCGAGTACTGAATGCAGATTTACACACAATCAGTAACACGTATCTACTTAATTGCTCCCCCTATTCTTATTATTACCACTGCGAGGAGGGCGTCTTGCTTGCTGGGTCAGCAGCAGCAGCAGGAGGGCCGGAGGAGATGAGCAAATGCGAGCTGATTACCGATGGATAGAAACAATTGTGATGATGTATTAATGTTGTGGTGAGTTTGGAGTACTTTGGAGAAACTGAGAAAATGGGAAAACTCCAAGAAACGGAGAGTGGTGCTGGCTTTTGATGGAATGATTTCTCCCCATTCACTTTTGTATCTTATGATTTGAGTACCATCTGAAACCAGAAAAGAAAAAGGATAAGAAAAAGATGGTATGAATGCCAGAATCATCACTATTAACTGTAAAACGAGAGAGAGAGAGAATGGTGCTTTAGAGTTTAGACAGAGAATAAAAGGTTAAGGATTTACGAAGGTGACGATGATTGAGAGAGAGAGAGAGAGAGAGAGAGAAAGTTAGGAAACAAATGCTACGTTGTCAGCTGCTTCACTTTGCAGCTAATAATTGCTCATACCATTACTCTCCCAGTTATATTATTAAATATTTAAATGTACATTAAAAAAATTAAGTGAACAGATCCGACTCACATTGTTGAGTTATTCATTTTTTCATTAAGAAACCGGAAATTTCATCCTGTGAGTTTTAAGTAGGCATCCAATTCTTGAAAATTTATACTAGATATAATTAATCGAGTTAAATTTATTTTGATTTAATGTGATATGAAAAAGTATTAAAAAGTTCTTTATGAAAATTTAACTATAAAAAATTACTTTTTTGTTATAAATAATAACTCATATAACTCTTTGGTCAGTTTAGTTTTAAGGAGTTCTTTTATTATTTTTTTATATCACAGGAGTGTAGTTGATACTTTATTTTTTTTTATTTTTAATATCATAGGTCTTTGAATTTTTCCCATGATTAATTTGCCGCCACTTGCCACCCACCGACTTATATGAAGAGAATTTATGAAATTAATCCCTTTTTTATATAATTATTCATACACTTGTCAAAAACATTAACATTCGTATACTCACACTCATAAATTATTAGAATTTTCATGGCCCATAATTTCTCAATGAGTGTTTCTGTAAACCGCCAGATCTTAGGGGGAATATCATGAAAATGTTAAGGAAATAGTATACTTCATATATATACATATATATATATATATTATATTATTTATTATACTTTTTTTAATGTTAAATGACATTGTATTTTTTTAGTCTAAAATTTTTGAAAATTTTCATATTAATTTAGTGCCTTAAAAAAATACACCTAGCTTAAACAGAAACCTGACCCACCTGGAGGCTTAGTTCACAGAAAAGCCTGGTAGCCTTGAGATGGGCAAAACCCTAGAGGGAGTAGCCTCCACGCCCCAGATAGCCACGTATGGACTTGTGGAGAGCATGTCATGATGAAATAGGGGTGGCAGATGAGTCGAAAGCTCATGAGCCGACTCGATTTGAAGCTTGACTTGAGCTCGAGCTCAAGCAAAATGTTCTGTTTTTAAGCTTGCGAGGATATATATATATATATATATATATTCATATTATACTATATCAACTTTATATTCAAAGTTAATCATATTATAATTAGAGATAATTACATTTACAGTCCCTCACCTATTGTCTTTTTACACAAATCACCCATGTCTTTTGAAAAGTTACAGAAACCATCCCTAACAGCTTTTAAAATAAAAAAAATGCTCCTGTTGACTAGGTCAATATTTAAAATAATTTTTCAAGGACAGAAATGCCTTAGAGATGTTTATGTAATTACCAAAAGGTAGAAGGGGTATACTAAAAAAAATGAGATTTGGCACGGATAAGGAGACCGTTCCAAAACCTGTACCATATAGGCACGAGTATTGACACTCTTGTGGAATGGTATGAGAAAATGATTATGATCCTCGTTATAAATGTGATTTTAAGTAGGAACAGTTAGACCATTCCCATTTGAGTTGCAAAAGAACCGTTCTGAACATCGTTCATAAGACTGGTTCGAATGTGTAACAGTTTAAACTTGAGACTGTATTAGGAACGATGCATTCAAATTACAGACGGTGCCCCCATGACCATTCCTAAATGTAAGACAGATTGTGTCCCAAAAGTGACAGTTACTAAATGTATTCCAAAAATGAGGTTCAATTAGGAACGGTTTGGTAAGCAAGAGGATTAGTAATCCTAAAATTGTGCCTCCGTACGAGTTTTTCTAAAGATGGTATGTGTTGCAGTGACCGTGCCTAATTGAGTATCTAATTGGAACGGTTATGGTGTTTTGAAAATATAGTATTACTAACCCCGTTCCAAATGGAGTACAACGGCTATAAATTAATGGATACAAAAACCGTTCCTACTTGTGTTTCAAGGCCCATTCCAGATATTAAAATAACGGCTACATTTTAACGATTTTATGATCGTCAGGAACCGTTTCAAATTCTGCTGCAAATGTCCCTATATATATGTTCCTCTTCCCATTTAATCTCATAATCTTCTTCCTTCTTCCTATATTGTCTCTATTTCCTCACTCCCTCTCCATTTTTCTTGATCTTCCATTATCCCATTAATATTTTATATTCTCGTTTCGTCTATTTGTCTCGAATTTTGGTTTTATATTTAAAATTATTTTGATCAGGTAATAACTTTAACCCTTTTATTTGTGAATTGATTATATTTGTTGTATGTAGCTTTTGTCAATTAAATATAATATTATAATAATTATATATATATATGTGTGTGTGTGTGTGTGTGTGTAGGACTCATCATGTTAAGAAAGTTGAGAAGATGGATGTATGAGAAGAATCTGCCAAATAGAGTGGTTCTTACTCCCGAGTTTCAGGATAGTGTTACTGAATATATAGAATGAGCCAAGTCTCAATATGCATATATGGACGGTGAGCAAATTAGGTATCCTTGTCGGAAGTGCAAAAATAAAGTTTTCAAAACTTCAGACGAGGTAAATTTTGACTTGTTTATGAAATATTTTATGTTGGAGTACTATAATTGGACCTCACAAGGCGCGGAGAGGGTGCAAGAGTACTTTGAGGCTATCACGGCGCCCCTTTGCAGGACGAGCAAACTCCCCCTGCTCCTGCAGAGGAGGGTACCAGTACAAACTAGGGTGATGTGGCGTAGATGAATTGGGCGCAGAGAATAGTTTTCGATGTTACCAGACCGACTTTCTAGTCTTCAACTTATAACAAGGATGGTGCGCCTGATGATGGTATGAGGTCGTGTCCTACTGATGCAGGCCTAATTCATATTATTAAGGCGGCTCCCCCTATGATTATGTGTCTGGATAGGTGATAAGATGTGTTTTATCACTTAAATGCATGTTTAATTCAAGTATTTTTAAAATGAATTTATTGCATTAATAATTGAATTATGCATATTTCAGGTGAAGGATTGTCATTAACCCATTTGAAGAAAAAGAGCTAAAAGCCCAAAATGAAGCCAATAAGTGTTTAAGAAAAGATGAGATGAAAACTGACTTGAACATCTAATAGGGCATGATCACGCCCTATTCAATGGGCAGAGCTAAGAAGGAAATAGACTTGAGCATCCGATGATGATGGAGATAAAAAGAGGAATCAAGGGCAACATCAAAGGAAGTCAATTCTTTCCTTAAGTAGCTGCAGAAGATCAAGACCACATAAATTGAAATTACTTTTGTATTTAATTTGAACCACATGTAAATTGTGGATAGAAGGATAAAATTGGTATTCTACTTCCTAGCATTTATTGTTAGAATAAGTATAAATACCCCTGCTGCGATTTTCCTTTTCCAGACAGCAAGTTGGAAGGCAAGAGAGAAATGTTTTTTTGGTGTTATAAAAGTGTTGTGAAGGCTGAAGATTAGTATCTAATTCCATATTTTATTGCTCTCTTAGTTTAGGACATCTCTCTTCTTTTTCTTCTCCTTTTTAGTTTATGTTTTCTAGGATTTTCTACACATATTGTGTAGCTAATTCTCTTTTCTGATTCAATGGAGACGTTGAACCCAATTGTTATGTTTTGAGATCTTGATTTTTATCTAATTTCACTAAGTATTCTTGTCTTGATTTATTTCTTATGGAATGATTATTGTTGATAGATCTAACAATTCGATTTGATATTAATTGTTCTACTGCTATCCATGAGTTAAGTAATCCGTAATTGTCATGAATGAGTGGTACAAGTAGCAAACAGATTAATTATGTTTTGCATGATTTATTTGTAGAGCCAAGAAAACTAGGTTAGATGATTGCAACTATCTCAATTATTTGATCTAGGTTCAACTGTTTTCATTGATGCACATGTTATTATTGAATTGATATGGAACGCTATCGTGCCCAGTTGTGAGATACCAACCTAAGCCAAAACTTATTATCTCACAACTGAGCACAATAGCGTTCCATATCAATTCAATAATAGCATGTGCATCAATGAAAACAGTTGAACCTAGATCAAATGATTGAGATAGCTGCAATCATCTAACCTAGTTTTCTTGTCTCTATAAAATAATCATGCAAGCACATAATTAATCTGTTTGATACTTGTACCACTCATTCATGACAATTACAGATCACTGAACTCATGGATAGTAGAAGAATAATTAATATCGAATCAAATTGTCAAATCTATCAACAATAATCATTCCATAAGAAATAAATCAAGACAAGAAATACTTAGTGAAATCAGATAAAACCAAGATCTCAAGACATAACAATTGGGTTCAACGTCTCCCTTGAATCAGAAAAGAGAATTAGCTACACAACATGTGTATAGAAAATTCTAGAAAACATAAACTAAAAAGGAGAAGAAGAAGAAGAGAGATGTCCTAAACTAAGAGAGCAATAAAATATGGAATTGGAATCAGCCTTCACAACACTTTTATAGCACCAAAAACATTTCTCTCTTGCCTTCCAACTTGCCGCCTGGAAAAGGAAATAAATTGCAGCAACAAATCTCTCCAATTTGCCTATTTTCGTGTAAACAGACCCAAATAGATCACGCCCTATCGGATGCTCAAGTCTGTTTCCTTCTCAGCTCACGCCCTATCGGATGCTCAAGTCTGCTTCCTTCTCAGCTCTGCCCATTGAATAGGGCGTGATCATGCGCTATTGGATGTTCAAGTCAATTTTCATCCCATCTGTTCCTTAATCACTTATTGGCTTCATTTTGGGCTTTTTGGCTCTCTTTTCTTCAAATGGGGTTAATGACAATCCTTCACCTGAAATATGCATAGTTCAATTATCAATGCAATAAATTCATTCTAAAAACACTTGAATTAAGCATGCATTTAAGTGATAAAACACATCCTATCAAATTCCCCCACAACAAAATCATGCTTGTCTAGGGTTGGCAATTTCAACCCGAACCCGAAAAACCCGTCCCGGACCCGCCCCGTATGGGGCGGGTCTGGGATGCCATTTTTCGGGTTCGGGGCGGGTCTGGGACAGCTAAAACCTAACCCGGCGGGGTCCGGGGAGGGTTATGGGTCCTGTCTCCCGCCCCATTGGACCCGGCCCCGGCCCCGGTCCAACCCCGCCTCTTTTCTTATTGTATATTATTTATATATAATATATTATAATAAAAAATTATATTATATATAAATCCTAAAATTATATAAATATTTAAATCTAAACTGATATTATTTCTTAAAAAATATTAATTTAATGTATTCTTTGTATAAATTAATTAGGTCGGGACGGGGCGAAATTTTTAGCATGGCGAGGCGAGGCGAGGCGAGGGCGGGTTATGGGGCTGGCAAAAATTAAATGAGGCGGGTCTGGTACGGGTCCAGGCGGGGCGGGGGCGGGTTATGGGGCTGACAAAATTAAATGGGGCGGGTCTGGTACGGGTCCAAGCGGGGGGGGCGGGTTATGGGTCTGGCAAAAATTAAATGGGGCGGGTCTTGAATCTGGGCGGACCCGTACCAGACCCGCCCCATTGCCATCACTACTCAAGTATGTCTTGATTCACTCCGTTTGGAACACATTATTAAAAATAAGGACCGTCTTGAGTGAACCGTTCCTATATGTGAGACAATTGATGTAAAAAAGATGACCGTTGGTAAATCTATTTCAAAATGAGGTACAATTTGGAACGATTTGAGTATGCAACTGGTTGAATATAATAATAATCGTTCTTAAGTATGAGTTTTTCGTAAAATTTGATGTTTACAAAGATTGTGACTAAACGAGTTTCAAGTTGTAATGATTTCTTTGTATTTTTGAAATTGTATTAATAACCCTGTTCCAAAGACATTACAACGGTCATAATTTAACGGATAAAAACCCATTCCTATTTGTGTGACTAAGACCAATATAGAATGTAAGTTAATGGCTATTTTTAAACGGTTATTTATGTGTTCCAGTAACAGTTCCAAATTTATATATATATATATATATTATATATAATATATATATGTTCCTCTTTTTTCATTTAATCTCACTATCTTCTTTCATTCTTATTCTATTACCTCAATTTCTCTCAAATTTTCTTGATCTCTTACTATCACACCAAGTAATATTTTTACACTCTCATTCGTCAATCTCTCTCAAATTTTTATTGATATTTGAAATCATTTTGATCAGTTAACAACGTTATCCCTTTATTTGTCAGTTGGTTAAATTTGTTGTTCTTTCGTGGATTAAATCTAAAGTTATAATATATATATATGTGTGTGTGTGTGTGTGTGTGTGTGACTCATCATGTTATCACAGTTGAGGAGATGAATGTATGAGAAGAACCTGCCGAGGAGGGCGGGTATAACTTTGGAGTTTAAGGATGACGTTACTACATTTATAGAATGGGTCAGGTCTCAACATACATATATAGACGGTGAGAAGATTAAGTGTCCTTGTGGGAAGTGCGAAAATGAAGTTTTGAAAACGCCTGACGAGGTAAAATTCTGCTTGTATATGAAAGATTTTATGCTGGAGTATTATAATTGAACTGCACATAGCGAGGAGAGAGTGCAGGAGTACTTTGAGACCATCACTACGCTTCTTTTACAGGATGAGCAAACTCACAGCGGTCATGAGAATGATGGTACCAGTACGCACTGGGGTGATACCACGCAAATGGATTGGGTGCAGAGGATAGTTTTCGATGCTGCTAGGCCGACTTTTTGGTCTTCTGTTATAACCAGGATGGTGCGCTTGATGATGGTACGATGCCATATCTTACTGATGTTGGGCCTAGTTCATATTACGGCGAGACCCCCTATGATTTTATGTGTTTAGGCTGGTAGATCAATTTCACGATGTAGTGCATGTTGCCGAGCAGCCATTGTGGAACTGTTGCACCAATTTCAATTAGCATTTGTTGCTGCGTTGGTGAATATCAAGGCCGAGGGCTATATTTCTGAACGAATATATGATTGAATATCCCAGTGGGCTGATCATATATTGCCCCGCAATCACAACTTGTCCCTCGATTACTATAGTAGGAAGAAGTTGATAAGAGACTTATGTTTACCTATTGAGAAGATTAATGCATGTAAGAAAGGTTGCATGTTTACTGGAAGGACGACATTGATTTGGACTACTGCAAGTTTTGTGAAGAAGCCATGTACAAGCTAACGAGGGAGCAAAATCCTAACCGCAAGAAGACCGACCATTCTTAGGTACTTGCCGCTTATCCCTCGCCTACAGAAATTGTATGCTTCAGAAGCGACTGCCGAGCAAATGACGTCGCATACCAACCATCATATAGAGGAGGGATCCATGTGCCATCCATTTGATGCAGAGGTATGGAGGTATTTTAACTGTAAATATTGCAATTTTGCAACGAGCCCCATACTGTTAGACTGGGTTTGTGCACGGATGGGTTCGCACCGCATCGGCAGTACGATCGTACGTATTCATGTTGGCACATTTTACTAACACCATACAATCTCCCACTTGGAATGTGAATGAGTTATGAGTATATGTTCCTGACGATGGTGATCCCTAGCCCTTCGAATCTGAAATGTCTCATCTATGTTTAGCTGGAGCCGTTGATAGAGGAGTTACAGAATTTGTGATATGTGGGTGGACTGACGCATGACAATGCGAAGAACGAGACATTCATGATGCGTGGTGGCTTAATGTAGACCGTGAATGACCTACCCTCTTATGGGGTGGCATCTGGATGGAGTACCATTTGTGTTATGGGATGTCCAGTTTGTATGGAAGACACACATGCATTCTATCTGCAGAATAGTAGGAATGCGTGCTACTTTGACTGCAACAGACAGTTCCTCCCCTCGGACCATCCATACTGTAGGAACAAGAAAGTATTCACGAAGAATTGAGTAGAAAAGAAGGTTGCACGTCCAAGATTGACGGGAGAACATATCAACGATTGAGTTGAAGAGTTTAGTCCTGCGGTTGAAGTGTCGTTGCCACTCCACGACGGCTACGGTAGCGATCATAAGTGAACAAAAAAAAATCATCTTCTGGGAACAAAAAAAAAAACATCCATGACGGTATTGGTCGATGCATCTGATATGACATAATCTTGATGTCATGCACATTGAAAAGAATGTCTTTGACAATATATTGAATACCGTGATGGATGTAAAGGAAAAAACGAAGGGCAATCTAAATACATGGAAGGACTTAAAGATCATATGTAACCGATTGGAGCTTGAGGTTGTCAAAAGGAGGTCAAACGTGATGCCCAAAGCCGCATATACCCTGACCAATGAGCAGAAGAGGAGGATATGTGAATGGATTAGTCATCTGAAATTTTCTTATTGTTACACATCTAATTTGGCCCGTTGTGTCAACATGAAGGAACTGACGCTTCACAGCATGAAGAGCATGATTGTCACGTATTCATAATGAAGTTGATCCTATTGCCTTCCGTGAAATACTTCCTGAGCCTGTGTGGAGTGCGTTGATAGAGATCAACTTCTATTCCAGATTCTGTGTTTGACGATGCTCGATGTAAATAAGGTACAACAATTGGAAGCTAGTGTCACTACCATCTTGTGGAATCTCAAGAAAATATTTCCTTCAGCTTTCTTCGACTCAATGGAGCACCTAATTGTTCACTTGCCATATGAAACGCACGTGGGGGAACCGTGCAATATAAGTAGATGTACACATTTGAGAGGTAAGTACATAAGTTATTCTAGTTTTTTAAAATAGTTCTAGTGTCATATGTTTTCTAATAAATATTCATTTATTAGATTTGTTCGAGACTTAAAATGGAAGGTGAAAAACAAAGCACACGTCGAGGTGTCAATTGTAGAAGCTTACTTTGTAGAAGAAATCAATCTATTCATTTCTCAATACTTTAAGCCGCAGATTCTTTGCAATCAGAACAGGCCCCATAGAAATGACGACATCTGAAGAACAAAAATCGTATCAAACCATCTATTTTCAACTACTCTATCAGAGGAAGTGGTGCGTCAAAGAAGAGGTTGATTAGTGACTCAGAGCGTCACATAATTGAGATGTACATCTTGTGCAATTGTAAAGTAGTCACGCCATACTACGAGCAAGTGTGAAGACACCAGTAGTTTATTCATATTCTTACTTTAGACTTTTAACCTATGTATTGATATGTATTATATGTTTTTTACATAAAGGTCCTTTTTTAATGAACTTTACTAGCACCACCATTCGGAGGACCCCAAAACTGAGGAGGTAATAGCTAATCAATTCAAGGATTAGTTCAAATGTTGAGTAAGTTGTGCCTTATTAATTATGCCTTATGAATTTATTCACAACTGTTAGTCGTCAATATATGGTTTCTCTAACATGTGCAATACATTTGAAATTCAAATTGAATTACAAAGACAACGAGATGTTGAAGTTGCATTATTGGGGTCCTACAGCTAAGGTCACAACATTCTCGTGATACTTTGTGAATGTTTTCAAATTTCCACACAGAACGTCACAACATAGGCAAGACAACTATGAACTGTGGGGTGTGTGGCCAAAGCTCATCATTTATAGATATGGACAGTGACTTCTATGAGATTCTCGAAGAGATAATTCAGTTAGATTACCCACTTATTCCAAACATGCAGGTCGTTTTGTTTAAATGTCGTTGGGTCAATCCCATGAGAGGTATGAAAGTACATGATCATTATTATCTCATTGATGTAAACTTCAAGAAGGTATGCCAAAAGAACGAACAATTCATCCTAACACAATAAGCAGTACAAGTATACTACATGGAGTACCCTAGTATGAAAAGAGACAATGTTGACTGGATGGCTGTCTGCAAAACAAAAGCCAGAAGAATCATTGATGACTCTCGATTCACTGAAGCTGCATTTCAAGAAGAGGAGATAATACCTACTCCACAAGTTGTGAGGGATAACCATAATTATGACCTGCATGACCCAAATGATATACAAGTAGTTGTTGAGCTTTCTGTTGCTAATCAACAAGGAACAGATACATCCCGCTCGGCTAATTATGAATCTTGACGACAAATCTGACGAAGATAGCTTTGAAGGGATCAATACGAGAGAGAAGAAGATAATAATTATGATTGAAAGTTCAGTGTTTCTGTAATCAGACATATATAATTATTCCTTGTAAAAAATATTGATTAATTATATATTTTTTTAAAAAATATTTATTCATATTAGGAACGGTTATAAATAGAAACGACCGTTCCAAAACCGTTCCAAATAGGCACAATCAATATACAAACCATTCCAAATTTTAATTTTTTTAAAATTAGAAAATTTTGCAGATTTTTTTTACAGAAATTAAAATTTTTTCAGAATTTTTTTCATAAATTGAAATATTGTAATTATTGAAAATTGTGTAATTTCTGTAATTTTGTGTAATTTAGATGATATTGTGTAATTTGTAATTCTGCAATTATTGTCAATATAGATCATATTGTGTAATTTTTGTAATTATTGTGTAATTGTGTATTTCTGCAATTATTGTGTAATTTAGATCAAATTGTGTAATTTTTATAATTGTTCTGTAATTGTGTAGTTTCTACAATTATTGTGTATTTTTTGTAATTTATTGTGAAACCAGTGTAATTATTTAGGAAACTAATGAATTTAGTACATAATTTAGGATAATGGAAATTAATAGCATAATAATTACAGTAATCATAAAAGTGAGGCTAATATTCTCACTAATAATATTATTTATATAATAATATCAATAATCATAAAATTAGACAAATATTATAAATAATAACGTTATTTACATAAGAAAGTCAATGATCATAAAAATGAGGCTAATATTCCAAATAATATTATTATTTACATAATAATATCAATAATCACAAATGTAGACTAATATTCTAAAGACTAATATTTCCAGTAATATTATATTTACATACTAATGTCAATAATCACAATATTAGGCTAATATTTCAAATTAAAAACACGTTTACATAACAATTACAATGATCACAAAATGAAGATATATTTCCAATAATATATAAAATATTATTTCCACTAATTCTTAATTATTTAAAAATATATAATTCCTTTGTGTCCATGTACAAATGGATCAAGCATTGCTGTAAGCGTTTTTAGCCAATCAAGTGATTTTTTGCCAATAGAACTAGTCACGTCTATCCATTTTTATCTGTCAAGAAAAGAGAATTTTGATAGAAAAAAATGGATAAACTTGAGTAGTACTATAACAAAAAAGTTCATATGATATTGTCAAAGAAGCTAAAAGCAATACTTGACCCGTTTGTATATGTTCACAAAGGAACTATATATTTTTAAATAATTAATGAGTACAATAATAAAAAAATTTATGATAATGGTTCCAATGCTTAAAAATTAGTATTTTTTTTTAACTATGAAATTAGGCTATTTTTTTAACAGTTACAAAACTAATACTTAATATTTTTTGGATTATGTCTAGTGGTACACCACCTCTACTACGTGGTCGTTGACGTGGCTCGCCAATGCCACTGGTGTTGTCTGATGCTTCCCATGTTGGGGAAACTATCTTTCCACCACTCCCACCACCTGACAAAGCCGTGCATTTAGTCGCTGTGTAGACTCCAAATGATGTTGGACCATCTATTGTGGCACCTCCCGCTAAGGAGGTCGGACAACCGTCTGCCACACCAGCGGTTGATCCTGCCTGTCCGTGGGTTGCTCCTGCACCACCACCACCAGTAGTCCCCCACCATCAACACTAATATATCAGCCTCGATGACGCGAGGTAATTTTATTTATGATTAATATTAGATATTTATGATTAATATTTAGTATTATTTTATCTTGAAAATGACTAATTCAAATGTCCTTTAAGGTTTGACAGAAAATTCCACGAGCTCATCAACGCGGTGGTGCGAGGACCCTTTTCCCACCCTTGGGGATGTTTGAGGTAGGTGCCGCCCGAGCACCAATAGTTCTAGTTTGAGAACATGGAGGTGATGTCATTTAAAATAATTTATTATCTTTTAACCTAAATTGTTACATGAATTTTACTAATGCTTTTTGAATTTGATATTTTGTACATGACCTGCTGGTGAGACTATAAACAAGAGCCCATAGTCCGGTTCTTCCACATGTGGACCGGCAAATACATTCAAGAAAAGTTCGTTGTCACCCGGAGGGAGCTGGTCAAGCCACTTTAGCTGGCCAACGACGTATGGCTCTAGCTCCAGTCCTATTAGGTCAATTCGAACTTCCAAGAAGAATCCACAAAGAATAAGGTGAATCGGGTGGCGAACCCACAACATACTCTAGTGTGCACCACGGGGGATCCTCCTTTGTCAGCATGCACAAGAGGAAGATGGTCAGTACATTACGTTGTTTTTTAAATTTTATCGTTATTTTATAAATATTATGCTAACTATTTTATTCTTCTACAGGAGGTAGAGCTCAGTCTTCCGCCCAAGCAGATGGAACTGTTTGCCAGATGCTACAAGAAGAAGGCGGATGGCGGTTGGAGCGCCCGAGGGTGCTTGAGGTGGCGGTAAGTTAATTAGTAATTTTTTATTTTTTTTAAATAATTTTGGGGTAAAGCTTTAATAATTTTATTTGTTTTGCAAGAGAGGTTCTAGAAGTTGATGGAGAATCACCAGCCTCAACCCCCGGGCGAAGACCATGATACCCAGGCTGAATTGGAGACTTCGGTAATGATGACCGAGCAGTAGCTTTAGCTGGTTGTAGTGGCGGACAAGAATACGGGCCATGTATTTGACATTGGTTGTGAGGCCCACGTCTCCAACCTGACCTATACATCACCATTGTCACCCCCACCGACACCGCCACAACCAAACCTAACCATGGAGAACTGCACGAATCGGCTGGAGACGATGATGGCCGATATGATGACTATGATGAATGAAATACGGGTCAGTTCCTCGACTGCGGGACTGTCACAACCAACCGCCTCTACTAGCGCCCCAACACAACCTCTTACAGACCCTCCGACCACAAATGAGGACGATATGGACATCGCGGATGAAGAGAGTTTAGATTAGTTTTTTTTTTCCAATTTTTCAATTTTATAATTGGATAATATTTTATATTAATATAATATTTTTCATAAATTATTCATATTTCGTAATGTTTATTACATTCCATTATTTCATATTTGTTCAATTAATTAAATTCATAAATATAATTAATTAAAATTTTATTAAATTAAATTAATTATTTATTAAAATATATAAATTATATTACTTATTAAAATTTTTACATATATAAATTAAATTATTAACATAAATTTTATTATAAAATAAAAAATTTGGAACGGTTTTAGTAATTATAAAGAAAATATTACAAATCTAAAAAAAGATACCGTTGCTAAAAATGTTCTGACAACAATTCTATAGACGTTTTCCTAAATAAGGTTGTCCGTTCCAAAATGTATTCCTAAAACAGTTGCAAGAGACTGTTCCAAAAAAAAAAAAAAAAAAGCCTTACGGAATTTCAAATTTAGATCACAAACCAATTCCAATTACCATTCCTAAATACATCACTAGGACAAATACATACCATTCCAAAATCAGGCATATGTATTACTATTACCGTTCCAAATATTACAGGAATTATAATACATAACTATTTAACTAAAATAATTGAAAATATTGAACCTTTATTAAAATATTTTTAAATATTATATTATATTTGTTATTAAAATTATTTATTTGTCACTTTGTAAGAATTCAGAAGTTCGGAAGGTCCTTAATGATATTATTACTTTAGGGCCATGACCTTGTCTTAAAAAGGTTCTCGAAGAGACTAAGACCTTTTGGTTTCAAAAATTTAGTGTAAGATTTAAATTTTTAAATATAGTTTATATGAACAATTAATTTTTGTATTGTTATCATATTGGTGTATTACATCTTGTAGAAATATTACACGTGCAATCCAATGGATTAAAAGAAAATCCAGAAAATTATGATTTTAGGATCGGGAAATGGCTTATGGAGGTGATGTTGTGATAGGAAGAAGAACAAGAGAGCTTGTTGGATGTTTGAGGAAGTTTGGCCACGGTTGCAAAAAGAGTGGTCTAACAAGAGACCAACCATCTTCAGAAAGTTGTGAAAATGAATACAATCACCTTTTTTGAATACTTTTAAATTTAACGCTTTTATTTGTGGATTGTGTTGAATTATCTTCACTAATGTAGTTTTGCGTAAATATTTTGTCATATTTTAATTTATAGATTATTAAAGTCAAATCAAATTTAATTTTATTATTAAATATTAAATTTTAAAATTGCGAAAAAATTGACAATGACTTTCTTTGCAAATTAATATCGTTGTAAAGAAAAAGGATTTTACAATGGATGTCGTTAAAAAAATGCATTGCAATTTTGCGATTGCTTCTGTTGCAAATGTCGTTGTAAACGAAAAATAATTTTGCAACGGAATATAGTAAAATATTTCGTTGCAAAATTTGTAATAGAATGTTGTTGTAAAAATACATTGCAATATTGCACGATTTTCGTTGAAAATATCATTGTAAAAAAAAATTAATTTACAACGAATTGTATTGAAATATTTCATTACAGCATTTGCAACGAATTGTTGTTGCAAAAAAATAGTTGCTCTATTGCCACTACTTTCCGTTGCAAATATCGTGCAAACAAAAAATAATTCTGCAACGAAATTGCCATCAACTTTGCCACAAATATACCATTGCAAAAGTTATTGTGAAAAATGAAAAGTCAAATCATTTCACAATGCACAAAAATTAGTGGCAAACTTTTGCAACGGCTGAAAAAATCATTGTTGTATGGTAGTGGTACCTATAGCAACGGACAATATTCCGTTGCAAAAGGCGGTGGCAAATATGTTTTACAACGAATTTTTTATAAAATCTGTTACAAAAATCCATTGCTATTAGTTTTTTTTTATTGAAAAAGACGTTTAGATTTACTTCTTCATCCTATGAATCAACTAACATCTTCTCCATAATTAATCCAATTAATTATGTTCAAAAATTCCATCATGAATTTGTGTGTGACTTTTTCGGTTCACTACTTAGCTAAACTTAGTGTAACGTCCCAAGATTTTAATACATAATTATGAGACTAATTGGTAAGTATTAAAGAAATATAAATTAATTATACAAATAAATTATACGTTGAAATTTCAGTATATTGAAATTTGAAAGGACTAAATAGATACATCATAAAATACTTGGGGTCAAATTAAATAAATTAAAAATTTTAGAGATTCATTTGTAATTAATATAAAATTTATTGAAAAGAGAGAAATGACTTGGAGTCAGAGCACCTCGCTGCCTATCTCCACAATTTGATTGAAGTATGCGTACCACTTCACTACATTGCATATCTGAAAATCAATTGGATTGGTTGTTTTCTATTCGTCAATTTTTATGAAGATAATAATGTAATGATAAATATAATAGGGGTTCATCAAACTGGCAATAATGTTTTATTTGGCCTAGCACACTATTCCTTGCCACCACACAATGCCATATCACTATCCTAATTTATCATACTTTCTCTATAGGACATTGAATAAAATTGCACCTTTAATAACTAAAATACTAAACTACTTTTATATGTTAATAAAATAATTACTATTATAAATTTTAATTAAAATATTATCTCAAATTTGTAATTTGTTTTAGATTTTGACATTAAATTTTTTTAATTCATAAATTAATTCTCTATATTAGACTCTTCTAAAATTACGAAATTACTACTTCTCCCAAAAATAGTTTCAAATTTGCACTTATACCTACTCCAAAAATTATCTATTTACACATAACCTCCTTGGAAGGAAGATATTTACGTCAGCAAAATTATATAAATTTTTAATTTTAGCCCTCATTTAGCATTTTCATGTATATTTTTATACTTATAGGGTGAGGTTAATATTATTCTATTTTTTTCTTGTAAGTACAAAATTATTACTTGGGAATGTTAAATAATGGATTAAATTAAAAAGTTATATCATTTTTTTCCTAGCGTTAGCCATTTCTGTCCACCATAATGAAAGTATGAATGGTGAACTTTTTGGGGAATGTAAATGTAATTTTAAAACTATTTTGGAGAAAGTGTAATTTCGTATTTTCAAATAAGGTATAAGTGTAATTAACCCTATTTTTATTGTCCTCCAATTTTTAATAACTAGACTTTACTAGATTTATATTATGATTTAAAGAATTTTTGATTTTTATATAAGTTTTATTAAAATTAGTAAAAGTTATATCTTAAGTTTCGCCACCCTTCAACGACCTACAACACTGACCTCTTAGCAAAAGTTTTTGCCGCCCTCCGACGATCCTAATGCACACCTGTAGACATGTAAAACTTCATGCCCAAGGTAAAATTCAAAGCACCTGTAGACAAGGGTAAAAATAATATATTTAATTATCAATCATATCTCTTTTTCTATTTATATTTTGAAATTTACTAAATTAATTTCAAGTATAATAAAGTCAACTTTAATTTTGATATTATATATTTTCATCAAATCAATGACCGACAAGTGTCAAAAATAAGTATTTCAGCCAATCAAATGTGCTTCACAGTCAAAGATTCCAGCCAATCAGACCGCTATGTGGAGCAATTGCATATACGCTCGAATCAAATCAAGACAATATTGTGATATTTAATCTCTTTAAAAAATACAAATATTGAAGAGATAATATCAACTTGACCAATTATATATTCCAATATTTGATGTATTATCTCTTTAAATTAAATTATAAAAAGATAAATACAAAAGGTGTTCCAGTGCATCACAACTCTACCTTGACACCTATATAAATGGTCACTGGTCAAACACATAGAGCTAGAGAGCGAAGAGCAAAGTAAGGGAAGAACGCAAATTATTCCTTCAATGCAATTCCTCAAGTACAGAATATTCAAGAGCGTTCAAGCGGAGACAGACTCTTTCGTTGAAGGTGCACAAAAAATTATAGCGTTTAATTCGGGGTTACATACACTAAGCCCTCAAATTAACGATAATATTCAAATATCATTTCAAGAAGATCCAAGTGGCGATCCACTCCAAATCATCAAATTTCAAGTCAAGATTATATCGTTTAATTCGAGATTACAAGCATGAGCCCCTCAAATTAACGTTATAAAAATTCAAATTCAAGTTAAGGGAAGATCTACAAGAATATTTTACTTTTGAATTTGTCAAATGCATTCTTGAAGAGAAGAATCAGAGGATCAACTAGAGATTGTACTCACTTTTACCTATTAAATATATATTTTTATTTGTGACAATTTTTTTATGTTTTAATTTTTAGACACGAAATAATTAGCGTTCACAAATATTGGCACGCCCTGTGAGACCATCTTTACTCTCATATCTTCTATCGCAAATCACCTTAAAAGGCCAATGGAGACGAAGAACAATCGTTCCAACTCCCCAAATTTCAAATATCCAATATCAAGTTCGGAATCTTCTTCTCAACAAAAACAATAATGTGAGGCAAGTAGAGATGACGTTATTATATTACCTCTCAAGTTTTCACTTAAGTTGGGGGCAAAGCAAGAAGCTCAAGTTGTGGAGAAAGATTTGCTCGATGATAACATGATTCATTCATCGTTAACAAGTTCAAAAGCTGAAATTGCAACAGTTATAATGGTGCAAACTACTTCACTAGAAGAACAAATCGCATCATTGACAGCTGCAGTAAGAAAATTTATTAGAACATGCGACCACCCTACTTAACAAACTCCACGACAAGTTTTCAAAATACCCCAACATTGAATGAATTTGAAGAGTAAGATTCTTCTAGTGAAATGCAATACAAGCAAACAATATCATGTTGCACCGATGGATTTTTGTTAACTATTAAACATGTGAAGAATATTGTGAAAGAAAAGCAATAGAATGCATATGGAACTCGAGTTCAAGTTTTCAAAATCTTACATGAAGCCTTATACAGAAAGGATTGAGCAATTGAAAATGCCAGAGAAAACTACCAACCTCCAAAGTTTTCAACAATCGATGGTCATGGGGATCCTCGGCAATATATTGCTCACTTCGTTGAAACATGCAACAATGTTGTAACCGATAGAGATCTTTTAATCAAGCAGTTTGTTTTATCCTTGAAAGACGCTACTTTTGATTGGTATATTGATTTTCAAGCAAATTCTATTGATAGCTGGGACGATTTACAAAATATGTTTCTCAATCACTCTTACAGTGCTCGACGTATTGTTAGCATGATTGAACTCGCTAACCAGCATCAAAGGAAAAGATGAGCCGTGCTTATTACATCAATAATTGGAGAAATCTATCAATAAATTGCAAAGATACTTTGTCTGAATATCTACAGTCGAGTTATGTATTCAAGGCATGCATTGGAAACTATGCTACATTCTTCAGCAATAAACCAAAGACTTTTGGAGAGTTAGCCACTCGAACTCATGGAATTGAAATGAGCTTCAATTGCAAAGAAAATGAATATTTAATTGGTACCAATGATGATGATGGTGATGATGATGATGCAATATCATGAAACTTTAAACAAATTCTCAGTGCTCCTAGATATGAGCATAAACTATCTAATGTCTAAAAAAAAATTCTCAATGCTCCTGGATACGAGCATAAACTATCTAACATCTTTGAAAAATAATTTTCCGTGCTTCTGGATATGAGCATAAACTATTTAATGTTTCCAAAAAAAAAATCAATGCTCCTAGGTATGAGCATAAACTATCTAATGTCTCCACAAAAAAAAAAAAATTCCCTGAATTGACCCTAGAAAGCATAAACTATCTAATCTCTCCCAAAAAATCTCAATCTCCCTAAATCTGACTATTTAAAAATGAAAGAACTCCTTGATATGAGTATTAAACTACATGCAAATTTAAATTGAAGAATTCCTTGATATGAGTATAAACTTTCTACAAATGTAAATTAAAAAACTCCTTCATATGAGTATAAACTTATCTACAAATTCAAATTGAAGAACTCCTTTACGAGTATAAACTATTTAGATATTTACATGAAGACTCCTTGATATGAGTATAAACTATTTACAAATTCAAATTGAAAATCACCTTGATACTAGTATAAACTATCTACAAATTTATATGGAGACTCCTTGATATGAGAGAATTATACTATCAATAAAATTCAAGTGAACTATAAATTTTGCTAAAATATTTTCAAACAAAAAAAAAAAAATTTCAAATTTTTTTAAAAAATATAGTCGCTACGATATATCTCAAGTGTAAATAATTTTAATTTTAAAATTAATTTATTATTTAATGAAAAAAAATTTATCTAATACTTTCATTCAAAAAATAAATTTACTTTTTGTAGATTTGCTCAAAATATTAATATATTTTTAGACCAAATAATAATTTAATTTAAAAAATAGTAAAAAGATTTAAAAAGTTTCTGAAATACAAATAATTATAATTTAGAGCTATTTTATTATATATACTAAATATAAAATTCCTCCTAATATATTCATTTTGAAAAAAAAATTCTTATAGTTTGTGTTGAAATTGGTTCCAAAATAATTTTTTTCTTTTAATCGTACCAAAAAATCACATTTTTTGTTGTTTTGGTTCCATTAAACATGAGTCAAGAGTAACGTGTAACGGCCGTTAAATCCATGTGCCGTCTCCCGTTAAGTTGGACCCAAAAGTAATTCGGGTTTAATGGTACCAAAAGATGACTATCCGAGACTCCCATACATTGTTGATACCAAAA